>VYXD01014742.1:245453-345912 GCA_013397195.1 Hylia prasina
GGGGGGCATTTTTTTAATTGGTTGCTTTTATTCTTTCAAAAGTATTGCATTTATTTCATTTTCTGCTCCTGATCTACATTTGAACAACCAAATTGTTGTTAAATTGAGAGCTGGGAATGTTCCCCTGGAGAAGGGAAGGCTCCAGGGAGAGCTCAGAGCTCCTGGCAGGGCCTGAAGGGGCTCCAGGAGAGCTGGAGAGGGACTGGGGACAAGGGCTGGAGGGACAGGACACAGGGAATGGCTCCCACTAGGAAAAAGGGCAGGGCTGGGTGGGAGATTGGGAAGGAATTCCTGGCTGAGGGGGTGATGGGGCCCTGGCACAGGGTGCCCAGGGAATCTGTGGCTGCCCCTGGATCCCTGGGAATGTCCAAGGCCAGGTTGGGTGGAGCTTGGACACTTTCAGAAATAGTGACAGGTGTCCCTGCCCATGGCAGGGTGTGGAAGGAGATGATCTTTAAGCCCCTTCCAACCCAAATCTGTCTGTGACTCTGTGATTCCTTGTTTTTGAGGATATAAGGATCTGGGGAAAAATTAATTAGGATATTTCCTAAACAAATCCCCAGATTACACTTCCATAGCATCTCTCTCCAGAAAACCTGCAAACTCTATAAAAGATGCCTCTAAAGGCTTCTTTTTAAAGTTTTGGCTTCTACAACGTGTTTTTTCCCCAAAATAAATCCACAAACTGTTTGTTAGTGCAGCCAGGAGACAAATTTCAGGCTTCAATGGAAAAACGGAAAGTTGGGGTTTAAACAATCTGTTCTTTCCTGGGATCTCCTTGGAGCAGCAGAGGCTCAGTTCAGAGACCTGAGATAGCAGGGGGAGAGATTAATTTGGACAACAGAGGAAATAGAAGAATCTTGATGTCATTAAAGGAGGAAAGTGGAGAGAAAATGAGTGTATAGTGACATAAAACACCTCTGGTGGTCTCAGCAGAAGTGTCAGGAGGGGCCATCGGAGAAAATATGTGCAAGAGTGAGAGGAGCTCATTTCCTCTGCGTGGCTGAGGTGGCTCATCCCTTACACCTCAGCCCTTCATTTATACCCCCTCTGGCAGGATGTGGACAGCAATTTCCTTATTTTTTATACCCAAACTGGAAATCATCCCTGTCCCCCCATTCCTTATGGGAAACACGGCACGAGGATGGATTGGGCTGAGGGAAGAGACCTAAGAAGGTGCTGGAAATAAGGAGTGGCAGGATTGTCATGGTGATGGGAGGAGTGTGACCAAGGCCTGGGATCCAAAAACCTGGAAAAATTGATGCTGTCACCTAAGGACTTTTGGGAGATACCAAAGGATGGAATTCAGAAGCTTTTAACAACATTCAAAAGGTGAAGTCTGAAAAATGTTGCTTATTTGTGGGGATCTTTGCCACAGAGCACATTTCAATGTTGAGCTTGCTGATTAATTAATGAAAGTCATTTTTTCTGGCACAGCTGTGCCCTGTCCTGCAGGGACCGAGAAGAAAAAGAATTAAATTATCTTCCTTGGACATTACTCAATGGACCTTCCACTGAACAGTCTCTCTCTTGCTTCTGCTTTCAAGCTCATCAATTCAAACCTCCAACTTTCCTAATGCCAGAATAAAAATTTGCTTGTGTGTTTGCGTCCAGGCAGTCTGGCAAAGTTTATTCAAAGTAAGGATAGGAAATCTGATAAAAAAGGAATGATGGATAGGAAATCTGATAAAAGGAATGATTCATTTCTGCAGTAGCCACAAGTTGCGTCTTTGCTCCTTATTTATTTGTGTCACTTCAGGTGAAATGTCCTTCCACTCTGGTTCTGGAAAGCTCTGGAGAGAATTCCTGCTGGCGAAGTGAAGTGGAGGCCGTTTCATCTTTCTTTTCTGTCACTGTGCATTTTTTGTCCACACTTTTGTATCTTGATAACAGCAAGAAGCAGAATTCGTAAGAATTGTTTCAAGAACGGAGAACATGGCAGCCAATAAATTAATTTATTGAAAAAAACTCCCAAAAATACTATCCATGGAATTCCAGAATTAGCAGATGTAAGTGAAAGTTATCTCTGACTAGATTTTGATGTGGGATTACCCAGAAGATGGTTTAAAAAGGTCATTTTATTTGGCACATGGATTTTAAACGGAACACGACGTCACGTGCTTGTGGAATTCCCCCCTGGGATCAACTCTTTGGATGCAGCTCCTCATTTTTTGGCTTTGGGGCACAGAACTTCTCTGTGGAGAGAATACATGGCTGCCCAGGCATGGCATGGGAAGGTGGGGCCTTTTGTTCCAGCTTATTCCTGAGCGTTCCCTGTGGGCGGTCGTTGCGTTTCTGACGTGATGGAGATTTTCTTTGGAGCCCTTGGATGGGACGTTCAGCATCACCAGCAGCTCACCAGTGTCTGGAGGTCTCTGTTGCAACATCTTTTGAAGCATTTTTTGTAGGAATTTGGTGCCCATGGCATTTCTCCCACCTTTAATTTTCCAGCTGGAACTCGCCTGGGCGCGGGGATGTGTCTCCATCCCAACCTGTGGCATCCAGGATCCGTGCCCTGCACTCCCTGAGCCATCCAATCCCAAATGGAGCCCTGACACCAACAATCAAACATCCAGCAACGCTGTCACATTCCAGGAGGAGAGAACAGCAAAATGCATTTGGAAAATATTTGGGAAAATAAGATAAGTGGTGCACGCCGAGGTAGAGGGAGCCAGTTTTGTGAGTCTCGGCTCCAACCGTAATGATGTGATTTAGATTAATTGCAGTGTTTTATTGCTTTGAATTGAAAACAGCGTTTTTATAGGCGAGACAGCAGGTGCAGAATATCTCAAAAGCAAAGATCCAGTTTTTCCTGAATGCTTACTAAGTAATAAAAATGGGAAAGGAAAACAAGATGGAAAATTCACTACACAAAGTGAATTTTTTTTCTAAATCCAAAGTGTTCCCCCTCATCTTCCTTGAAGCAATCACAGGTCTCCAGGGAGCAGATTTCCATCCTGCCTCACTGTGCACCCTGAGGGTTTTGATCCAGTCTGAACTTTGTGTAACAGACTGGTTGAAACCATTGGGTTGTGTGGATGAGATTTATGAGGGGCTGGAGAACACTTGGTTTGGGGGCAAGAGCTGAATAGCAGGACAAGCATTAAAACAGAGCCATGGCTCCAAGATCAAAATGTCCAGTGAATCCTGTGGATCCTTATTCCTCACAGCAGCAATGCCCAGTATGTTCTGCTTTGGGAATAGAAGGAGAATTCTGAATTAGGCACCTTGAAGCCCATCATTATTTGCAGTTCTCACCAAAGAACTGCTGTTTGCTCATTCTGGCCGTGTGTCCTGGCTGCAGTCTGTCCTGGGTACACTCTGCTGCTCAGCACCCAAAGTGATTTCTTCCTAAATTAGCCAAGAATTCTTCACCCTTGATGGGATTGAATGCCCAAAGCTGCACATTTACAGTCTCTTCCTTGGGATGATCACGAGGACGTGGTGCTGTGCAGTGAGACAGCATTTTGCTTAGTCAGAGGCAAAGAGAAGAGTTTCCAAGGGCATGGACTGACAGGACAAGGGGGTTGGCATCCAAGTGACAAAGAGGAGCTTTAGGTTGGATATTAAGAAGGAATTCTTCCCTGGGAGGGTGGGGAGGCCTGGCACAGGTGCCCAGAGCAGCTGTGGCTGTGCCTGGATCCCTGGCAGTGTCCAAGGCCAGGTTGGACAGGGCTTGGAGCAGCCTGGGACAGTGGAAGGTATCCCTGAGTGTGGCACAGGTGGGACTGAATGATCTTTAAGGTTCCTTCCAACCCAAACTTTCTGGGATTCCAGGACAAGCAGAGGGAATGCTGTGGGGTGAATTGTAGGTTCCCCATATCCTTTCCTTGGGAAGAACGTGGCTTTCCCAGCTTTGCCTCTCTCATCCTTTCTGGGTATAGATTCAGAAATCCATTCCCAGTTGGGGCAGCTGAGCCTGCTCTGCTGAGGGCTTCCAGGGATCCACTGGAATGGGCTGAGGAAAGCTCTGGGCAGTGCTGGTGGTGGCGAGCACACCTGGAGCTTCCCTGGTTGTTACCCACTGTGCTTGGTTTGCTCACTGCCTCAGACAGTTTTCATTTTGTTTCAATAAATGGAACAGCCAGTGCTTCGTGTTGTACAGGAATTTGCCTTTGGAAATGCAGATTCATCCATAGTAACAAAGGGCAGAAGCATTTGGGCTACATTTAGGGAGCAGAAGCTACAGAGAGACCCAAAAAGAGGGGCAACAAGCCTAAATGTAGACAAACATTGATTATTTTAAGTAGCATTGCGATGGTTTTCTTTTGCAAGACAAACCATTTCCTTTCTTTTCCCGCCCACTGATGTCCAGGTTGGTTTGATATTTTTGATAAGGAGAGAAATCACTTAGCTTGGAGGCAGGAGTGGGCCCGAGAGAGCTGTGCAGGGCTGTTCAGAGGGGCTGGCTCAGCAGAGCTGTCTGGCCTGGCTGTGTCTGCTGAGCTGGGAGATGACTGCTCTGAGCCTGAGCTGCATGGCCACGATGGCCAACAGCTGCCAGAGCCATCCTGGGGCTGCAGAGCTTCCTCCCTGTTCCCAGGAACACGAGGAGGAGGGACAAGGTTCTGGGTGTGCACTGGAGTTAAATGAAAATACAAAAATTAACGTAGAATCCCAGAATCCCAGAATGGTTTGGGTTGCAAGGGATCTCAAAGCTCCTCCAGTTCCACCCCTTGCCATGGGCAGTATCCCACTATTCCAGGGTGCTCCAGCCTGGACTTGGACACTTTCAGGGATCCAGGGGCAGCCACAGCTGCTCTGGGCACTCTGTGCCACCCTCACAGGGAAAATTTCTTCCCAACGTCCAACCCAAGCCTACCATGCTTCAGATTAATGCCTTTCCCCGTGTCCTGTCCCTCCATCCCTTGTCCCAAGTCCCTCTCCAGCTCTCCTGGAGCCCCTTTAGGCACTGGAAGGGGCTCTAAGTTTTCCCTGGAGCCTTCCCTTCTCCAGACATCAGCAATTATCTAAGTAAGTTAAAGAGTGGTCAGATGTTGGCCAAAGATTCAGGTCCACTTGGTTCAGCTCTGCTGTTGCCACAGGTGTGTCTTCACACAAGCCATTTTAGGTTTCCAGTGAAAGCTTTGGGCTCTTCCCAGGCCGGAGATCCCATCCACAGGCTCTGGAAGTTTTGTTTGTCAGAGAGGAGCAGCTCCATCCCTGCCCTTCCCTGCTCCCATCCATCTGCACTGACACCCCACACCACTGCATGCCACAGTGGGGTATAAACATTTCCCAGTTCCAGCTCTTTGCTTTTAGTGAGGTTTGGGGTATTACCCAATCCTTCAGAGTCTTTGGGGAAAGACAGCTGGGAAAGGGCAAGCAAAACTCTCCTATTTTAGTGTGCATTGCATAAGAGAGGCACAGGAAGCGTGGAGAGAGCTCTGAGGAGGAGAGATTTATCCCACACAACACTGCCAACGGAGCACAGTCTGGTAAGGGCACCCAGGGCTCCTTCCTCCCATGCTATACATAGATCTTCCTGCCTATAATGGGAGAATTAGGTAATTTTACACAGTTTTTGGTATAAAGCATGGTTTGTTTAGTGTAGCTGATTACTGGAATGGCTGGAAAACAAGCTTTCCTTGAGCTGTGACTCTGGAATATTTGTTCTGTGAATGATTGAAGGCTCTGTCCCCATTTGTTTTCCTCATGACCCTGTCCTTCTGCTAGTCCCATTTCCATTTTTAATGTGCTCCTTGGCGTAGCAGCAGAGCGAGAGCGGGGCTCGCTCATTCAAGGCAGGTTTTTTTGTTTTCCTTTTTCCTGTTTGTAATTTTCTGCTGTTACAGATCAGGTTGTAGTTGTTGGCAGTGATTCATGCAGAGAGGCAGAAGACCCAGATTTTTTGTTTAGCATTTTTCAATATGTTTGGCATTTTAATGTTCTCAAACCACTCTTTAATTTGTTACATCTTGCTCACTCATAATGTACAGCTGGGGAGAGATTGGTAGCATGGAGAAGTTCCTGAGGGCTCCTGGGTGAGGAGTGTTAGAGACTGGAATGTTTAGGTAATTATGGAACAATTGGGAGTTTACAGAGGGTCCATTACATGCCAGGAGTTTAAAATGTGGCGGAAAAAAATAAGTGTTTTGACTGAGCAGATTTTTTTACTTGTCTAAATTAGAATCACGTAATGGCTCAGGTTGGGAAAGAGCTCTCAGACCATTGAGTCCAACCGTTCCCCCAGCACTGCCAAGGCCACCACTGACCTGTGTCCCCGAGTGCCACACCCACACATTTTTTCAACACTTCCAGGGGTGGCAACTCCACCACTTCCCTGGGCAACCTGTTCCAACGCTTGACCACCCCTTCAGAGGTGAATTTTTTCCTAATATCCAATCCAGATTTCCATACTTCCATTGACTGCAGCATTAGTAGTAGCTGCAAACCCACTGTGGTGTGTGAATTGGATTTGTCACCCTACAGGTGATGCAGTACTTGCTGCTAGTAAGGCAAAGTGCTCTGCACGTAGTTAGGTAGAGGAAGGGATCCTCCTGTGAAGTTGTCCAAATTCTGCTTTATTTAAGCTCTGTTTTAGTGAGATTGATAAAAGGCAGTTGGAGGGTGAGGCAATTGGAATGAGGAGAAAAGTGCTGGAGCAGCAGGTAAAGCCCATCCTGATTTATTTCTCTGCCCACAAAGGAAGAGATTTAATCTGAGGGTAGATGCCAAGACATCCCAATCCCTTGAAAGCAGGATGCGATGAATTGTGGACAGGAACAAGGAAAGCAGCGAGACCGGAGTTTCACCTCTTTATTCCTCGCATTACAAACGAACAATTTTTTTTTCTTTTAATCCGAACGCATCTCGCGAAATAAATCTCCGAGCGCAAAGAGCGCCGTGTGTTGGAAAGGCCTTGGTGGTTCCTTCCTCTTCCCCGTGGATCCGAGCACCAAGCCACCGTCAGCAGGATCTGCGGGAGGAATCATCTCCGCCTGACAGATGGGACTCCCGGGCACAGATGGGGCTCCCTGTCTGGAGCAGGGAGGCACAAGCCGAGCCTGGAACATCGCGTCTCTCCCGCGTCCTTCCCCGCCCCGATCCCGCGCTCCTCACGCGTGTTGGGACGCAGCTCAGGCGGGAGAAGGATGAAGTCATGCCCTGATCTGGTGTGATTTCCGCTGGGGAGGGTGTGACGCTCACAAGGCAGTCCGGCCTCACACGGGTTTTTACCTTTTTTTTTGCCCGAGGATTTTTGCTCTTCTTGCGGAACAGCATCGGATGCTGAAATCTGGGTTGTTGTCACGCAGAGCAAAGGAGTCTCTGCCGTCCTGCCTGATGGCTATGGAGTCTCCAGCAAGAAGAGATGGTTGGAAATGAGGGAGGTTTCCTTCAGAAATCTTCCTGGGTTCTGGTTGTGCTTGGCAAAAATCGGACCTTGCCTCTCTGATTTTGTGGAAGGAGAAAATTCCCCAGATTTCCACTTGTTGTATTTTAAATGTGGAGAGAGATACCTTCCTGTCAGGCTGGAAGAAAAAATGCATGAAGGCTCTGAAAATCCCAGAAACCGAAGCAATAGGGGACATTTTATTAGGGTGTATTTAATGTCAGATATTTTAAAGGCAGATAAATCCCTTCTGTCTTTGATTAGCAAACAAAAGGAGATTGTGGACTCTCTGTCCCTGGAAGTGTTCAAGGCCAGGCTGGACGGGGCTTGGAGCACCCTGGGATAGTGGAAAGTGTCCCTGCCCATGGCAGGGGGTAAAACAGTGCAAAGTTGATGATCAGCTTTATAGTTGGGATGAGCTTTAGGGTCCTCCCAACCCAAACCATTCTGGGATTGTGTGGTTCTGTGAAAACCTCCAGCAGGTTTAAACCCCAGAACAGGTGGTGAAAGACAAACATTCCTGAGGGCACAGCCTCCAAGGAACCCAGGAAATGACGCTGTCATCCGTAATTCTTGTCCTTCCCTTTTTTTCCTTGTGGAGGTCAGGTCACAATTCCTTGTTAAAGGAATGGAGAATTAATCGGTGAAGGAAATGATGTCTTGAGTAATTCCTTCCTCAGTGAGTATTGGCTGAGATGGGCAGGGATCTTCTCCATGAGGGATTATCATCCCATCCTCCTCCCTTGCAGGAGGTGTGCTTGTGAACGTTTGAGCTCAGGAATTAGGTGATTTATTTTTTTAATACTTCATTGTGTAACGGAGGTTCTGGATCGTTTCACCAAAAATTTCAGAAAAATTCTTTGCTCCAGAGCTGGAGCTCGTTTTCTATCAGAGTTCAGAGATATTATTAAACTTTGCATCGCTGTGAATTATGTCTCAGTCAGCACATTATCAAAATAGCAACATCTTGAAATACTTATTGAACAAACATGAAAGTAGCGTCTTGGATTACTTAGGAAGCATCTTTACACAGCGAGGAGAAATACAAGCTTTCTGTTTTTCGGGTAATAAAGGGCAAACAGGCTCAATAAATAGCTGCTTTTGGGAAATGGGATTTAATATTCATGAAAGTCAGCATTCTTGGGGAAAAAAAAATATAATAAAAGAGAGAGAAAGCCTAAAAGCTCAGGGCTCTCCTCCACACAATAGGCAAAACCATCAAGGAGCCCACTTGGGATACACTGAAGTTCAAGTTTTGTCAATCCCAGGGAGGGTTTTTAGTGGCTGGAGGATGTCAGGGAGATAAAATTCACCAGGGCCTTTGGGAAATGCTCCGAGTTCATTAAATGAGATGGTGGTGAAGTCAGAATATTTTAAACCTCACATTTTAAATTAGTTTTATTCAGCATTTTACACGTTTTTCTCAAGCTTTTCGGTACATTTTTGTCGCTAAGGCCTTATTTGACATTCTGTGAAGATAACAGGACAATCTAATACTAAACCAAAGCGTGCCAGCATGAAGCCACACCTCAGTGAGCCCCCAGCTGAGTTCTAATGCTGTCCTAATTCCTTAATGATCCTTTTATTCCAAGGTCTCTCCTTGCTGGGGACTGTGCAAACACAGAGTAATAAACTTTCCCTGTCACGCCAAAACGTGTGGCTCCTGGGAAGAGGCAAGGGCAAGGGCACATGGAATGGTTTAGGATGGAAAAACCCTCCCCAGACCATTGAGCCCAGTTTTTCTCCCAGCACTGCCAAGGCCACCACTGACCAATGTCCCCAAGTGCCACATCCACATGGCTTTGAAATCTCTCCAGGGATGGGGACTCCCTCGCTGCCCTGGGAGCAGGTCAGGACAGCCCATTCCATGAAGGAATTTTCCCTAACATCCAATCTAAACCTCTCTTGGTGCAACTTGAGGCTGTTTGCTCTTGCTGCTTGGCAGAAGAGACTGAATGCTGTGCAAGAGATGAAGGGAGGGGATCCTCCTCTTTTGAGGGGGACGTGGATGGCCTTCCCTGGGCTGCTCCAGGAGATGTCTGTCAGTCCCACTCTTCAGTCTATCCCTTCTTAAAAGGGATTAAACTGATGAAATTTCCTTATAACTGCTGTTATCAAACACAACAATTTTGTTTGTTGCAATGCCACTTGCTGCTAAGAGCAGAGTTCTACTACAGGATTTTACTCAGCCACTGATTGTTTAAATTTAATTTCTTTTGGAGAACAAGTGACTGATGAGACATCCCGCTCCGTGAATGAGTACAAATCCCTAGGTCTCTTCCAAAGCAACAGTGTGAAGGCATTCCCAGTGCTGACACTTTTTGGGATCTCCTGAGCCCTTGCACTGGTGCAGGCTCAGGCTGCTCTGCATTCCATAAAACCCTTTTGGCTGAGCACAGGCATCCCTGAATTCCCTGGCACTGCTCCGGCGCCCGTCCGAGGGAGGGGAACTCTCTTTGTCACTGTAATTATATCTAAGCTGAGCCTCTGCACAACAAAGTGATGTCAGGACCAGTCCATCACGCTTTTCCAGTAAAAGTAAATACAAGACACTTCCCTTCTGCCTCTTTACATGCTGGGATATGCTTGGGGGGAGAAAAAAAAATATAAATCTTGTTTTGAAATGATTGTTATGGATACTTGTTTTCAGTAATGCTCCAAAGCACCACCTGTTCCTGAGGTCACTGCTGCCAGTGAAATGCACACGAGCCCTGGTGAGGAGATATCAGCAGCCTTGCTCCAGTGGGGAAAAACCACTGGAGACAGTAAATAATCTCGGAATCTGATTTTATCTCACCTCTGCGTTTATATCACAGCCCTCATTTTGCAGTTGTAGGAAGCTGAGGACGGCCTGGGGGAAACGTGACGGGCGCTGACAACAAATGTGTGAAAAAATTCCCTCAGTTAATTGGTGCCCTGTGACTTTTCCAGCGGGAGCAGCCTCGCAGGCGCTGAAGGAAATGGAGACAAAGCCCTGCTATCATCTGCTGTAAACTGAGCTGAGCCTGCTGAGGCACTCGGAGCTCTGCTGATTTATTGTGGCAGCTGAGGGGATGGAACTTGGGATTCTTCGTGTTTTTAATAATTTAGAGCGATATTCTGACCAGCAGGGACAAACTAATGGAGAGGAGTTTTTTAGTGAGGTGGTTTGGTTCTCTTGGGGAGGCTCCTGGAAGGGGAGGAACCCCCCAGTGCCTGGGATCTTAGGGGTCCCAAAGCCCTGGGATTGGGGCAGTGGAGAGGCTTTGGAGTGGCCACTCACAATCCCCCAGTCAATACATCCTAGGGATAAAGAAATCCCTGAATCTGCAGGAATTCTTTCAGTACTCCTGGGTCGGACCTGCCTTGCCCATCTCTGCCGGTGTTTGGCCTCTGGACGAGGCACAAATATTCCATCCACCCCATCCAGAGATCTGCTGACTTTGATCCAAAACCAAGTGCAAACCTCCATGAACACTCATTTCATGGCAGCCAGCACTTCTCAGCAGCACTCCTTACCCACTGAGAGCCTCCTGTTACCCACAGCACCCCTTGGGATCACACCGGGCTGCCCGATGGGATTTGGGGTCTGTGCTACTGAGACATCCCAGCCACTTCCAAACCTGTTGCAATATGAAAAGGTTGTGTTTCAAACTTCAATTTGTTTCACTTCTAAATACCATTTCAGCCCTGCTATGATGATAGAAATTTTGTAAAGAGGGCAAATAGGTCCAGAAATCTAGCAGGGCTTTTCCTTAAATTGGTAAGCGTATCAGTGTCTTTTGCTGTTTGGAGGCCTTTTGACCATGTTAGTATTGCCAATTAGAAACTGGTAATTTCCTTGTTAATGTTTTCAATATTAACAACAGGTTATTGCTAAATTATAAATATTAATTAGAATCTCTTCCATTGTCCATTAATGTTAATTGATATTTTGTGGCTTTCGTTCTTTGTTTAAAATATTGGTTATTCTAGCACAGGCCTCAGTCCATGGTCTAATGATAATCAGGCTTTCAAAACATTAAGAAAATGTTTAATATTTAACTTCTGTCTATTTTTTTGTTAATTTTTTTGCTTCCTTTTGTAAAGCAGCTGAAGTGTAGTTTGGGACAGGTCTGCTGAAGTTATTAATCTCTGATTTAGGAACGTAAGAAATATTTGCAAAAATAATAACTCCCAAGTGAAGCCCCTTGTTCCCCAGATCATCTTCCAGGGAAAGAAAGAAGTGCAAACACAGCCTGCCATTCCACGAGGGGATTTTTTTGTATTCCTGGGTCTCAACTCTTCCCTGAAGCAACAGAAACGGGGGAAAGGATCCTGAAGCTTCTTGACATTTGTAAATTCGCTCTTATTCATCTTCCTATCTCAGATTTCTCAGCTGGATGACAAATGTGTGTCATCCATGGAGTTCTGTTTTTCAGACGTCTCCATTTATTGGATGCTCCAGGGTGTTTGGATTCAACTGGAACTTACAGCTTGTCTATGTTTTATTTGCATAATAAGACTCTGAATGACAGAGCAGCTCCAGCCAGACGTGTTGGCTCCAAACGCTGCAATTGAAGCTGGGAGTATTTTGCAAGAGTGAAAAAAGAATGAGACTGAGAGAGAGAGAGAGTCTGATCACGTGTGGAAAAGTTACAGGAGGGAAACACCATCCTGAGACAGAAGATTCCTGGGATGAGGATTTCCAGGGCAGGTTGGATGGGGCTTGGAGCAACCTGGGATGGTGGGAGGTGTCCCTTCCTTGTAGGTCCATTCCCACTCAGAATAATCCATTATTCAGTAATTCTGTGATTCTATGAAGTGCCTCTTACTCTTAGAAAAAGAAAAAAAAAAAGGTAAAAGGAGAGCCAGAGCATCACACCCCAGCCCCAATCCATGTTTTCATGCTCTGTGCAGTCCTGTAGCACATCCCCACCCTTCTCATCTCCTCTCCTGCCTGCCCCAGTTCTCCAACAGCAGCAGGGGAGGGCCCTTCCCTAAAAAACCAGCACTCATGCATCATGCACTCACCCATATATACATAAATATAATATAAAATACAGCATAAAATATGATATACATACAGGGAAATTGATGTATATAAATATATATACAGCATATGACTCAGATAGATGTGGTTTCAACTTACATATACGGCCTGATGTGCCTGTGTGTTACTCCCATGGGGAGAATATTTTTCTGTGTTAATTTCTAATTTCTCTTTGCTATGTTATCTAATATTCTCTAATGCTATGTTAATTTCTAACTTCTCCACTGCAAAATCCTTCATTTTTCCCTTAAAGACCCAGTCTGTGGCAATTCTGTCAGGAGCCTTTGGAATGCTGGGTGTTTGCTCACTATGTCTCTGGAATCCTGCATGGAATGGGTGGTTAAAGTGATGTTTTGTGTCCTTCAAACTCAGCTCCTGAAATACCCTTGGAGAAGCAGCTTCAGCTTGTGTGAGCTGAATTGCAGAGACAAACCCCTGTGTTTAAGTTGCAGCATTAGTTGTTCCAGCCTGTGCAGTTCCTACTTTTTTCCAGGCTGTGCTGGCTGGAATCATCTCCAAGCGGAGACTCGAGATCCCTGGGTTAGTAGTGCAGGAATGTGGCATCAATTTCCCTTTTTCCATATATTTTTGAGTGCATATCTGTAAATAAGAACTTGGCAAACACTATGTGCAGACGTGGAGAGCACTGAGCTTTGAAGCATCTTTGTTATTCCAGGAGTTAATCCAGAGCCAATCAGAGCTTTGGGGTGATGATTTACAGATTTATTGAGCCGTGCACTTTTATTCCTGAAATGATGCTTTTCAACCCTGCTCAGGTGAGTTCTGCACTCGTGCCACTGCTGATAATGGAGCCCTTTGTATAAAAACAAGACATCAGTAGAATAAAAGATTTTCCTTTACATTCTCCAATCGTAGAGGTTATTGATTGTAACCATGGCCGTGTCAGGCAGTGCATTTTTAGATGATTACTTCATACCTCAGGTGATGTGATGCACCATAAAGATGATGGATGGTGATTTGCACTTCCAGGACCTTCCAAGTGAAGCCTGAATAATTCCTGTGGGTTTTTTTTCACCCTTACAGCAATACCAAAACTGTTGGCCTTCTCCTGAAACAACAGGATCTACCAGACTATCCCTTAAGTGCTGCCTTACCCAATTCCTAATAATGACATTTATTTCCCATTGATTAAATTCCCTCTGGTGTAGCTCCTGCAGGCAGAGCAGTGTGTGAGCAGACATTATGAAGTTAGTAAACACTATAAAGTGTGAAAGCATTTGCTGCAGGAGCTGTAGTCTAAACATTCCAGGAGAAAGCAGGATTCCAGCTCTAGTCTTGGCTTTGCCTCTGAATATGATTGTAACCTTGGGCAAAGCTCTTCAGTTTGCCTCTCCTTAGTTGATTTAATTTGTGTAGCAGGATAATGAGACTTAGCAAGTCTCATTCTTTTTTTTAAATTTTTTTTTTTTTTTTNTTTTTTTTTTTTTTTTCTGGGCTGGTGGTGGGGAGAGGGTGGAGGGGACGGGGAGAAGCTGGCTGGAGAATGGAGAGGGGAACAGAGCAGGGCAGAAGGAGGGATCCACACATCCCTGCTGGACTGAGTCTGGAAAAGTGAGGCTGAGTCTTCACTAAGTTGTGCTGCTCAGCCCCACGTTTGAGGCTTGCTTGAAGAGGAAAATGTGTGTAACACCAGAGAGGGGCTGCGTGGACTGAGCTGCTGGGAAACCTTGAGGGAAATAAAAATAACATCCTCAGGCCGAGGGGAAATGGCCTCAGGCTGTGCCAGGGGAGGTTTAGGTTGGATACTGGGAACAGTTTCCTCACTGAAAGGGTGGTCAGGCATTGGCACAGCTGCCCAGGGAGGAGGTGGGGTGACCATCCTTGGAACTGTTCAGAGCCCATGTACAGGTGTCCCTTGGGGACAGGGGTCAGTGGTGGCCCTGGCAGGGCTGGGGAATGCTGGGGCTCACTGATCTTAGAGGGCTTTTCCAACCTAAACCATTCCGTGGTTCTCTGATAATAAATTGCCAGGGTTATGCTGAGCTCCAACCCAGGACCTTCACCCCCTCTCCCTGGCATCCCTTTTTATTTCTTTTATATGAACACTAAACTATTTTCTCCAAGAAATCCAGTGAACTCTGACTTTAGGATGAGTCTCCCTCTGTGCTTCCCACCTGACTCTTTTTCTCTCTGTTTTCTTGTCCCCACTGGGAGATTCACAGACATTAAAGAAATTAAAGGCTAATTTCATTTCCCAATCCATCTTCTGGCAGAAGCTGCCCCGTTCCCCACTGTGCAGGTACGAGGGTCTTGCCCAGTCATGTTTTAAAGAGTGGGGATTAACTGCTTACTTTGGGAGCGTGTTTGAAGCTGAAACCTTTCACTGTCAGGAAGTTGTTCTTCAAATTCAACCTGAATTATCTTTCTTAATTTAATCACACCACTCCCAGCTATGCCCAGTGAGCTGCACTAAATCTTTCCTCTCCATTCTTTCTGTTTACATCCTTCACGTGTGTGTTGACAGATATATTGCCCATAGGTATTGCTTGGCTTCACTATGTGTATTTAATTGAAATGTTTCTAATTATTCCTCCCAAATCCAGCTCTGTGGCCCCTGCTTTGTTTTTCTTTTGCTTTTTCTGTGCCTGGTTTGCAGCAGCTTGTTGGTTAAAATGATTTGCAAAAGTGTGTTTGGTGCCCACGTTTTGGGAAAGCTGGAGCAGGAGAAGGAGGCCACATCAACATGAACAAATTAATTTTCTAAATTCTTCCAGAGCTTTGGTGTCTGTGTGAAATTAATTATCCTACTTGTGTTCTCCTAATCTTCTGGCTTGTCTGTGGGTTGTCACTGGGAGTGTTTATGGGCTAAAACTAAAGGCTTCCACTGAAAGATTTCAAAGTGGGCTGGAATCTCTCTCCTGACACAGCCTCTGCCATCCTCCAGCATTAGCCACAGCACCAGCTTGTACATGTTCAGCTCAGTTTTGATCTCATATTCTTTTTTCCTCTTTGCCTGGAGGGAGATCTAGAAAGGTTTCCTTGCTGCAGCCTGAAGCCAATTAGCAGAAGATTTCTTTTCACTGGCACTGAAGATTTCTAGCAGAAGATTTCTTTTCACTGGCACTGAAGATTTCTAGCAGAAGATTTCTTTCACTGGCACTGTTCAGCCACTCTGTACCTTCCATTGGCTTCACCAGTGGATATCAGAGGGAAGCTGGAGAGCTGGAAATCATCATCCCAGGAAGGATATCAGAGGGAAGCTGGAGAGCTGGGATCAAGGCATTGTGGAACTCAGCACCACTTCTGCAGTTCTAGAACATCTCAGAGTCCCAGAGGCAGGAAATTAGAAATGACTGTTAGGCAGGATGAAAAAACATTACCAATACTGGTAGGGAAGTAAAAATTAGGGACCAAATGCTCTGCAAGCTCGTCCAGTTTGTGTTTATGCTTTGATGCCTTTGGTTGTACGTGGATGTTTGGGGTGGTTTAAAAGGGAAATCTCTGGCCAGGAAAATGAGGGGAGAGTTCTGCTCCACCAAATAATGTTTTTCCTTACACACTGACATTCAAAGCTCCCAACACTGTAAAACCCACACAGGCTGGTTGTTACCTCTGGCTGTTTTGGACAGGACCTGGCCAGAATCCTAAAACACGGCCAGTGCAATTCCCTCCTCTCTGCTCCGTCCATAAATGGATCCTACTGGAGATGGAGCCACGGGACAGGAGGCTGAGGCTTGGGCTGGGTGAAGGCAGTTGTCATGGAATCCCAGAATGTTGGTTGGAAGGGACCTTGACAATCATCCAGTGCCACCCCTGCCATGGGCAGGGACAACATGCCACTATCCCAGGGTGCTCCAAGCCCCATCCAGCCTGGCCTTGGACATTCCAGGGATCCAGGGGCAGTCATAGCTTCTCTGGGCACCCTGAGAAGCTGTGCCACCCTGTGCCAGGGCCTGCCCACCCTCACAGGGCAGAATTTCCCCTCAATATCCCACCTCACCCTGTCCTCTGGCAGTGGGAAGCTATTCCCCATTGTCCTTTCCCTCCATACATTACACAGAACAAAATATTATCAACTGGAATAGCAATTTCACTGGGAAAAATATATTTACTGCTGAATTAAGTAATTAGAACAAATGAATGCCTAAGTAAATAATTAAATCCTCAGATTTGGGTCTAATTTCAATTTGAGAACGTTAAAAACCTCAAGCAAACTCAAAAAAAGAAATTGTCAGAAATCTCTCACACCTGGCAACTCAGGAGTCGAGTTGAAAAGTTGTGATTTTTTTTATTTTTTTTTTAATTATTTTTTTTGCTGTTCCCCAACTTCCCAACTTGCAGAACATCCATCCCCAAGCTAGCAGCTCCCGGGCACTGCGGGCCCTGCTGTCCTTCCCCTGTGCTCTGCAGCAAAGCCCAGCAAGGAGCTCCAGGGGTTAAAGGAACTGAACTTGTCAAGATATTTCTGCCTCGTCTGGAGGAGTTGTTTGTTGTGTCGTGGGTGCTGCAGGGTATCAGTCACTTTGAAGGGGAGGATGTCCAGGCAGCCCCAGAGCCAGACAGTGACTGGCACTGCCAGTAAATCATTGTGTCAAGGGTTGGCTTTGCAGCAGCGCCACGGGAATTGTGTGATTGTTTGGAAGGAACTGGAGCGTTTGGGATTTATCAGCCCACGATGGAGTGATCAATTAGGGCTCCTTAATGGCACTCAGTGGTGCTTTGGACAGGAGAAATCAGACCTGCCTGACTCTGAGGGGGGTTTGCAGGGCAGCAGAACCTCTCTCTGTTTTAAGTGGAACGGTGGTGCCCTTGGTGCTCTGGGGTATTTTTGGTACAAAGCAGGGAAGGAACATGTTTTTCCATGTACTTAGGAAGGATGAGAGATTTGGGATTGTTCGGCTTGGAGAACATAAAGGCTCTGGGGTGACCTTAGAGCTCCTTCCAGTGCCTAAAAGGGCTCCAGGAGAGCTGGAAGAGGGACTGGGGACAAGAGCTGGAGGGACAGGACACAGGGAATGGCTTCACATTGAGAGAGGGCAGGGGTGGGTGGGAGATTGGGAAGGAATTCCTGGCTGGGAGGGTGGGTTTGCCCTGGCTCAGGGCGCCCAGAGCAGCTGTGGCTGTCCCTGGATCCCTGGAAGTGTCCAAAACCAGGTTGGATGGAGCTTGGAGCAGCCTGGGACAGTGGGACCAGTCCCTGCCCAAGGCAGGGATGGCCCTGGATAATCCTTAATGTCCCTTCCAACCCAGTGCGGTCTAGGATTCTGTGATTAAAGTTCTGCCTGTGTAGGCTCTGAAATTCCACATCCCAAAGGAACCAGGGCAGATCTTTAAAAAATATTGGCTGCTTTACCCCCACGTATATCAAGGTTTAACTTTTTAATTCTTCTCTGGCAAGTCTGTAGCACGCTATGAACACACGGGTCACAACTTGACCTCCAGATGTCAAAGAGCTTTTCAGTTCTAGGCAAAAAATTTAAAATTTAAGAGCTAAAATTCAGTTCATTCAGAAATGTAACATTTTTCAATGATAAAGCCAATTTAAAGAGCCAAATAGCTCTGTTAATTTGGTGATAACGGGGTCTGTAAGGAACCTGGACAGCATTAAGGGGCCAGGCCCTACTTTAATGACAAAAAGCCTGGAATTTGATAGGGATGAAGGAAGAAAGCAATGGAGTTGGACTTTGATGATCCTTGTGGGTCCCTTCTAATCAGGATATTCCATGATTCCATAGGTGACAGGTGTGAGGAGTGGCTCAGGCCACCCCTATTTCCATCACCCTTGAGACTGAGCCCACAGATCCCCCTTTTCTTTGCAGACAACTTAAAAAGTGCTGCTTTCCTTTCTGCTGCCTGCTACCCCACGAGCTCTGCCCCCCCAAAAACTGGAAAAAAAATCCCCAAACCTGAACCCAAAACAAGAAAACAATCCTCAGGGGAGAAGCCAGCAGGGAGATTTCTGCCCCTGGGAGACGCCTCACAAGAACACCTGGAAAACCTCTTTGGTTTTTTCTTTTTTTTTTTTCCTGGACTTTTTCTTATCTGAGCCATTCAATCCCGCTTTCCTTTCATCTTCTGCTGTTCACCTCAGGTTCCTCCCGCCCCCTCTGCTCCTTCCTCGGAGCCTTTCCTTGCCATTGATTTGCAGAGCAATGCCAAGGAGTTTTGGCACGGGGAAGGGAGCGCAGATGCCTCGGAGAGGGAGCGGGGAGGATCCTCGTGCCTGCCTTGGGTAACCCTGGCTCAGTCACTGAGGTGCCACTCACCCCAGCTAATTGTGCTCCAGCTCAAAGGCAGAGCCTCCCCTGGCGCCTCCTTTAAATAATTCGGATTTATATCCATCCCTCCCTCCGTGTTTCATCTCCTCTCCTTCCTTGTGCCTATTTGTTTATTTGTCCTCAGGCTCCCAGCTCCCTGTGGTAAAAACCAGCCTCTTCCTGCATGGCAGGTAATATGGAAATAGGGGCTGCTTTTCCTTTCAGATTAATTCAGTGGTGTTTTCATTTGATTTTTCAAAAATAGAAGTGAAAGATTCCTATCAGAGCCTAGGGAAATCTCGGAGTAACTCCTGAGCAAATCAAGGCTGCAAATAGGGGATTGTTTTAGGGTCAGCAGCCTGAGTTTGACCTTCTAAGCAGGGACCTTTAGGTGCTGGAAGTGACCAGGGGGTTTCTGACAGGCTGAGGTGTTGTTCCCTTCCCAGGGTGAAAATCCTTGGGAATCCTGTGCCACCTGACTTGTGTCCTGGTGTTTCCCCTGTGGTGTCCGACGTGCCACGTCCCAGTGCAGCCCAGTGTGACCCCACAGGACTCTTGGTGCCAAGGAATGCTTTTCCCTAGGCTAATGGGGGAGCCAAAATCCCAGAGCAGGTGGTTTCCCATCCCACTTGGGCCTGGCAGAAGGAGCTCCTCTGCCTTTCTTACTTTGTACAGCATAACTTGATTGCTCTGGTTTAGTTACCTGAGTGTCAAATTTTAGTTGAGGTATGGAACAATTTCTGCTGATTCCCCACTTCTCCTTCCCATCTTGGAAAATCTGTCTCGGGTTTCTTTCTGCTGTTCATTCTGCTAATCAATTTGTCATTGCTTAGAAACCCCTGGTACTGTAAGGATTGTTCCTTTTAAGGAGGTGAAAGATATTTGTCTTTCTCATAAGCTGAGATACAAATCAGAGAATCAGAGGATCCCAGACTGGCTGGGTGAGAGGGGACCTTAAAGCTCCTCTTGTTCCCACCCCTGCCGTGGGTTGGGACACCTGGTGTGCCCAGGGGTGTGGGTGAAGATGGGTCAGTGGAATTTTTCCCCATCAGATGGAATTTTTCCCCATTTACTGTGTGCTGAACACTATTTAGAGACACCTGAGTTGCAGTAACAGGCAAGGCTTGGCTGAGATGTGCTGGAGCAGGTCAGGTCAACCCCGTGGGCTGCCCAGGCTAAAAGGAGTGTGACTCCTGCAGCTTGTCCCCTCAGGAAGAAAAGGTCCTGCTTTCTTCCCCTTCTCTTCCTCCCTCTTCCTTCCCTGCTCCAGCCCTTGTCAGATCCTTCTCTTGTGGTTTTAACCTGGCAGAGAACTCTTTCCTTCGGAATTCTCCACTGGCTCGTGCACTGACCTGGTTCATGGGCCACATCCAGGAGGCTGCAGGGAGGGGAGGAGAGGGGAGGACTGGCAGCTCTGTGGTTCAGCAGCACAGATCTGCTGGACCAGTTTTGCTCCTACGGCCCAGCAGGACTCCCCAGCTGAGGAAGGAGCAGTTCCTGCTTGTTGTTTCTGGGACTTGAGCTCGAGTCCAAACATTTTGCTCCATTCTCATGTAGAATCCTTTGCGCAGGTCGGTGGTGGTGGTCTGTGACACCCACAAAATACCCCAGTGCTCCACCTGGGAGCTCCTGGGACAGAAAATTTTAAACCAGAGCGCCCCAGGAGCAGTAAAAACTCACATTCTGTTGCCTCATTAGTTTGTTTGAATCCTCATTGTTGCGCAGTCTGACAACGCGCCGACGGTCTCTGCACGCCGAAACACAACGTTCATCTGCTGGCAGCTCCAACATCCATCTGACAGCTCTACCCACAATTATCAAACCCTTTATTTGTTGCCTTGTTGTAGCACTTCTGATGATTATTTTTATCCTTTTGTCTGCCAGTATCAATAAAAGCAACAGCTGAGGTTCACGCGCCGTGACGTGAGTGTGAGAGCTGGGGGTTGGCCACGGTGCTCAGTGGAGTGAGCACCACCAGCAGTGGCACGGGCTCTGTGTGTTAAAGCCCTGCTCCATAATTGAGAAGAAGGGGCAGAAATTCCAGAAATGCAGATTGACAAGTGCCTTGGCTCCTGAGTCCTCAAGGATTGTCACATGCCTGCAATCCTTCGCTTGTCTCTCGGTAAACGCGATGTTTTGACGTTGGTTTTTTTTTTTTCATTTCTGTACTTTTAGTAAAAAGCTTTACAACTACATGAACTGAAGAAAATGTGAGTCCCACTCCATGGACTGGATCAGTGGGTGGCAAGACATCTTTCTTTACTAATAGTCTTTCTTTACCAATGTCTGTGAAGCTCTTTCTTTATGCAACATTTAGGACACAAAAATAAGTATTTGCACAGATCAAGAAATTTCCCTTTGAGGGATGCAAAGGTGACAAGTATTTTTAGTAGATGAAATAAACTGGGAGCATGAGTAACTGGAAAAATCACATCATTGGCAGTTGATTGGGAAATAAAACTCTGAGAAATGCAGGAATGTTGGTGTTGGGATTACAACAAATTTCAGGCTGGGATGGCTGCAGCGACACTCCATTGGCCTCTGTATGGCAGAGTGTGGGTCATTAGTGCAATTAATCATCCCTAATTGAAGCATCCCTCTGAAGGAGTCCTTGTGCACCTCAGCAGTGGGAGGTGCTGGCAGTTCTCCTCCACTTCCCTTTGCTTGCAGACTTCCAGGAGCATCATTTGCAAAGTTCACACTGACAAATCCCCGCTCTGGGTCCGCAGGGCCTCAATCCGTCATCCAACAACGGCATCAACATTTTTCCTGGGCTGTTATCGTCACTTCAGCTGCTGCAGCAATATATCCTGCACCAATAAATCAAGGGGGATCATTTCAGAGGGCCAGAAACATAAGCAGCATTTTAAAAAATGTATCTTTTAGCAATCTCCTTTCCTCTTGCTGTCAGTTAGTTTTATGAGGCAAAAATAGCCTCATTTTCTGGGTTTGTCTTCATTTCCTCATTTACACAAAGCCAATCTGGTATTTCCCAATTTTTTTTTTTTACCAGCCACTCAACGAGCCCTGAGTTACCACATTCATTTCTCACTTTTTCTCTGCTTTTTTGCTGCTCCTGACTGTGGAATGTCATGGTGGTAGGAAATGGTTGTATTTCCCCAGGCAACAGGTGCTTATCTTTGTGGTTAGGACACAAACCTGACAAAGCCTCTCACACATCCAACAGCTCTCGCAGGAAAATTGGAAATCTTGCTCTCCTTTAGTGAGGATCACATTTTTTAAGGCAAACTGCAGCTGCAACACCTGAATTATGGCATGGTGAGACTTTGGGTTATGGCTCCCTGTTCCGTTTTCCCATTCCCAGCACAAGTCGTGTTTTTATTCTTTACATCACGAGCCTGTTCCCATTTTCATGAAAGAGCTTTATGTGCTGAGTCCTGCCTTCCCTCCTTTCCAATCCATGTGCATCGTTAAAGGGGCTTTCTTAATTTCCTGTTTTAGGCTTTCCTCGGAGATTTCTCGTTCTGTTTTCCCTTTTCCCTTTGCACACAAATATTCCTGCTGGCTGGAAAGAGCCTGTCTGGTGTTTTTTTTTTGCTGCAAGTTGGCAGCTCAGGTGATGACAATTGGCTCCCTCTGCGTGTTCCAGCTGCAGCTCTGGTGCCAGATGGTTCCACACACGTGCAGGGAGTTTGCATTTCGTGCTCCTGGGTGAAAAATATCCCACTTGATGGTGGGGTTGGATACTCCCATCCCAAATGAGCCTTGGCAAAGCAGAAGTTCAGCTTTGTAGCTGGTGTGTCTTTCAGGCACCCACCTTGCACAAGTTTATCAGAGTGCGAAGAATTCGGGTGGGGAATTCAAGTTTGGAGCCTCAGGGATGGCTTGGGAGGGCAGCAGCCCTGCAGAGAATGGGCTGAGAGCAAAACATTGGCTCTTTTGCTGGCTGAAAATGGTTTCTTTTCCAAGATAAAACAAGCTGGGAACTGGAGTTATTGGCCCAATCAGAAAAATCTCCGTGTCACGCAAAATGAATTTTTTGTTTAATTTTCTGGGTTTTTTTCCATTTTCTTTAAACAAAAATATATTTAACAGGACATTCCCACCCAGCTCAATTATAACATCATAGGATCCCAGACTAGTTTGGGTTGGGAGGGACCTTAAAGCTCATCCCACCCTTGCCATGGGCAGGGACACTTCCACTATCCCAGGCTGCTCCCAGTTCCATCCAGCCTTGCCTGGAACCTTTCCAGGATGGAGCATCGTGACCCAACCCATCATGTAGCTGGCAGAAAATATTTCCTCTAATGACAACAATCATGCACAGGCCTGAACTTGCAATATCAGCACGAACAGGAGCTGCCCAAAGTCCCAGAGAGAGTGGGAATTTGGGAAGTGCTGACAGAAGAGCAGGAAATATGCTCCATGTATTGCCATAGTTACCTGGGAAGTCCTGGTAAGAAGTATGAACCCAAATAATGTTTGAGTTAACGTTGAAAAGAGGAGCACCACAGAAAATTTATCCAAATCCTGTGCTTTTGGTGCTTTTGCATTCCAGATGTTGGAGTGGACAGTAGGCAATGAAGGAGGTTTTCTAACCTTTCTTACAGCCTGAATTTTATCCTAGAAAACAACCAGTTTTCTCATCACCTGCTATTCAGCGCTCAAACCTCTGACCTATATTCAAATGAAAAGTATAGGACTGACAAAAAAAAAAATAAAAATCAGCATTTCTTTCACTCCCCGAGTAAACAGGTTTGACAGCTACATAAAATGATTTAGTTTTTTATAATTCCAAGTATGGCAGGATTAGCCCTTCATCCTGTTGTTTCAAGATGTCTGCATTAATTATTTCTAGTCCTCTTTAATTCCACACTAAACTCACATTTTCAGTTCAAGGGACTGGCCCGTTCTTAAATCATGTAAATATTATTCAGAACTAGGTGATACCCACGAGCAGAGCTGCCAAAGTACACTCATTTATTTTTTAACTTCTTAGCCAGGGAGCAAAACAATCCATGATTTATACAAGGCATTTAATGAATTTCATCCTTTCCCCGTTGGGGTTTCAATATTGCTGAGACACGGGCACGAGGAGGAAGAACAACAGCAGAATTCCCTAAGAAATGATCCTCCTGCATCCCAGATTGTTCTGTTTGTGTGTGGAAGGGCCACACTGCTGCTTTCTTGTTCAAATCCCAAACTGAACAGGGCTGATTAAAGCCCACAGTGCCAAGGAGGGATTTGCTTTCTAGGACAAACTCATCCCTTTGAGGAATATTCCCTGCTGAGCTGCCCATCACCTCCCAGCACAGCAGGACCCACGCTTAATCCTCTCAAAACTTCCTGTCTTGCTTGGATTTCTGAGGATGCTGAGCACAAACTTTGTGGGAAGTTTTGTGGGTCTGGTTTGAGGAGCTGGGATTTAGGGGCACAGCTGGAAAGGTCTCTGTGCACATTCCCAGTGTGGGATTGCTGGGTGACCTATGAGCGGGGCAGTGGTTAAAGTGAGTATCACAATTTGGGCATCATTCCAAAGGTCAATATCCAGAAAGTTGGGACTCTGTGGATGGGGCTGATTTCCCCGTGTCTCCAAAAAGCCTCAGTTAATCCAAGCTTGTGCTGCTGCATTTCAGAAACTCAAGACTTGCAGTTACCCATCTCAAATCCTTCCCATTTTCACAGCCTGTGATTCCTCATATTTTACTTGGAGGTGGGAGGGGCAGAACTTTCCTAAATTGAGAGCAGCCTGATGGCTTCAAATCTGTGCAACTGTTCCTCTGTAAAGGATTCTCTTTTAAACTGAGACTGGGGACAAAGTCCTCCAGAGCTGGAAGTTCTCTCTGGGTTTTTGAGCTGACAGAAACTCGCCAGCTTTGGTTTCTGTGACCTGTGCATGGTTCTGGTTCCAAACACCAGCCTGTTCCTGGGGCAGCCAGCCCTGGAATTCTCTGGGGTTTCTGTTTGGAAGGTAAAGTGTTATCTCAGGGCAATTTGCAAGTAATTAATACCACAGGGATATTTTCTCCCCGGCTCCGAGGAGTCCCGTGGAGGCACAAACTGAGCAGATGTTAGAACTGCAGAGGTGTACAACAAATACTAATTAAAGATTGTAATATTTATCTCCAGTAATAGCCATCCTTAGGATACAGCATGTGCTCCTTGCACTTGGAATGTGAGACACGAGTGTTGCAGAGCAAATCCTGCTTTTTGATGGCATTTTAACATCTTTCCATGACCTGTTAATTATTGATGTTGGCCAGATCATTATGTTCTGAGAATCCTCATTGGAAGGGGCAGCTATGATTTTGCTCTTAATCCCAAAATCACAGCCCTCAGATGGGCTTTAAGGTCTTTTCCATCCCAAACCACTCTCGGATTCTGAGTTTCTATTAAGTAATTAATTACTTGTCCTGGTAATTATTGTAACTGTTCTAAGATACTTATCCAGATAAATTTCAATTTGAGATATAACAAAAATCAATACAAATTAATCCTGAATTTATTCCTTTCCCCTTCTCCCCTAAAAGTAGGACAGTGAGCTGTTCTCTAAAACCTAAAAGCAACAAGAGCTGCAGTCCCACAGATCATATTTAAATTAGAATTTACTTCATACCAAGATGGTTTGCATTTTGCATTTATTTGTTATCTCCCATTCAAAGGCAAAAAAGTATTTATGTGTAACCAAAATTGTCATTGCACTTGTATTGGCTACTGGAATTCGATGCCAATTTGTATTTTAAGTAATCCAGGATGATAATTACACTTAGTGCTTCCCTAACTGCACAGTTGCTATTCAGGGTAGCTCATGTATATTTTATGTATGTTCAGTATCAGAGCAGACCTTTTGCAAATTGATTCATTTGCATCATTATATCCTTCTTTCAGAAATCATTTTCTGATCTTGAGGAAGAGACTTCTGCTGGAATCACAGAGATAATTCCTAGAACTCAGCCTTAGAGCTGGGGAAAACTGAAAAAGAAATGAAATTAATGACTTTTAAAATTTTTTTCAGCTTTGAAGTGTGAATTTTTGACAGCATTTAGTCAAAAATTTTCACGGTTTAGGTTGGAAGGGACCTGAAAGATCATCTTTTTCCAACCCCTGCCATGGGCAGGGACACTTTCCCCTATCTCAGATTGCTCAAAGCTGTGTCCAACCCGGCCTTGGACATTCCAGGATGCAGCAGCCACACTTCTCTGGGCATCCTATGGCACTGAACTCTGCTTTTGTTCATTCACATGGAAAAAAAATCCAAAAGAACAAATTATTTGGCTCATTTTTTTTTTTTTTAATAAAAAGGATCTCCACCTCTGGGGCTGTGTGGGGCATGTGCCTGTCCTGTGCCTTGGAGTGCTTCCTGCTCCTCCACCCCTTATCAATCTCCCCCAGCCACTCACTTCCCAAAGATCCCGATTTAAAAAAAAAAAACCCAAAAAAATAAAAATTACCCCTCTGCAGAAATCCATTAGAGGGTTCCTTCCCTCCCTCACCTACACAAATTGCCACTGCCTGAAGCTGAAGGGATGCTGGGTGAGTGACAGGCAGCGTGGCTTTGAAAGGCTCTGAGCCTGCAGGGAGAGAAGAAAGGGGACAGAGGCTCAGATGAGCCCCGTGCAGCACAAACAGAGCAGGGCTGGCTCCTGGAGCCTGCAGAGGACCCAGCCCCTTGTTCTGCTTGTGCAGAGGCTCGGGGAGAAGTTCCTCCCACACTGGCAGGGTGACAACTGCATTCATCTGCAACATCTGAGGGAACCGACTCATTTGATGTTTTGTTTTGAAAAAATTATTGAGGACTGTTTTGTATGCAAAAAGGGTTGAGTCTTTTTTATTTTTTTTTTTTTCTTTCCTGCCTCTGAGTCCCAGATAACTGAAATCATGCTTATCAGAGGTCCTGCATTTAAAGGTGCTTTAAAAGGTGTTGTGACACATGGAAGGAACATGCAGGGTTTGTCTGGGCTGTGAAGAGCCTTATTTTGATTTACTCACTCTAGACATGGGCAACCAGCAAGGAGTTAATTCCCCTTTTTGCTCTTCTCCTCCTGAAATAAGACAAAATAAACCTTAAGTGGACATATTTTGTCCTATCTCTGATAGGCTAAACCATCTAGGAGATGTTTGGGCAAGGAACAGGTAGCTGAAATGGGCAGAAATAATTTTTTATTTATTTTGGAAAAGCAAAGAAAACACAGTCAGGATACAAACACCAAACAGCTTCAATTTGTTACAGCATGGGAAGGGAGAATGATACTTATTTCTAGGAGTGATTATGGAGAAAATGCCTATTTGCATACCTAGGAATTTTTAGGCAACAAGATGGGGTTTCATCCTTAAGCTATTGCTCTGTCTTGTGTTTTTATCCTAAATTGCACCCTGCACAGAGCAGATCACAACCCAAACCCCATCCCTCTTCTCAAAGGAGCAACTTCTTAATATCTCCTTTGCATAAAATTTGAGGGCCCCTGCCTTGTGTTATTGAGAGCTGCTGATGGTCTTTTGATAGCTCTGCTTTTAATAAGCTGCAGATTATCTCATCTGCGTGTGTACTGCAGCATATTTCAGAGCATAGGTATGGAAGGAGTAAAGTTGGATTGGCAGCACATGAAAGGGAGCTGAAATGCTTCAAAGGGCAGGGAGAGAGAGGCAGAAAGCAGAGAAAAGGCTCTGGTAGGTATTGGGATGAGAAGCTTTTGAAATATAGATAACCTACAGCAGAGAGGAGCTCTGCTCTCCCAGCGCTAATAATTACACAGATAAGAGGGTGAAGTGAAAGGAAGCCAGGAGATATGGACAAAGTTCAGCATAAAGCATCCTGGAAAGGAGAAGCCATGGAAATTTTATTCTGGAAGAAAGTCAGGTGAAGCCCAGCTTGGAAATCATTAAGAATGTGAAATGTTTGTGACAAACCTGAGGACACACGGTGAGATCAACCCCAGCCCTGGGAGTGATTTTGCGTGACCAGCACAAGTCTGAAAGCTCAGGGGACAGAATCTGAGAATCAGGGAATATCCTGAACTGGAAGGATCATGGAAGTCCAAGAACAGAAATATAATAATAGAAATAGAAGTCAATAATAGAGAGAAAGTAATGGCCAAAACTCAAGTTCCCAGCAACGGGGGAATTCAAGGTCCTGGTGATAAAAGAGCCACAGGGATGACAAAAAGCCCAGGAAGGGTGAGCTGGGTCATCCCTGCTCAGGCTGACAGTGCCACAGCCAGGTGCTCCATTCCACAAACACTTTGTGACAATGAAACACTTGGCACAAGGAGAATTCCTCTGGTACTTCAGGTCTTCGTCCACTTCAACCAGTGTGAGAAAAAGCCAGCCTGGAGTAGTCACAACAACAGTGAGGATCCTTGTAGGAGGGGAAAAAAATACATTTAAAAATCAGTGCACCTTCAGAGGAACTGCCTAATAACAAGGAAGATAATTAAAAGGAAATTAAAGGAGCAGCTAAGAGGGGAATATGTTTGTAGGTGGCTTAGATGCTTTAAGGGCAACAACTTCTTTTACTACTCAACACAAATATGCACACCGTAATTATTTTCAGGAAGATATGCCAAAAAGAAAATATAAACTGACATACAAAGGAGTTATTGGGTTTGGTTCGGGTTGGTTTTTTTCTTTTTTAAAGGAAAAAAAATGCAGCCTCTCATTTTAAAATCGGAAGGGAAGCCAAGCAGATTCTGAGCACTTACTGGAGGTGGAAAAGCTACTAACAAAAAGTTTTTTGAGCAGATCAGAGGCAGGAAGCTTGCCAGGGAAGCAGTCAGGCTGATGGATGATCAAGGCATAACAGGAGCACTGAAGGAAGATAAGGCCATGGATGAGGAGAGAGATGAGTCCTCACTGCTGTGCCCTGCTGGAGCCTGGGGATGGTTCCAGGCTGGAGCTGCTTTAGTGGGAACGTGAGGGAAAAAAAGAAAAAAATCAGAATATGCTGAGCTGGAAGGGACCACAAGGATCATCTAGTCCTGCACAGGCACCCCAACAATCCCAGCCTGGGCATCCCTGGGAGTGTTGTCCAAACACTCCTGGAGATTTGGCAGGCTTGGAAATGTGATAATTGCCTGAGGAGCCTGGGCAGTGCCCAGCACCCTCTGGGGGAAGAACCTTTCCCTGAAATCCAACCTAACCCTCCCTGGCACAGCTCCAGCCATTCCCTGGGTCCTGTCACTGGTCACCCTCCTCTTCCCCTCAGCAGGAAGCTGTAACTGGGATGGGTCTCCCCTCAGGCTCCTCTTCTCCAGCTGAACAGATCCAGAGCCCCCAGCCCCTCACAGAGCCTTCACCATCTTCACTGCCCTCCTTTGGACACTCTCTGACAGTTTAACACCTTTCTGATCTCTTATGTACTTAATACGTGTTCTCTGAGGAGAGAGGGGCAAAGCGCCAACCAAATTATTTCTGAGCAGGAGCAGATGGAAGTAGCAGCTCCTCAGAGGAGTAGCTCCTCAGGGGCATCAGAACTGCTGGTCCAGTGCTTTGTGAGTGATATTCCCAGGGTTACTACATCCATAAAGGAAAGGGTATCCCAGAGAAGCTCTGTTTGCTGTGTTGTACTCACACCTATGCTGAACACTACTCGTGGATATTCCACTTTGTCTCTTTTTCTGGGCCTTCCAAACTGCTCCTTGGGCTTGGTCTGACTTACACACGATCCAGGCAACACCAATCCCACATATGGTGCTCTACAGAAGTCGAGTAATCTTTAAAAATGGGCTAAATCCCAAATTAGAATGATTTCAGCAGAGTGAAGCTTAGAAGACAATTGCTATAATTATGCAAATGTAAACAAGCGAAAAGCCTTAACACAATGTATACAAAATAATGATTAAAAGGAATTAGCGTTGGGAATTAGCAGAAATTGGGCATTTGTATGTAATAATAGGGCTGGAAGTTAGTGATCCAGAGTGAAAGAGTTTTGCCAGTTGATATTAAAGCTTAGATAATCTTTTGTTCAGCAACTTCACACTTGTATTTGTTTAGGATTGCAGCCTGTGCCTGGATCACCATATTGGAATTCCAATCACTCACCAGTTTTTAATTAGGCAGTAGAACTGATACGATAATTGTGGCATGAATTGATTATTAACTGAAGTTGGTGCGATAATTAATAACAAAGTTCTTGAACAGAACACAAATGACACAAAAATTAACATAAGCCTTCCCAAACTGGCATTAGTACACTGTGGTGGTGACCCAGAGTTGTAATTGTCAATGTGCATTTAAATCCCCTTTATCCAGCCCAGTGCTTGAAATCTTTATCAGCCGCTGCCAATAAAAGAAAATTTATTTGGTTACCCAGGCCTTTTTCCAGGCTGTGAGATTTTCAGCTGATCTGCCAAAGCAGTCTGGATTCTGCAGGGCCAATAATTGATCAGAGTTCTGCTTTTTGTGCTCTATTTCTGTTCTGCTTTTACGGCTCCAGGCAGGAACACAATCCCCAGAATCCCGTAAGTGTATCCGTGCTGGGTGGGCACTTTGCTGCTCCACTGTGCAGGATATTTTATCCTAGTGTGGAGTATTTATATGTCTGGTGTTCCCTTGCTCTGGTTGTAGAAGAAGCATTATACCTGCAAATTTTAAAGGATCATTTTTGGAACTGTTATCTCCTAATAATAAAACGGAAACACAGGGTACCCAGAGGAGCTGTGGCTGCCCCTGGATCCCTGGAAGTGTCCAAGTCCAGGCTGGATGGGAGCAGCCTGGGATAGTGGGAGGTAGGGGGTTTGGAAGGAGATAAGCTCCAAAATCTCTTCTAACCCAAACCATTCCGTGATTAGGTTGTACCTCAGAGTGGCAGAAGCTGACCTGGAGTTCTGGTATCCCGAGTGAGGGTGGGAACATTTTCTCCTCACCCCTGAGCAAATACACAGTGAGGGACAGTCACTGCCCTGCAGAACTTTAAATCCAGACTCAGTTTGGGGAGGCAGAAAACTTTCTACAGAATCAGATCTCCTGCAGCCCCTCCTTTCCTCAACCAGGGAAGTGTCCCCCTGCCCCAGAGTTCTCAGGGAGGAGCCCCACCAGAAGTCCCTGAGTCACAACCAATTCTCCTGCCGTGGTGGGACACCCAGAGAACCAGGAATTACACCCAGGTAATTGTGCGAGGCAGCAAAGATTGCCAGCTCTCTGCCAGAGCTGAAACTAAAGCTCATTAAACATAATGAGAGTGGCCTTAAGTGGCAGTGGGAGCAGCTCAGGTTGGGCTCACGTGCCTGCCCAGGAGCTGTGGGATGGGTCAGGCAGCAGATCCTGCTGCAAACTCCTCTTTGATCACATATTCCTCTCTATTTTCTGTCAGGTTTGCATTTAGCACATCAGCTCCTGATCTGTGTTACACAAATGTGAGCGCTGGTGCAAGGAAGGGCAGAGGCTGAAGGTTAATTCTGGACAGGGGCAGAAGTTTCTGTTGTGTTAAAACTGTATTTCTACAGAATTTTTGCAGTCCTTACTATTCTAATCATGAAACAACTCTTTCATTTGAAACTCCTTTTTTGCTTTACGATATCAAACTGTGTAAGGAATGTCTCAGCTCTTCATTATAGAATCTGGTTAAACACAGCAGGGAGTTTATTTGGTTTGGAATTAAATCAAAATGTCAGAATCCATCCAGAAATGCAACACCTGTCCTTCCTACAGCTGTAAGCCAAAATGGATGGGAAGTGTAATTTTTCCAAGATGTACCTGTAATTCCTTTTGGAAAGGTCAGATGGGAGGCACCAAAACAAGCAGGTTTGTTTGAGCCTGGAAATCCCTTTATGGTACAGGGAAGTCCTGAGGTCCTGCTTTGAGCATTAATTGGTGACTGTCCTGTGTATTTGACACTTCAGTGATCACTCTTTGCACTTTATTTTTACGTACAACCCAGTTTGGGGGGGAAAAAAAAGGTGGGAGTAAAGCTCTCCCAGTGCTCTGCTCTTTCTTTTCAGCCCTTGATAAATCTGTGGCTTGGATTGTTCTTTTTCTGTGAAGAACATCCAGGTGTGGATGCTCTGTTATCCTCAGATGGTGCAGCTGATGCCAGAGCCACTGTGCTTTGCAATAGGAGGCTTTTCCTGGGATTTATGACATGTTAGAATGAGACGTGTGGCTCCAGAGGTTGGGTGCAATGGATGGAAGGAAGGAGGACAAATAGGAGGAGTCCCTAGGCTTGAATGTCCACAGAGCTGCATCCTTTCTTCTCCAAAGGCAGGCAAAACCTTTGCAGGGACTGGGAATATTGGCAACCGTTGGAGTTGAGCTTGATGATGCTGTGGGTCCCTTCCAGCTCAGGATATTCTGTGATTCCATGATCTGGCAGAGCAGCATTTGAGATAAACTCTCTCATTTGGAGCTGTGTGAGCAGCGAGTGCCAGCTCCGGTAGCCGTCGGGAAGGAGCAGGAGATGCTCCATCATTCTGCTCCATCTTCTGAGGAACAAGTCATGCTGCTCTCCCAAACCTCAGGCATGTGCCAGCAGTCTTCAAGTACTCAGAAAAGCCCAGAATGTCCCAAATCTAAAATTCTCTCCAGCAATGAGTTTTGAAAATCATTTCTAGCCGCTATTACTTTTGGGTAACAAGCGATTTTTATTGCAGGCTTCAGGAGCAAGTCTCCTCCCCCTCCTATCTGTACAAACAGCTATAAACTGACTGCATTTTAATAACTTTTTTCCAAGAAGTTACAAGGTATTTCATTAAAATGTCAACTTTTTCTTTCATATATTTTATGATTCTCTTTCTTCCTTCTGCCACAAATATGTTGTTGCCAACATCATCATGACACAGTTTGCTGCCAAGACTATGGAAAGTTAAAAAAGGAAAGGAAAAATGAATTTCTCTTCACTTTTTAGGTATAATTCTTCCAGCACTAGGGGCTGAGAAAGCAGTCAGAAATATCTGAAGTGCCAAAGACAAATGTTCAGAGTGCCAAAGCGGTGACATGAAAACATGGAAAAGAGTACCAGGGAGCGATCCTGCGTGAGGAGTGATCAGCTGGGGACATTTCCTTTTGCCATTTGTAGGTTCCACGTGTAGATTCCATCCATTTGTAGATGTTTCTGCTGGGATCAGAGCAGCAGGAGCGTGCACACGCTGCCTGGGAGAGGTTCAACACAGCAAGTCAGCTGCAGCTTGCAGGAAACGCCGCGTCCTTCCCACCAAACCATCTCCAGCTGCTGCACGGAATCCTTCGTGTCCTCCTGCACACCCCAGGACCTGCTCTTCAAATCCATCCACCTGCTGTCACTCAGAGGGTCCCCAAAGCCAGCTCCAGCCAGCTCAAGCCATCTGCTCTTGGCTGGTTTAATGAGGAAGGAGCTGCTTCACCCGGCTTTAACTGGGAACGGGGAAAGGACTGGGATCCCCTCAGTTTTGCCTCTGACAAGAGCCAGGAGATGTGGCTCTGTTTGCTGCTCAGGTGCCTTAACACCTCACTAATTAAACCCAGCCTGGCTTAGCACAGGGAGTATCCCTGCAAAGGCCCTCATTTTCAGCCCTTCAGCAGATGGATCCTCACTGGAATTTCGTTATTACCTCTGCTGTCCCAGCGCTGGAGCTGCCGAGTGGCCACGGAGACATTAAATTAGCTTTGTGCCCAGGATTTCTGGACTTCTGCCTTTGCAAATCTCCACTTCTGAGCATGGAGGGTCCTTGCTGGCATCCCGAACACCTAATTACACTTTTAAAGCATTGTAAAAACTTTCAGATTCCCAAGTGTAATTTCCTGCTCAGCTGGAGAGCGAGGGACAAACGTTATTTCCACTGGTGGTGAACCAGTTGTGGGTTCAGACTTCCCAGCACTGCCCCTGGCACTGGGGAGCTTTGGGTTCAGCTGGTTGAGTTTGTTGGTTTTTTTTTTTAAACAGCATAAAATCCCTTTCTTGGAATTTGCTCCGCTTTGGTGTTGCCCTCCCCCCAGAGACCTTCTTTTAAAAGTGATTTAATTTCTTTTCCTCTGCCTTATAGGCCACAGCTTGATTTTTCTTGCACTCCTGGGTCTTGAAGCAATTTTACAGGGGAGGCAAGGAGTTGCTGAACGGAGCTGTTTTGTTTACATTATGTAAAGTTGGGAATCTGCCATCAGAGCAATCCCACGCATCCCATGCAGCGATGCAGGCACTCAAGGGCGTGGATGGATCAGATAAAAGGAGGTGGAGTTTTCAGCAGAGGGCTGTGACTTGCCCAAAGGAGTTAATTACACATTAACTGCGTCCCACTTTCCCAATACAGAAACGTTTGTAATTAACAAAAAGAAAAAAAATTAGCGTGTAATTCAGAGTTGGCCTTGGGCCGTTCTGTCACATTCCTGACTCTGGGACCAGGCCCTGCCTCATCCACTCTTCCAGAGTGTGATGCAAGAGGAGAATATCCTGGGGATTTGCCTACACCCACTGCTCTATTTTAGGCTCCCAGCTCATGGAAATAATATTGGCAAACATCACCAATATCTTATGGAAATGCAGCTGATTGAGCAGTGGCATTCATGGGCTCCTTCCATGGCCAGGTGACCCGGCTGGTGGAGGAGGGAAAGGCTGTGGATGTGACCTGGACTTCAGCACAGCCTTGGGCGCATCTCCCACGGCATCTCCTGGAGAAGCAGCAGCCCAGGCTTGGACATGGTCACTGTGAGAACTGGCTGCTGGCTGGGCTTGGGAGTGATGGGGAGTGGTGCCACATCCAGCTGGTGTCCCATCCCCAGTGGTGTCCCCCAGGGTCAGTGCCCAGTCCTGTTCCATGTCTTGTATTGATGATGTCGACGAGGGGATCGAGGCACCCTCAGAAAATTTGTTGTCAACACCAAGATGGGTGAGGGTGATGCCTTGGGAAGGCTGACCTGAAACAGAGACTGGACAGAGCTGGTGAATAAAATAGAGATTTATTCAAAGGCCTCTAGGAAATACCTTGGGCAGGACAGGGCCTGACCAGGGCCACACCCAAGGTGGACCCAAAATAGTCACAAAATGGACCCAAAATTGACACAAAATGGACCCAAAATGGTCACAATCCTGGGATCCCATCATGAGCTCTTATATTTTTAAAAGTTTTGGTCCATTCGCATATTGGGATTTAATTGTGCAATTCCAACTCCAGGTTATGCAGTCCCATCCTTCTTGTCCCTCCCTCCAGCCACCCTTGTTTGTGCTGTTGGGCTGAAAGCTGTCCTTGGTGTGCAGCAGGAACAGGATTTGTTTTGTGTCCCTGCTCTATTCAGAGCTGAGTGACACTGAGTGTGAGCTCAGAGCTGCATCCCTGGGCAGCACAGAGCCTGAAATACATGGAAGATAAAATTCAAGGCATCGGGGGTGTGGAGCTGCTGGGGGCAGGAGGCTCTGCAGAGGGACCTGCACAGGCTGGAGCCACAGGATGAGGTACAAGGCCCAGTGCTGGGTCCGGCCTTTGCATCACAACCACCCCCGGCAGCTCCAGGCTGGGCAGAGGGGCTGGAAATCGGGGAAGGGCCCTGGGGGTGCTGGTGACAGTGGGTGGACATGAGCCCAGGGGTGCCCAGGTGGGCAAGAGGCCCCTGGGCAGTGCCAGTCCCAGGGCTGTGCCCACAGAGCCTGTGCTGGCACTGCCGGGGCANACAGATTTGCAGTGATGTGTGCAATATATAGGACATTAATTTTCCTGGGATTGTCTCTAGCAGAGTGTTGGAATTGTGAACTCCATTATGCATATAAAAATCCATATTCCCATACTTTTATTTCCAGCTCCAACAACCTCCATGTAGACTATTTTCCACGTCACAGGCAGCTGGAGTCAATGACTCTCCCATGTACTTGAGACAGAAGCTCTCCCCCATGGAATATTGATTTCCAGGAAATAATCTTCATGCAGCCACCTTTGCTTAAATATCATGTCAAGTTATACCCTTACTCAAAAATAATGCACATTCCTGTCATATTCTACTGGAAATTCAATGTATTGCTCTGTTTAGCAAAGTGTTTAAACAATAAGGGACCAAAAAATACAGGGATGTCTCCATACTACGCAACATTTTTGTATTACATCCCTGGTACTAAACATGAGTGGAAATTTAATGCTTTTGGAGCAGTTGGAACTGTGAAATAGAGCAAAAAAGCACAGGGCTGGCAGCTGTTTTAATGCATGGTGAAGCCAGGAAGTTGTTTAGACTGAGTTTGAACTTGGCCAGCACACAGAGACACAGATATCGGTCAGAAAAGGGAGATATTTAAAGATCTGGTAGGTCAAGAACACATTTTATGGCATCAAATATTTAATATTATCTAAGTAAATAAAAAAAAATGCATGGAAGGGAAACAAGGTTAAGGCGAAACTTTATGGCTGATCTCTCGTGCTATTAAAAGATAATGTTTTTCAGAGTTAAAGGGGATATTTTCCAGCACACACGTTGCAGATTGTGGTGAACCTTTCTGCCTTGCTGCTTGTGGCTCTGAGATTGGTGTTTACACCACATGCAGTTTATTAAGAAATACAGAGAATATTGTCTTCTTTACTTAGATGATTTTTTTTTTGTTTTAATTTAGAAATGCAGCTGTATTTTTTTTTCTCTGTAAAAGACCTTGAGATGAACCTCGAGGTTCTTCAGGACAAAGGAGGTGTTGTGGGCTTCTCCTTTTCTGCCTCTTCCACCTCACCTCATATCTAAGAACCAGAAGAAACATGGCCCATTTTAATGGTTAAATGCACAAATGTTTTCTGATGTTGGATTAGAGGATCTAAAAGGTCTTTTCCAACCACAATAATTCCTTGATTCACCCCACAAATCCCTCCTTGGCTGTGCCAGTGAGATGCTCTGTCTGCCCTGAGATTTTCCCTGTTTTTCTCTCCTTTGCTGGTAAAAGTGGCTGAAACAAAAGAGGAGGGTTTAATATTCTATGAACCCCACTGTGGAACAGGTGAAACGATTCTTTTCCCTGGCAGAGCAGCAGCTGGGTTTGGATGCAGTCGTTGTTTTCAGTGACTGATTCAACTTGGATCTTCACCTCCAAATGTGGAGTCAGTCAGCAGGAATTATCAGTGTGCAGCACTTCCCGGTGATTTCCGAGCTGTGGGAGGCAAAAGATTCCAGTTTTGTGGCAACAGGATCCATCTTTGGCCTCAGATGGATAAGGAAAATGGCATTTCAATTTGGATAACATTTGTCTGTAAAAATTAATTTTTGTCATATTTTTAATGTGGAAGTCTGACTTTAGACCAAAGGAAAAAAACACCCCCAAAAACCTGAATACAGCATGATTAACCCTCTTTTTCATCTCAAACAAGGAATTTTTGGGGACCAGTGCAGCTGTTGCAGCAGCCACACATGAAATTATCTCCTGCTCAGAGAGAAATGCAAAATGAAATGCCATATTTTTGGATTGTTAAGTGTCACTTCAGTGAAATGTACTCATGGCTGAATAGCTCCCGTTTATTTTCTAGAGATGGTTAAAAATGAGGAAATTGTGACAATTCTTGAATATTTTCGATTGCTTTTCCTTCTGTTGTTCTTGCTGAATGGGGAGAATGCCTTTATGTTTGTGCCTTTAAAAGGGAAATATTCCAAATGTTTGGTTTTGCCTCCACTTCACCTCTTTTCCCCCTTTTTCTCATATTTGCTGCTGAAAAGATGAGGAAGTTCAGGAAAGGGGAATGAGGACATAGGGGAAAGTGGGAGGAGAGAGCAAGAGAAAACCAAAAATGTAGTTCATTCAAAGGAAATCATAAAATGGAAGATTGTGTCTTGAAAATGGTTATTTTCAATGAAAAAACATAAGAGGATTGAAGGGAAGGGAAGGAATGCTGAATCCAGCGTGGTCCTGGTGATTCCTTCATTCATTCCATGGTTTTTGGGACTGCCTTGGCCTGAGCAGCTCCTGGTCAAAGATTAGATAAAGCAGGAAAAGTATCAATGGTTTTTGGGAGAATTGGTGCTGGAGCAGTTCCAGAGGAGCCATGGAGCTGCTCCAGGGCTGGACCCCTCTGGAGCCGGGCTGGGAGAGCTGGGAATGTTCCCCTGGAGAAGGGAAGGCTCCAGGGAGAGCTCAGAGCCCCTGGCAGGGCCTGGAGGGNAGTGGCAAGTGTCCCTGCCCATGGCAGGGTCATTGGATGAGTTTTAAGGTTCCTTTCAACCCAAACCAGTCTGGGATTCTGTGATTCTTTGAAAGAGTAAAAGGCAGAAATCACATATTTGTGTGTGGCTTCACTGGAGTGAAAGGGAGGAAGGGAAAAAACCCATAAATAATTAATGAATCCCCCCCAAATGTCTTTGAAAATAGGAACAATTATCAGCATAAAAAGGGAAGAGCTGCTTTATTTCAGTCCTTGTTTCAAAGGAGCAAGAGACTGCCTGTGACACCACAGACTGATGGGGCTTTTCAAGATTAAAAATAACTCAGGGGAAGAGCCGTTGAAATGGATTATGGACTGGCTTATGGAGATGAAACCCAGGGTGTCAGGGAAGGAGAGAATTCCAAGCAAGGAGGGAAAACAAGTGGGGTCAGTGCCATGGGCTTCTTTCCTGCTGGATCATGAGCAGGGATGACCTTGGGTGAAGGAGAAATTTCCAAATAGATTTGCACTGTTCTGATCACACCAAGCTGGAGAGAGGCAGCCAAACACCACCAAAGCAGGCAGACAAGTCAAGAGAGTTGAAGTTAATTATAAAGATGAACGAGCTATTCATGTCATTTAGCATATGGCACCGTGGCTTTGAACTATTGAGATGGAAACTTTATTTAGGGGATAGCAGGGCTTTCATGGCCACGCTAAACCAAAGTTCTGGGCTCAGAGTCGGGAGCTGATGATCAGATGTGTGGATGTGCTGCTCTGACACGCTCCGTCCTCCAGGATGTTCCGAGGAGAAGCCGAGCTTCAAGGAGTTCCATCAAAAAATAACATTTGGGAGTACGAAGCGAGCGGGGTGGCGAGATTTTCTGATTCCTTTTTAGGGTTTGAGTGTGTGCCTTTGAGGGTTTGGCAGCCAGTGAACGTTCAGTGGCTTAGGGGTGTGATGATGCTCTTTAAAGGGAAGCGCTGTGCGATCATGAGGATGGACTTCATCCAGCAGATCTCTGCCTCAAACTTCTGTGACATGGACACGATCCCAAAACTTTGGCTGCCTTTTCAAAGCCACTCAACTTCCCAGGGCAGCCAGAAGGGGTTGAGCACTTCCTGAGAGGTGTTTGCTCAAGATGTTTACAGAGCCGTCACCCAAAAATGGATCTGGACCTAAATACTCTCTGAAGCTCAGGCTCGGGACTGAGTTGAGCTCTGTGACTCGCTGCTTCCTGCTTCTGGTCATCCAACCAGAGACCTTCCCAGGATTTCACTGCTCTGGATTAGCACCTGGAATCAGACACAGGCAAGGAATGTGCGTGGTAAGAAGTAACCAAACTTTTTTCAGGCCTGGAATTTACTTCAGCTGTGGCACGTTTTGCCCAAAACAATTTGTCCATCTCTAATGAAATGTAAATAGCATTAAGCCCTTTGTGAAATATGTGACGTTTGTAGAGAAGTATGGATAGCTTGGCCTCCAAAATCAATATATAACCCCTTGCTATTGCATAGGAAAGTTCATTTCTGTTTGGACACATCTTCAAAGTAAGATGTGGACTCCATTACTTCACATGCATTTTAAATTTAAACACAGCAATTGGTGCACTGTAATGTGCAAGCCATGATGTGTAATGTGTAAGCCATGATCTTTATGGATGCCTTTTGGAATGCATGTATCAGAAATCCCTGGGTTTATTTTCTTGTTTCATTTAGAAAAGGTCTGTAGATTGTTGTGGTTTTGGACAAACTGAGTTGCTGGACAAGCTCTTGGTGGCACTACCTTGTGCTGAGTGACTGCCCAGAGCCCCTGTCCGGCAGGAGCAACCAGGGAAAGGGATTGTACTCTTCATAAAAATTTTTCTTAAAATATATTTCTAGAGGGAGCATGTTCCCTCCAGCTCCTGCCCATGGCCCAGGACCCCCTTTCAGCCCACCTTGGGACTCTCCCTGGTGATGCTGTTGGATTCCATGGCTTGATGTGCCCATCCATCCCCATCCCCACAGAGCTGTCTAAAGCCCAGGGCAAATTATAAAGGCAATTCCCATTTCAAAGATCTGATCTCCACGTTTGGCTAAGATCAAATCTAATTTAAGCTGTTAACCAGCATTTTTTTTTTTTTAAAATTTGCTTTTTAAAGNNNTTTAAATTTAGCTTTTTAAGAATTCTCTCTGATGTGAGAGAGAAAATGGAGACTCCATCTCAGTCTGCCCTGCAGAATAACGTGTCACTTAAATCAGTTCATCAGAATGGTTTTAAAGCATTTACACTTAAACTTACAGGTTTTCCAACACACATGAAAATGAAAACAGAGAGATTGTGATACTTCTTCCTTAATCCAGTGCATCAGAGTCACCTTTAGCTCATTTTATGAAAGCTGTCTTTAAGATGGCAGAGGGACTGCGTTGACAGCAAAGATGGAATGGATAAAGTGAAAAACTCCTAAATTTTTGTGTTTGCCTTTTTTTTTTTTTTTTTTTTTTTTTTTTTTTTTTTTTTTTTTTTTTTTTTTTTTTTTTTTTTTTTTTCCCCCTGTTTAACTCAGGGGATTCTATTGGGTGGATGAGAAGTCCTTAGAAGCTAAACTAAGTTTTCACCTTTGCCAGCAAAACAAAGTCCTGAAGGCTTTAGTCAGAGCAGCCCTGACGAGGGCTAATGTGTCCTGACACTGCTCTGGCTCAGCTGTCCCCGCTGCCTCCTGCAGACCATGGCACTGAACTAAAGGAAAAAGAATTAATGACAAAAGGCAAACTCTTGTCCCCCCGTGGTTGTGGTGGCTGTGGGAGGCAGGATCTGATTTTACCCTGATCTGGGTAAGATTTACCCTTTTCTTGCAGAGCAGTGTTGCCATCAGTGTGAAAGCACTAATGGGGACATTCCCAGTGCCAACGAGGGGAATTTCACCTGTCTGGGAAGGGAATTGGGGGTCAGGATTCCCATTTCTTGTCCCAGATTTGTTATTCTGTTTCTCCTCATGCAGTTTGCTTAAGACCTAAACTGCTCTCTAACGACATGAGGAAGTGTTTAGAAATGCTGAAATAAAAGTTCTTAGAATCCTTGAATGAATGGTTTGGGTTGAGAGGGAACTTTAAAAGTGATTTATTTCCAACCCCCTGCCATGGGCAGGGACACCTGCCACTATCCCAGGTTGCTCCAAGCTGCACCCAGCCTGGCCTTGGACATTTCCAGGGATCCAGGGGCAGCCACAGCTTCTCTGGACACCCTGTGCCAGTGCCTCCCCACCCTCCCAGGGAACAATTCCTTCCCAAATCCCATTAAAGAGTTTGTTTTAGCCTGATGCTGGATTTTGTTGTACCACGTAGGAGACTCTTCATGGTTTGCCTTGGGCTGTGAGTAAATCCTGTGGCTTCATTCCTTATCCCTTCATCCCTCTCCCCAGCACTAAGTGCTCTATTAGGAAATTAATTAAGTAGTAGGCATGAAGTATTTTAAATCTTTTGAGAGCATTGCTGTGCAGAAAATTTCCCTTTCCTTCCACCCGCACACTGAGGGAGTTTCTGCAGCCTCAGGTGCTCTGGGAATTATTTAAAGTCTGAAACAGCCACACCAGGAGGTTTTGGGGAGAGGATCCTGGGGAGAGGCTCTGCTTTTCCTCAGCCTGTGGTGATTTGTGCAATCCCACCAGCAGGAATGTGAGTTCTGTCTGCTCTTAGCATGGGCCCAGCTTCCAGGATGGCTGATTTGGAGCTGATGCCTGTGCTGGAGCTGGCAATGTTTGGATGGAAAAATTAGTTATGTCAGCTCAGCCTCAAATCCTGGAGCTGTTTTAAATAAACTGTTCTTCTCTTCCTGTAACAGTGTCATGTTGGGGCCAAGAAATGGAGTTTGGGACACGGAGGATTTTCTACAAACCGAATTTATGTTGTTGTTGTTGTTGTTTTTTTAAAGGGAAAAAAAAATATCTCCAGACACTGCAAATACAGTGACTGTTCCAATCAGGATCAACATTAATTTCTTCCTAGCTTTCAAATGTTATAACTACATTTCTCCCGACATGTTGGCATCTGTGTTGGTATTTATAAATTTTTTGCATGCTTTGACTGCCATGCAAATCCTTCCAGAAAGTACCCTCTGAGGAGCTGAAGTGAGAGAGGGAACTCGGCACTCGGAATAACCCTGCCTTGTACGAGATTATTTAGCAATTAAAGTTGTGATGTTTTTATCAAACGGATGCGCAGATAGCGACTCCTTGGCATCAAGAACAGGCAGAGCTGGGTTTGCATTTACAAGGAAAAGAGCAGTTCTGTTTCTCTGAGCTCACACAGGAAGCATCAATTCGCATTTTCACTGTTTTTAGTGTTTGCTTACAAATCTGAGAAAGGCTCGTGGTGCAATGTGGGGCACCTGAGATGATAAGGGGCTGTTCCCCAGGGGCGAAGTTCTCAAGACAGAACAATTATCAAGTTATTTAATAGAAGCAAATGGGATTCATGGCTTCTTACTGTTTCTGAGCTGCTGTGCAGTTTGATCTGTCATTAATCTCATATTCCCATCTCAGGCTGAACCCAGCTGGAGCAGGGGGTGCTCAGTACCTGCCAACCTTCCCTCCCTCTGCCCTCCACAACCTTGTCCCTGCACAGTCCAACCCCACTGGAATGTGCTGGAGTGCAGCTGCTGCTCTGGGAGGGACAGAACCTGTTCCATAAGCAATCCCTGCTCCCAGGGTTTGGGATCCATGAGGAAAGGTCAGTGTTCCGTGCCCCATCCCTTGCTGCAGGCAGGAGGCTGAGGGTGTGTCCACAGCCATGGGAGGACGGGGGTCTCTGCTCTCAGCCCTCTGTCACTTGATCATCCCAAGCTGCAGATACTGCCCCTCTCCTCCCCTGTAATCTCCTGCTAGCTGGCTGACATTCCATCAATGTATTTAAACCTATTTCATTTAAGGATGAAATAGGATCTGGGTATTTTGCCTCCTGACATGTTCCTAAGCAGAGGTGGAGACCTGCGATGGGCCGTGACTTCCCCTACTGAAAAAAGTGACAAAGGAGCAGGGAAAGTTCTGTCTTTGTGAAGATAATCAGGAAAAGGGATAATATAGAAGAAAAATAAACCCCTCTGTGTGTCCATCATCAAGGAAGGACCATCAAGCCCATTCCCACTTGGAATCCTCTTCTTGCCACTACTGATCCTGACCTCTCCTCCCCATCCAGAAAAAATTTGCCAAAGAAAATGAGGTCTGTCCTGCAGCTTATCAGCCACAGATTATACAGGTCAGCCTCTGAGCTTGTCTGCTGAATTTTCGGGATCTGAGAATCCTGGAATCACAAATGGTTCAGCTTGGAAGAGACCTTTAACATCAATTTCCAGCCCCCACGATGAAATCCTGTCCCTGTCGAAATTGCTGGGAATTTTGCTGTTGTTTTCAGAGGAGCTCAGATTTCTTTGCAGGTTTTTACAAGTCTTTGAAGCTGCCTCTCTGAAAGAACTCTGTTTACTCCTGTGTAAATGGAATATCCATCCCTCAGATATTTATCCTGCTGCACTGTCAAACTGCAGCCAGTGTTGGAAGGAACACCGATGCTGGGAGGGCTCAGTGCTCAGTTCTCCCTGCTGATTAAAGTTTAAACCAAGTTTAGACTAAAGCAGAGACATTAATGCATGCAAAAGTTGAATATTTAAACCTGAATACATAAAGACTTTACAGGCAAAAAAGTCTGTGAAGAGATAAAGGGAGGTCTCATCACTGTTTGTCACTGATGTCACCTCCCAGTTTGTGAAGTGCCAAAGAACTGGTCACACTTCCCCACTCTGAAGCTTGCTGTGCACTGGACATTCCTCCTGCCCTCTGATTTTCCAGCGAATCTCAGGAATACAGGCACTGGGGAAGTTTCTGCTCCTTGCTGTGAAGTTCCTGGCTGTGAGGAGTTCTCCAGGCTCATCCCTGACGAATGTAACCCAGTTGTGCCTGTGGATCTGTCACCACTCCTCTCAGATTGCAGCCTCATACGATCCCAAAATAGCTCTGCAGAGACATTAGTGAATAGCATGTACCTCTCTGCCATATGCTGGGGATAAAGGAATCTAATTGGGCTGCCTTTTTTGCATGTATTATAATGTTTGAGCTTCGATTCCTGCAAAATAATTCTTTTTGCTTTCAACAGCAACAGCTAAAATATATTTGACTCGGCTTATGCAAACAACCATCCCTGTCCTGCTTTTAGCTTGATTAATGCACTGAAGGAAAAGAGCTCAGAGGAAGATGGAACATAAATCTTAAGCTCATTTTTGGGTTGGCTTTTTAATTTTTTTAATTAATTAGTTGATTTTAAAAGCTATTTTAATCACGGTATCAACCCTTTTGCAATGGGTTTGTCATCTGTTGAAATCAGATCTTCTCTGCTGCTGCCACCAGTGGAGTTGAGTTTGAATAAACCCCCAGAAGATCCAGGAGAGGTGGATCTGATGCAGAACCTCCCTGGTGCCCTGAGCACCCTTCTGACCCCTTTCCATGTGTGCCAATCCTTCCGAAATATGGTGAGAAACTGCATTTCTTTAGCTGTGCTGCATTTTAAGCGAGTCCTTGGGACAGAAGCCTCAGTGCCACGAGCAGCAAAATGCAATTTAACCCTGGCACAGCAGTGCCTCACATCCATGTGTGATTATGTCCAGTCAAAAGTGTTTTTTCTCCCCCATCCAGGCAGGAAATAAAGCACTTAGATGGAAGTGATGTGTCAAATCACTCCTCGACAGCACGACTCCAGGATCAGATTATGCTTTCCAGTTAATCCAGAACATGAAAATCTGTCACAGAATGTTTTCTCAATTCTTTTCTCAGTTATAGCTGTTATTTGAAGAAATGATCAAATATGAGCAGGAAAATCATGAGCAGCATCTGCTTAGAAAATAAGCGGGGACTTAACTATGCCTCGATATAATCAAACGAGTCTCTCCATGCTTGGCTCTTCAGGCATTACTGTAGTAAACATGATTAAAATAGCAGAGAAAATGCTGATAGTGCTTGAGCAACATCTGAAGCAGCTCCTTTATTTCCTTGCTTCTGCATGGGCTGTGTGTGAAGGAGCCACGGGAGATTTTGTGCTTTGTGTCCACATTTCCACACCCAGCTGCTGCTGGCGTGGCCATTTGGAGCTGCTCTTCAAAACACTTGCACATCTAAATTTTTTTTTCATTTCCCTGTCTTTTTTTGACTTTTTTTTGCAGAAGTGATGCTCTCCCAAAATTCACTTTGTCTTCCAGCACAGATCTTTCTTCAGTGCTGCTGCAGCAGTGCTTTTATTTGCGGTGTTTTTAAAAAACAACCCAGCAGCAGAAGATGCTTTGCATGCTACAAGTTGCTCAGATGTGAAGTTATTGATCAAACAGCCGAGGCACAGCATCTTACAGAGGAAAATCAGGATTATTAGCACCTCTGGGGATCTCTGTCCTTATGTTCAGCCCTTTTGGAATCCTCCTTCCATCCCATCTGCTCCGAGCTTGCTGGCAAGTGGAAAAGCCAAGCATCTGCACTGCACTTGTTTGTGTGCACATCAAAGTGCTCCAAGGGTCAGAAGTTGTGTCTCTGGTGTAGCTGAATTTATTATTTTGTTCTGCTCTTTCTCCCTGACGAGTTGCATGACCAAGGGGAAATAGCTCCAAAATATAATCTGGAACATTTTATATTGTTTAATTCATTCCCTCTATGTGATGGGACATTTTTAAGTTTGCCCAAGGGCAGGGAGCTTCCTTTGTCCCATTTGCCACTCACTGCCACCCCTTTTTATGTATTATTTTGCCAAAACTGAAAGTTTGGGTGAAGGGAGCAGGAGGTGTTGGTGCAACAACCAAACCCCCAGCAGGAAATTTATCGAGTTGTCAATTTATGGTCATCTAATTGGCTCAGAAAGAATTGGAATGTTTCTAAATATCCTCCTGAAATCAATGGTGACTGCCTTTATTTTGGGCCTGGGGCAGATTGAAATTGAGACAATAAATGAGAGTGTCTCATTCCAAAAGAATGAGAGTTGGCAGCTCTGCACAGGCTCTGCTTTCGGGGGAGGAGGAAGAGGAACAACCAAGGGCTGAGGTTCCCCCCTTCAGTGAGGGTTGGGGAGATTAAAAATGTGTTAAATCAGCCCCCGATTTACTTTTTTATATATAAAAAAGCAGAATTCTCCTGTGCCCAGGTTCACAGGCACTGGTTAGGGATGAAGTACTGCTGAGAGAGCCCTAGGAAAGGGGAAAAACAGGAAAAAACCCCCACTTTTTAAATCTGTTTCACACTAAACCCCTTAGAGAGCTTAGATGTGTGTAAAATGTTTGGAGATTCTCCGTTTTCAGCCATAATTAACTAAAAAAATTCCTGGAACTAATGGCGTTTCAGATCAGCATATTTTTATTAGACTTTCACCCTACACAGAGAGCCGTGACCTGTCTGTCACAATTTAACACACCTCAGCTGAGAGTCGGGTGCTAATAGCCCGGAAAAGCGTGGAGTGAGGGAATTTGGGAATTTTATGGCCCTGCTGGATGTGGTGACACGGATCCCTCCCCACTCCAGCAGCCTCGAAATGCCACGCTGCCAAACAAGATTTAAAGCTGGGAACAGATGCAGGTCCCTCGACTCCCAGGCACGTTCCCCCATCCACACGATCCCTTTTGAAGTGCTCGTGGTGCTGGAGGTGGAATTTGTTTGGTATGGGCTGGAAATGGAAATAGCCCTGCAAACACAGGGACAGATGGCAAAATCCCAGTTGGAACGTGGGACCAGCAGAGCGGCCGCGATTTGTTTTCACTGCAGGGCAGACAGCAGACACCCGAGTGTCTGCACAGCAGCTGGGGCAAAGAATTCCCCAGCTTTCCAAGAGCAGGGACAGCCCTCACCTGGGTGATTTCACACAGAAAATAGTTTGAGACCCGCAGGAAAGCTCTGAAATTTGGGGATGAATAGAAATCTCTGCAGTATTCGTGTGGTTTCGCAGCAGAGCACAAGGGGAGCTTCATCAAGCAAAGATGTTGGGTTTTTAATGCCAGGGACATTTTTTATTTTCTGAAAGTTGAACAATGTGTTTCCTTGAGGGAATTTTTAATTTCTTTTTGTTTTGTATTTAGAGTATTTTTCATAAGGGGCTGGACAAATGATGTGCTCTCATGTGAGTCCAAGTCAGCGATCTTTGCAAACGTTTGAAGTGATTTCTTCAGTTTTAAAACAATTTCTTCTCTCTTGAAGTGAAACACAAATACATAAGAATGTAATAACTGGAGTATTGCCAGAATTAAGGAAGTGATCCAAGTGCCTTTCCTCTTTAAGTACCAAACATAATTAATAACTGAAGCAATATTTAATCTTTAGTGTGTGCTGGATGTCGTGCTTGTCTTTTTCCTCTGCTCTTTCCCTGCCCTGCTGGACTCAGAAGTGCTCTGCTCACATCCTGGGCACTTAAAGCCGATGGCAAATTTTGTTTGAAAACAGCATCAGGTTGAAGCCACCAGGCCCAGTGTCCAGCACTGCCCTGCATCCTCTCCATCTGCTGGACTTTTCCTACATCTTTGCATCCTGCCAAATTCCCTGAGCGTGTTATTTGGGCTCTCAGGTCCTGCTTTCCCCACCCAAGGCCCTAAAGAGCAGCAGATTTTGTTTCAGATCACCATGACAAGGGCCCCAAATGTGCCACTTCATGTAAGCCATGGAAGGGAGGCTGCTGTGAGGTTTTAAAAACCCTTTTTTAAAAAAAATATAATCTCAAAGTGCTTGGATTTAATTGAAAACTAAATTCCTAAGGGGGGACACTGAGTGGGGCTGTAGAAAATTAACTCCTTTTAATGGAATGTGGCTTGGCTGCAAAACTTGTTCACACTGGTGTGAGGCTGAGTGATGTTGTCAGTGCGTGCACGTGTGTGCAGAGAGGTTTGGCAGATAATTCTGTGTATAGAACATATTTAATCCTGGGGTTCTTGTGTTTTTATCACTGAGGTCTTGGTCTGTTTCCCAACGCAGAAAAACCCCTTGTTCCTCACCTCAAAGGAAAATATATATTCAGATTTGAGTAATTGTTAATCACAAAGTATGATCTAGATGCTTTTTCATCCTGTGGTAGGGAAAGAAAGGGTTATATGGAAGTCCTGAGTGAAAAAAGAACTGAATTTATTGAAGTAAAGAATTTATCTCAAGCTCATAGCAAAGTTTTGAATAGGAAGAAGTGAAGGAAATCCCAGGGGTAGGAAAAATTACAGACAGCACAGGGCTATCTTCATTTTATCCAGGTTGTTGATTCCAATCTCTGTTCTTCTTCAAGATACAGAAAAAAAGTGTGAGTCTAAGTCTTTCTAATTATAGATAAATCATAGCATTACTTCCTTTCCCTGATATTTTGTCTGCCAGGCTCATTTTATAATATATTAGGAAAGCACTTTTTTTCTACTATGATAAGAATAGCCCCCAGAAGGTGGTTAAAAAAACCCCCCCAAAACCAAATGCAAGTCCTGTTCTTGACTCATTTATTCTGCTCATTGTCTTCCCTGTGTAATTCCTGCAGGAGACACGGCCAGGTCAGACCTGATGGTGGGAAAGGGCCCTGCTTGACAAAGGCTGTTCTCTTCTCCTGCATTCCCAAAGGCAGGGATGGGCTTTTCTGGGAGCTCCCATTCAGCTCGACGCCCACAGGGCCTGGCAGGCTGTTCCCAGGGTCACTGTTTCCTAGGAATCCCCCATCCCAGAAATATGGGCTGTGGGCTTTGTTCCTACAAGCACACCCCAAATTTCATTGTGCTGCCCTGAATGTTGTTTGCTTATGCCAAGGCAGTCACTCCAGGCTGGATCAATGACCCACTTGTTCATCTGGTGTGTTAAGGACATTCAACTGACTAAATATTAATGAACCTGGTGGAGTTTGTGTGCACTGAACTTTTCCCTGATACCCTTCAGGGAACGTGGCCTGGAACACAAGAAATTTTCTGTCCCTGTAGCCTGGGGAGGAGTTTTGGTGACAGAGAAATATTGTTCTCTGCTCAGGGCAGAATCCCAGAGAAATAACCTTTATCTCCCACGTGCTGCTGCCTGGCTGTGTTTGCAATTTAAAGTGAGAATCGCTCCTTGGGTGATCAGAGACGAATAAAATGAGGAATAGAGGGTGAAATGACACACCCAAGATGAAGAATCTTATAAATGGTGAGGTCCAAATCTGCTGTTGTGCCCAGAAACTGCTTGAATTAAACAAGACACAGCAGAAAGGTGACAGCTCTGAAGAACAGGAGCCTGATAAAAATCCAAGGATGGTTTGGGATGGAAGGGAACTTAAAGCTCATCCAGTGCCACCCCTGCCAAGCCCAGGGACACCTTCCACTATCCCAGGGTGTTCCAATCCCTGTGCAGCCTGGCCTTGGACACTTCCAGGAGAGCCACACTTTCTCTGGGCACCCTGTGCCAGGGTCTCCCCACCCTCTCAGCCAGGAATTCCTTCCCAGTATCCCATTTCTCCCTGCCCTCTGGCAGCTGGAATCCATTCTCCCTTACACTGTCACTCCAGGCCCTTGTAAAGAGTTTTTCTCCCTTTCTCCTGTTGTCTCCTTCAGGTTCTGGAAGGCCACAATTAGGTCACCCCAAAACTTCTGCTCTCCAGGCTGAGTTATCCCAATTCCCTCAGCTTTTCCTCACCAAACACAAAAGATGACCAAAGCAGGGATGACATTACCAGGGGGCTGGAAATACACAAAAATTCTGCCTCAATTTCACCTGCAATGCTCCATTATTAGAAAAAAAAAAATAATACAGAAACCCAAAACCACAACTTTCATGTGGTGCTTCACCTTGGAGAAAGCCTGGAGTAACCCCCAAACCTCATGGATTGAATTTTAAGCAGTCTGAGAACAATCTGCCCTGAAGCAGATCTAAGTTACACAAAATTGTCGAGCCAAGTTACTTAGAAGACCAAGCAACACATCAGTGGAAATGGATTTTGAGTTCAGCGGGACTTAAAACAGGAAAAGTGGAAAAAAGATTCCAAGCCAAGAGCAAAAAGGAGACGTGTGCCTGGAGAAACGAACTCTCTCTGTGCCTTTCCCTTGTGTGGAACAGATGCAGTGCATGTTTTATCAGCCTTGAAGGACTTCTGCGTGGTGCCTGATGGTTCTGCAGCTGCACCTGCATCTGCACCCGGTGATTCCTGGAGTTACAGATCCCAACAGCCGCTCTGGGGCCCGTCCTGCTGACTGAAATCCTTGGGAAGGCACCTGTGCAGCAGGAAAGGGAACTGTAGTGGTGTGAGAAACTCTGCTGGGGGGTGTTGTGGGCTAAATTTAGCTTTTCAAAGCAGATTTGAAGCAGGAAAAATGCTTCATTTTGTGGGGGAAAATGGAATGTTGGAGGAAAGCATGAGAACAAGCTCCAGGTGGCTGTGACGTTTGAAACAGAAAAAATTAAATCCACAAAAGTTCAGCCTGTGATGGGAAGACTGGCAGCACCTGTCACCAGGAAAGTATCATTTTGTCATGTCCAACAACCTTGGCATCCCTGGACATCTGGGAAGAGGGTGCCCAGAGAAGCTGTGGCTGCCCCTGGCAGTGCCCAAGGCCAGGCTGGATGGGGCTTGGAGCACCCTGGGACAGTGGGAGGTGTCCCTGGGCATGGCAGGGGGTGGCACTGGGTGAGCTTTAGGGTCTCTCCCGACCCACCCCACTCTGGGATTCTGTGATAAACAAAGTCAGCCTTGGCAGTGCTTTCCATTCCACTCAGGCGTGCAAAGCAATTAATTAGTTAATTAACTATTGCAGAGCTCCTGACAGGCTTGATTAACGATGTCAAAAGCAGAGAGCTGGATAAAAACCTGGCAGGCAAAGTGGGGTTGGTGAGAGGTAAATTGGTGGAGCTGCAGCCCTGGCAGTGCTGGGGGTGTGCAGAGCCCCTTCCCTTCTCCCTGGCAGCAGAATTGTCCTGCAGGTTTCTGTGCAAATCCAGCCCCTCTGGAGCTGTGCTGCTCCGTGGATATCCTGAAACTGTCCCTGCTTTGGTGTCTGAGCTCTCCTGGTGGGTTGAAAAGTGTTCTAGATAAGTGGTCGCATTTGTTTTCTCCTCACACTGAGCCCAACCACCTGCTTTTCTGTGCTGCTGCAGGAGCTTGTAAAACACTCCACACTCCATGGATTTTTGAACTGGAGCCCATAAACATGGCAGAACAAATTTGGAGCTAATTTTACAGTGGCACAGGTTGCCAGCAAGGACCATTAATTAAAGAAATCTTTCCTCTGTCATCCGTAATAATCCTGATTAAAGGTTTTCCCTTCTAGATCTCTCAGATACTCCCTGTGTGTGAACTTGCATGGGCTGAAGCAGAGCTAAGAAAAACACCTGAGGTTTTTCACCTTTTAAAAACTCTTCTGAGCTAAGATCCACCTCCAAACTCAGTGACATTAATGATTTCAGGGAAGCAGGAGCCACGGTGATGCACCTCCTGGAATTTATCCCAAAGATTCCCTGTTGCCTCACAGGGTTGTTTTCCAGGTGAAATGTAATTTGGAATAACACTACAACATTAATGACATGTATTAAATGAGCTGAGGACTGTTGGACTATAAATCAGTAATTAATATGGATGCACAAACATTAGTTCCAACTGAAGGCAAAAATAAGGTATATTTTGACTAAAAATAAGGTATATTTTTTATTATTTATCTACAAGATAAAGAATAGATTTATCCAGATTTATCTACCATTAGTTATTTCTTTGAGCATGAAAACTGGGGTGGTTTTGAGTGAGGATTTTATCCTGCTGTTTTAATTAATAAATTGATAAAGCAGTGGAACTGCCCAGGGAGGTTTGGAGTGCCCATCCCTGGAGGTGCCCAAGGAATTCCTGGATGTTGCTCTCAGTGCCCTGGGCTGGGAACAAGGTGGGGATCAGGCACAGCTTGGATTTGATGATCCTGGAGGGATTTTCCAACCCAAATGATCCCATGATGTTGTGGCTCTGTAATTGTCAGTTGCAGCACAAATAAATGGAATTGTAGGAATAAATCTTAGGAGCTCAGGAGTGTTTGTCCTGTGCCTCTAAGCTGAGTTGCAGCCACGGGCACCAATTATAAGTCGATGTTTGCTCACATTTCTCACGCCAGAAATGAGATTTTCCTCTGCAGTGAGCTTTTGCTGAGCACTTTTTGACTTTATTCTTCTCATTGCCGTTTTCCTGTATTTATTCCCTTTGGGAAGGGCCTCCTTGGAGCCTGCAGAGCAGCCAGAGAGCAGCTCCCTGCGGGCCACTGAAGTGTTTGGGCAGGAAAGGGAGGCAGCACCAGGAGCTGGGGAGCTGCTGGAGGGATGAATTTCTCCAGCAAAGGGCTGCTGCAAAAAAATAAAGGTCACTGGCAAAGGCCAGGAAGGTCAAAGACTTGACTGGAGAGAGTGCAGAGTGTGAGTCAAGCCAAAATAAACAGGGGAATCACAGAAACGTAGATTGGAATTTTTGGTAAGAATTCCTGTTTTAATCAGGTCAGGCTTATGTAGTAACACACAACAGCAATGAGAATTTATTGTATTTCAAACATGATTTCTGTTAACGTCTGCTAAAATTTGGTGTAAATCTTCTCGATTACACTTTCACCATTCTCCTCACTGCCTTTCTAAACAGACTTTTTCATCAGAATGAAATCACAAGGCATTTTTTTTTTCATATCATGACACTTCACAAGGAAAATTTCTATTTCTTAAACAAAATTACTTGAACTGCCTTTCAGATAGAATAAATCACCCTCTGAAAGAATAAGAAAATGTGAATTTTGTGTCACTTAAGGGCATGGGTTAGTGGCTTGGCAGTGCTGGGTTAAGTTGGACTCAGGGCTTTTCCAACCTGAACAATTCAGTGTTTCTGTGGCTCTAAATGTAAACAGGAGATAGATTTCTAAATGTTGCATTTATACATATTTTAAGCAGTTGAGAATTTAGGAGTGGACCATCATTTAATTTTTATTTTTTGCTGTTTGATACCCTTAGTCTGTGCTTCCTGTAAACCTCCTTGGGATGTTTGTTCTGGTTTGACTTTGTAAGCTCTGGCCTGTGAATGTCCATTAATGCCTGTAAATATCCCTTATGGCCATGAATGTGTCTGTTCAATCCCAGTGCCATCTAATATGGGAAGGAGGTTGTTTTGTGAGATAGAGTGGGTGTGTGAATGCCCACACTTATCAGAGGCTGATAAATGAGGTTTAGACTGGGAAGGAGGGAGGACAGGGGGTGTTGGTGATGACTCTTGGTGTGGCTCTTGTGAACATCATGTGGCATCACATTTGTTGAACTGAATTGATGCAGAACCCAAAAAAACCCTGTGTTGAACTTGATTTTGTTCTCTGTGCCAGACTTAACCCATGCATTGAGCAATGAGGGCAGTGAAAGATCTGGTTTATATTTACAGTAAATAGCATTTGGATTGGCCATCCCTGTCCTCACTGATACTTTATTTTACATCCCTGCTGCATTCAGGAATAAATAAATATTTATTTCCACTGTTGGCTCCTTATCTTGATAGGTTTGGGTAATGTCACCTGCACTGAGCTGCAGGTTCAGCCAAGTTCTTTCAGAGCACTCAGAGTGAATTAACCCCGTTCTGAAGCAGAACTTCCTCTCCCTCTAAGAGCCATAATTTGGGATTCTGAGCACATTCAGCCCACCTTGGGAGCACACAGAGCGCTCCCTTTCACTGAGGGAGCACAAACTCGTTGCCCTGCTTTGCAGGAAGCTTCTCACTTCCACAAAGTTCAGCCAAACTCCTCCTCATCTTCTGACAGCTCTTGTGGTTCCAAATCAAATCACTCCTTATCTCCTTCCGTTCGTCTGATTCCACTTTTCTCCTTCTCCTGACACACTCGTTTTGGCAGAGGAGCACACTCTGCCAGTTTGCCATCTGGTGCTTCTCCTCTTGTGCGGCGTCACTTCGCTGAGGAGACTTTTCCACTTGCACTTCACAAACTTGTTTCAGCTCTCCCCACCTCCTGCAGGATTTTGTCCACTCATCTCCAAGTTACCTTTCTGCCGCTCTCTTTGTGCGTCTCCAGGACACCAAATTGAGGTGTTTGGTGGAAGTGCTGAACGTGCTGCAGCTATTTTGTCCCCCACTACGCCGCGGTGAAAATCTCTTGTCGGGTTTTCTAAAAACAAACAACAAAAAAAAATATCATTTGAATTCACTAAAAATGTATATTCTGCCCGTCCTTGTAAAAAAAATGTAAAGATTCCTGCGGAGTAACAGCCACAATTGGATGCGTGCTCCGATTGCAGCTCCCTGCTGGAGAAAACTGTGATTTTATATACAGTGACTAAATGCAAACACTTGCACATTTAGAATTACTTATTTTACTCCAAAGCTTTGAACAAAAGCCTTCTAATCAACAAGGTGCTCTTAATTTCTTGTCTGTTGTTTCAGCAGACTAAATAAAGCCCTGCCAGTAAATATTTATGATCAAATTGCTTTGAGAAATGCATTTTTTGTCTGATTTCTCTTGTTCTTTGATAGACATTTAAAGAAAATAAGCATATAGCATCGACTTCTGCTCTGTTACATTTATGCAATGAATTAAAAAGAAAAGTATGAAACAGAACAGAAATGGCCTCATTATATAAAATTTGCTGGCCCATTATGTATAATTTGCTTAAATCTTTTGAGACAGAGTTACAGGTCTCACACAGCCATGACTGCAGCAGCTCCATAGCTTAGAAAGTACATTTTCCTGTGTTAGTTTTTATTCACTAGTTAATATGCTTTAACATTTTCTACCAAATGTCTTGTCTAAACTATTTTTAAAAGAGCTCACATTCTGCTACCAAAAGTCTAGTTCAATATTGCAGTGAAACCCAAGAAATCTGGAGGCACATTTAACATCCTGAACTGTGAAGCTCTTCCTTTGTGCTCTGCGTGGCTGTGCAGCCTCAGTGTCCCATAATGGGGACGAATTTAAAGGAGACATTATTATCATATTTCCATCCCCATGAATTCACAGGATTCCTCGTGTGAATGAAGAAAGAAAAACAGTCAAGCCAAATTCTCCTTGTGTTCTAAGTCTCGAAGATAAAACAAATGCTGCTGAACATAAGGTTTTAAGGCCAAATCCAAAAAAGGATTTAGCAGTGAGGCAGACTTCAGTGCCTAAATCCAAAACTGCACGACCAAAATATCATCAGCTCGGCTGTGGAAGTAATGAAACTGTCCTGGCCGTCCCTCTACACTCTGAAATCTCGGTGGTTTTCAGCTTCCCTGTGTGCCCAGCTGCCTCAGCTTGTGGGAGAGGGATGTCTGGCTCCCTCTGGAAGCCAGCAAGGGAGAGGAAGGGCTCGAGGATCCTTGGAGCACATCCTCCCACACGCTGGCAGCCTCGGGCCCCGCAGGACTCGGTTGCCATAACTCTCTTTTTCCAAAAAGCTTTTGGGGAGGTTTTCTTGTTGTCACCTTCCTGGAGGTCACCCTGGGGTTGTCCAGCTCAGGGTGAGTGGCTGGAGCAGTGGGCTGGAGACAGACGGGGTGGCTTTTTCCCCTGAAGCTTTCCTTGGGCTTTCACCTCTGTGTGCGGATTAATCTGAGGTGTATTTCAGCAGGGAGAAATCTGTACCACGTGTGGGCATAACTGGAGAGCCCTGCACACTGAACCATAAACTTTGACAGCTTCTTGATGCCATGAAAAGCACCAAGTCTTGGCAGCAAGGTCAGACTCCAGGACTTGCTGTTGAGGGTGTGATCCTGAAGAGCTGGTTTTGCTCACAACCTTCCTCCTTTCATTCCTCTGGTTTTGTCACGTGGCAGCACGAGGAAAAGCAAAGAAAGTCCTCCCACCACCAGGCTGGTGGTCCAGGGATGTGAGTATCCCGTTCTGAGGGGTGTTTTGAGCTCCCTTTGTCTTTCATGGACTCCCAGAATGGTTTGGGTTGGGAGGGACCTTAAAGGTCACCCAGTTCCAACCCCCTGCCATGGGCAGGGACACCTTCCACTACCCCAGGTTGTTCCAAGCCCTGTCCAACCTGGCCTTGGACACTGCCAGGGATCCAGGGGCAGCTCCAGCTTCTCTGGGCACCCTGTGCCAGGGCCTGCCCACCCTCACAGGGAAGGATTTAATCCTCATATCCCATCTAAACTTACTCCTTCTCAGTGGGAAGCCATTCCCCCTTGTCAACTCCCTTCAGGTACTGGAAAACCAGAATTAGGTCACCCCAGATCCTTCTCTTCTCCAGGCTGAACAATCCCAATTCCCTCAGTATTCTTTGAAGGCAAAGAAGGGCAGGAATTTGGAAGATAGCAACATGTATGTCACAAGTAGAGGATCTGATGACCTGGTTATTAATTCAAAAGTGTTGATTCTTGCTTTCTCCCCATATGCTGTAGCCAAAAGTTGTGTTTTTGCCATCATCTTTGAGGTCTCTGAGAATCTGCAGGATTTCAAAAAAGGAAAGTTTATCCCTGTCGTGCTGAAATGTCCTTATTGTTACTGGGGGAAGGCAGTGCTAATGTGTGAGAAATATCTGATTCATTTCCAAAGATATTTCTGGTTTGGGAAAGAAACCGTTGGGAGGTTGTACATTCCAGAGGAGCTCAGGGTAGGAATTTCTGATTCTTTGGTATTCTCTTTAGTTTCTTTGAGAATTCAATGGGGATTTTCTTTAAAATGCTCTTGCAGTGCTACGGATTGATTTCCTGTCAAATTTATGGATTGTACAGTGGCAGGAGGAAGAGATTTCTCCCAAAGGATATAATTTGTTATCAGAAACTTGGGGGTTTGTTGGACTTCTGATTAAAGAAGGAACAGAATTTGGGATTGCTGCATCTTCCAGGTGTGATATGCTGACATTTCAACATCTGGATGCTGCACTTTTACTCTTTGAGGTTCAGATTACGTCTCTATTACTGGAAAGAAGTTCTTTTTTGTGGTGTGGTTTCTAAGAGTAGGCAGAAGTAAAATGTCAGAGTTTGGAACATAAATGTTTATTTTCAGTGGATGCACTTTTAACAATATTCTAATTTACAAGGCGGTCCTAATTTCGTGTCTGTTCAACAGCCACGAGAAAAAACTCTTTACATCCCATTAGGAGGAATCCTCATAAGGAATTCCATAGCAAATACTAGCCTAAAATTATTTCTTTTAAGTCATGGGTTAATATTATAGAATAAAATTAATGAGCCCAAGGGAGCTTCAGTTCAAGGTTGCATCTGGTTTTTAAACATTAAAACTGTTTCTTCAACAATCACATACAAACCACTGAGGAGATGTTGCTGTGCTCAGTATCTGAGCCTGTCTTCAGAGTGGCTTTTGCTGCCTTAAATTTGTGTCCTGCAGCCCTTTCCAGCTGATCCAGCTGCAGGACATAAAAAACCTCGTAGTGAAAATGCTTAATGCGAGGAGAGAGACAAAAGCAAACGAGATCAAAATGGAATTAGATGGTTTGTGCTGGGCTCTAACGTGGGTTTGCGCCAAGTGACTGATTTGCATTTTGTCAGCCCAGTTTTGTCAAGAACCTGAAACATTTCTGGCCACGAGAGACTGGGTTTTATAACTGCAAGGCTGGATTCCTTCAAGGCTTTGGGGCCTCGTCCTGTGGTAAATGAGAGAACGTCCATTGGCTTCAGCTGGAAGGGGATCAAGCCCTTTAGACATGCAATGAAACATCTCTCTAAAGCCTGTGAACTTGAGCCCGGTATTTATCAAGCCTGTGTCATATTATATGTTGAAATCAGGCAACAATTGTGTTTTCACATGGCTTTGGCAAGAAACCAGGAGCGACTCAGGGACTTCACTGACTTTCTCATGGAGAGAAGCTGGAGGAAATATTTTTACAACACCCTGTAGGGGAGAAACTTGGTGGTTTGCTCCCCGTTGTCTGTGGTGTTTTCTTGCTGTGGCGCTTGTCCCTGGAGAGGCCCTTCCCTCCATTTCTTAGTAGTTCATATTTTAACCAGTATTTAAGGGTGGAAAGACCCCTCAGTTCCTCAAGGACTGCAATAAATCGATCGGGCTGAGCCACTGCTCCTCCATCAGCTCCTGTGCTCCGTGGTGAAAGATCCCAGGACGTGTGTTAAGTGGTTTTATTGGTGGGGTGGTGTGACTGCTTTCTGTGCGCTGCTGAAATGAATTGCTGAGTCTCCTTTAACTTAAATATGCATTTTCTCACACTGGTCTTGGATAAATTTAGTCTGGGGATCAACAATGCTGAAAAAGGCGAGAGGAAAACCGGTATTTTCTCCCAATATTTGCATGATGTTAAATGTGCCATTAAAATGGTGAGACTTAGGAGATGGACCTAATGGACTGTAATAATATATAATCCATCCCTGCAAGATAATCTGTGTATTCACAGGATTGTCACAGTCATATGCAAGTCATCCACTGAGATCACTGTAATCAGCCCACTGTCAGTGTTTCTTTTCATTTCCAAATGCACATCTCTGGTCTGTCTCCATCTGCTTTGGCCAAACACTGAGGCATTTAACAGCTGAAAGATAATATCTTCTGATAGGGTTTATCATTAAACCCGTTTCTTGTTTGTTTGGATGTTATCTCCTGTGAGATTGATAAAGCATTCAAAACCTATGCAGAATATAAATTGCATGAAGACGCATTTGAAATGTGCCAGCAGCTTGCTCAGTGGGGACATTTGCAGGCTTTGAGGGTGAGGCTGAGAGGGGCCCCAGCAGCTCCTGGGACAGAGGATGACATTCCTGAAGGTTTTTGAACTCACTTATGCTGTTTCGTGTCATTGTCTCTGGGTTCTGCAACAGCAGAGAACCAGGGTGGGAAGGGAAAGTGTGGGAACAACAATGGTTGCCTGAACACTCCCAAAAGGCCCGGAGGCAAATTCTATTAATTAAAAGAAATAGGAAACTCCGTGGGTCTGCACTTCCCTGGGAGTTTCAGTGTGCAGGGCAGACACTTTGGTGCAGGGCTGCTCTGGGGCTGGCCATGGGCCAGGACTGCTTTGATTTCCCTGCTCTGGCTCCCAGGCCTCAGCTCCGGGCTCGGCGCTGTGTCCTGCCTTCTGCTGGGTGCTGTGGGTCAGAGGTGAGCAGGTGTCCTACAGGGCTGTGTCCTACAGGGCTTTGTCCTACAGAGGAGCTGTGTCCTACAGAGGGACTGTGTCCTACAGGGCTGTGTCCTACAGGGCTGTGTCCTACAGGGATGTGTCCTACAGGGCTGTGTCCTACAGAGGAGCTGTGTCCTACAGAGGGACTGTGTCCCATAGGTGCTGTGTCCTACAGGTGCTGTGTCCTACAGAGGGACTGTGTCCCACAGGGCTGTGTCCTACAGAGGGACTGTGTCCTACAGGGCTGTGTCCTACAGAGGAGCTGTGTCCTACAAAGGAACTGTGTCCTACAGAGCTGTGTCCTACAGGGCTGTGTCCTACAGAGGAACTGTGTCCTACAGAGGAACTGTGTCCTACAGAGCTGTGTCCTACAGGGCTGTGTCCTACAGAGGAACTGTGTCCTACAGGTGCTCTCCCCTATAGAGAAACTGCATCCTACAGGGCGGTGTTCTGCACAGGTGTTGTACCCTATAGGGCTGTGTCCTACACAGGTGCTCTGCCCCACCAGCTTTTCCACAGCCCTGCCAGAGCCCCGTGCCCTTTGAGATGGAGATTTCCAGCCGGTTCCTCAAGGCTCCTGAAGAGCAGGAAATCCTCTGCCGCATCTCTTTTCCTGGTAGCACCAGGCTTATCTCGGGTGGGTCACGGGACGAGGCTCTCACAGCTCATGGTGGGGTGGAGGTGGCTGTGTGGCTGTTCTGGGACTGGGACAGTCACTCTGGGAACCTCCAGCTTGTCTCTCCTCTGCTGGGAGCTCACCTGAGCCCCACTCCGTGGTCGGGGTGGTCTCAGGTATCCTGCCCTCTCCGCTCCCCTCCTGTGCCTCCCCCCGGCACCAGAAGTTCCGGGGAAGGTATTTTTATAGCCTACATTGTCAACGTGCTCCTGAAATTTGGCTGTCCCTTTGCTGCCATATGTCCCTGGCAACTTGCTGACGCTGAAGCAAGCCCCCCTGACAGCCAGCACAGACGCTGTCAATCACGGCCACATCCATCCAGTCACTTGACAGGCCCCAGGGACCACCTGCTCATGGGAATGACTTCTTTCCCTCATCCCCTAAAAGCTGTCCCCGATCAAACACCTGCTCTTTCCTGGATCCCTAACTCCTGCCACATTTCTGTGCTCTTCTTTCCGTCACCTAGGAAGGAAATCAAAATCCAAGGACTACCTGTCAGTGGTAATAATGGGCATAAAAGGGAACAGCTTAAGCAACGTGTGGTTCTTATTGATCTTCTTGGCAGGACTTGCGTGAGCGTTGAGTTTCTCATTCCAAAGTCACTTCCAGCTCCTATCTGAAATTAGATTTTAAATTTGGTGGCATCCTGTGTGTTTGTGAGCTCCTGAAATTTGCACAAGGATCTGGCTGTTCTTCATGGTCTCGAAGAGTTGCTGCAAAGAACCGTAGAACTTTTGATGTAAAAAGACCGTGAAAATGGGAAATGTGACTACAAGTAGCTGTTGTTGCACTTGATATTTCAATTACTACTGACTTTATTGTTTGTGTTTGGCTTGGATTTCAGGGCCTGAGTTTTTGGTTTCACTCAGATCAAAGATTAGCTGCCTCTGTCTCTGAAGAGAGAGGAGCTTTTGTTCAGGGGTGGCTGCAGAGAGGAAGTTTCACTTGGGTGGCAAGAGCTGGTCCAACAACTCTATTTTTAGGCTGAGAAAAAAATGAAGCAGAAACCAAAAATAGCCAGATATTGAGCAGATTTGCTACATTGCAAGAATAAAATGCCTACTCCTGAAAATGAAATGAGAGCACCCCTGTAAATTATAGGGGCCACCAAAGACTTATCCCTACTGTATCTTCTTTTCCAGCTGGTGTGGAAATTGTCTTTTTTCTCAGTTTCTCCCACTGCTGGAGGACAGGAGCTGGAAGAAAATGTGGTGGGTTTTTTTGTTTTGTTTTGTTTTTCTGTGTTACTGCCAGTTTAGTGAAGTAAACTGGCTTGTGGAGGGGTCAGAGTGGCTGCAGGGACGTGGTGGGGACATGGAGCTGCAGTGAGAGCGGGGGAGGAGACTGCCCATTCCTGCTGGATTTGCTCATGGATCAGCTGACACATCTAGAAAAACTCTTCTGGAGCAAGAAATGGCGATCTTTTGGGTCAGTACCCAAAGACCCCAAATCTCACCTGCATCTAGTCCATAGAACACCACCTGGATTAATCTGATTTAGCCTGGATTTAGCAATTGCAGATTTTTCTTCATTGGCACAAGTCCTCACTCTGATTACCAGAGCAGAAGTTGGGTTGCAAGTGTTGAGCAGGGGAAATGGGGAAGTTGCACTTAAGAAATATCTACAGACTCCTTAAGATTGAAGAAACCTTTACTGAGATGTCTTTATTTATTTAAATCAACATCCTTATTTACCAGCAAGTGTCACTAGTAGAATATCAAAGACATTAAAGAGCTCTTTGTGTATATTTGGCTTTTCAGATTACCAATATTCATTTGCTTGTTCTGTCTGCTCATTAATTGGCCTTTTCCACTTCCATCCAGACAGGACCTTCTGGTTCCTTTTTCAGGCACCAAGTTCTGCTGCAGCCTTTGGTTTTTTTGGCTTTCTCTTGTGGGTGACTTAAGTTTTTCTGGGAAGAAGTGCAAATTATTGAAGATATTTCAACTTGCCTTTAAAGTCTGATTTGGAAACACTATTTTTGATTTACTGACAAACGGGAAAGTGACTGATGCAATTCTGGAGGTCTTAAATCTTTAGTTTGTAATTATGATTTTTTTTTTTTGGCTATAATATATGTTCCTTGGCATTATTTAAAATTAAGTATAATTTTATATTTATATTTTTGGCTATAATATATAATTTCTTGACATTATTTAAAATTGCAATTGTTTTCCTGATCAGAAGTCAGATGGAAATGAAATGATTTACCAGAAGCAGCTACAGCATAACTGAGTACAAATGTGCAGGTTTAGGAAGGATATTAATTTGATTAATTCTTGAAAACAAAAAGTAGAGGAGAAAGTGTAACATTGATTAGATGGGTTTAAGGAGAAAATTAAAGACTTTAATTATAACTAGGTTTAAATTACAGCTAGAATTAAAGGGCATGAGCATTAATGGTTACTTAGAGAAAAGGTGCCTCCTTTCTTCTTCCCAATTGTATTTTTCGATCATTTTATAATAAAACAATAAAACCTCTCTAGCACATTTTGTTCCAGTTTTTAAAGGTCACCACATTTACACTTTAAGTAAATCAAGATGCAGGGAATGACGTACCATGGCCAAATATTTTCACCAGCATAAAAAGGCATTAAAAAAAATCTACTTTTTTTTAGTCTCTCATTTTAGTAATGATTTCTTTTTTTTTTTTAATGATGCAAGGTTGGAAAGCCTCAAAGATCTTGTTGTTTCCTTCAGCTCTGTAATGGTTTCCCATGTGATGCTCCCATTTCTCCGTGCTTTGGTGTGGTGAGCCCCCTGGCCCCACTTATCCCCACACTTCCATGGGAATATCTGCAGTGCTCCTGCTTCATCTCCTCTCCTCTGAGGAGCCACCCAGCCCCTCAGCAAAGCTTCCAGGACCTGCTGGAGCCACCCTGGGCCGTGGCACATCAGCTGTGGTCGGTCACGAGGCCCCTCCGGAGCGGCCCTTGGAGGGGTGGGAAAAGCAGCTCTGAGTGACCACAGGTGCCAAACTCAAAGTTTTTAGAAGTGAGGATGCCACTGAAGAGGCTCAGTGTGGATCTTCTCGCTCTCCACAACTCCCTGAAAGGAGGTTCTTGTGTCAGTGTAAAAAGTGTGGGAATCCTTGGTATTGTAGAGCTCTACTGGCACAAGCTTGGTGCAAATCATGTTATGACTTAGGATCCCAAAATACAAAGCCATTGAATTTTTAGTCACAAGGAAGAAAATTGCCCCCATCTTCCTACTCTTTGGGAGGAATGTAGAAGAGAATTTTTGAGAGAATCAAAATTTGCTGAGTTGAACGCAATCGAAACCATTTAGTGCCTTATATTTGGTTGGTTCCAGAACAAATTTAGGAAAAAAACCAAGAAAAGGATTGTGCTAAAAGATTTTCTTGGAAATTAAGAGTGAAAAAGAAAGTGCCCCAAATCAAAAAATTAACCAAACAACCATACAAGCAAAAAAGGAGCCATACAACTGCCTGAAGGGAGGTTGTATCCAGGTGGGGGTCGGGCTCTGCTCCCCAGGAACAAGCAACAGGAGAAGGAAGAGGAAATGGCCACAGGTTACTCCAGAGAGGGTTTACATTGGATATTCATCAATATTTCTCCATGGAAAGGGCTGTCCAGCCCTGGCACAGCTGCCCAGGGCAGAGGTGGAGTCCCCATCCCTGGAGGGATTTCAAAGCTGTGTGGATGTGACACTTGGGGACACGGGTTGGTGTCAGCTTTGGGCAGTGCTGGTTTTTTGGGTGCACTCGATGATCTTAAAGGTGTTTCCTGACCTGAATGCCTCCAGGATTCTACGCTGGAATGTATCAAAGTGGCCTCACTGTAACTCACTCGAGCTGCTTTTGTGCCATCCAGTCCTTGTGCATCACCAGAGTTTCTTGCCCTTTACTTTGGTAAGGCCACAGTTTTGTCCTGGTTTCTCTTGTTTTTATCTTTCCTGACCTACTTTTCCTGCTGCAGACCCAGTACATACGAAGGCGAGCAGAGTTAGGATTCAGTTCTGACTCAAGCAGCCAGAATGAAAAAAAAAAGAAAAAAAAATTAGCTGTAAAAAGTCTGGCTGCCAAATCTTTGTTGTTTAGTAATGCGTGACTTGGAGAGACTCCAGACCTGGAGTAAGTTTGCACGGCTCATATTAAAAAAAAAAACAACCAACACCAACCCTCTGCTTCTTTCCTTCTAGTCTGATTTCATCTGGAAATTACCAAGATGCCATAAATATGAGAACCTCCAGCCCCACATTTCAGAGGCACTGCTGGGAGCAGAGCTGCTCTGAAGGGAAACTTGATCCTCCAGCAGCAGAGAGGGGTTTGGGTTTATATTTAGTGCCTCGCATACTTGCTGGGTGATTAGAGCCTTTCCCATTTTCTGGCATGGGGGAAATGGTATGTTAAGACAGGATATAATCCTTTCACACTCCGCAGGCAATGTCACAGTGTGATGTTGGCACCGTGTTAGGCTTCCTTAACCCCACAACATGTTGCATATTCCCTCTTGGCAGTGTTTTCCAGGCTCCAGGCAGTAACCCAGGAGTAATCTTATTACCTATATCCAACTGGATCTCCATGGAACGGGGTGCTGAGCGAAACGCGCTCGCAGCCGTTCGAGATTCAATTAAAAACTGTTGGTTCAGTCATTTCTGGGAGTCTGGAGCAGATTTCTTCAGCCTCCTCTTGGAACTGACACTTTCATTGAGAATTTTCTGAGATAACAAACATAAACTGCTGGTGTTCCTTCAGCACTCGGGTTGCATCTGAAATGATTTTTGCTAAGTGTTTTGTAGACAAATGTGAGCAATATCTTTATTTATCCGTACAGTTCGTGCTGCTTGGAATCCTTGTTTCTCCCAAATCGGTCGAAAAGGTTTTATTTTGGAGAAAAGACACAGCTTGCACAGGTATTTCTTTACTAGATCTCTGCAGGTTTATCTCCCTTTCCTCCCACACAACACAAATGGAGTCAAACATTCAAATCATTAGACTGGAAAAGACCTCCGAGATCTTCAAGTCCAAACTTTGACCAAAAGGTTTTCAACCTTTCCTCAGGAAAAAAAAATATAAAAATTCCTGAAAAATCAGAGCATTTTAACAACAGTGATAAAATGAAAAAAAAAATTAGGTATTTTGTTTACAAAAGATGTTTATTCTCTTGCACTTTTCCACTCAATATATTTATATATTTATTTATAAGAGAGAATAAACCAGGAGAAGTTGGATGTAAATATTGTGGCTGGTGGACCTTGGTGCTGTTATTAACATGGTACAGCACTAATTTTAAGAGACAAACCATAAATATATACATTTATAAATTATATATTCTTATGTTTATATTTATATTTATATTTATATTTATATTTATATTTATATTTATATTTATACATGTTTTGTACCAAATTCTGTGGGAGACAATGTCAAATCTCTTCTCACCAACATTTCACAGTACTTAGGAGTGCTTCAAACAGTTTCATTGAACTCATCTTGAAACAATTTTTTTGCTGCCCAAAACCATCCCAGTCCACTTTTTTCCCCCTGTTATTTGTAATGAATCTGTAAATGAAAGGAACTGGTCAAACCTTATGAGTCATCAAGATTTTTAGATATTTTCTTGTGTATTTTGCAAGATTTCTGCTGCTCTAATTAGCCACAGACAGGCAAAGTGCAACTCCTTGAGCCATAGGGGTGAATTTCAGTGACATATTTGTTAAGGAATGGTAGGAAAAAAAGACAAAAGGCATTTCTAGACTTTTGGCTCTCCTTGGGCTTTCCTGTTGGTGTCAATACCAGCAGGGAAAGCTGTAAATCAATCCCAGCTTTTTTTTTTTTTTTTTATGTGTGCTCCTAAACCACATTCCTGCCACCAGCGTGCTGCTCACGTCAACAAATAATAGCTCAGATTAATTAAAATGGCTAATTGCGTTTGAAACGATGATTTATTTGTGTGTGAAAACACGTTCTTTACAATAATCCTGAGGTTTGAAGGTTTGTTGTTGGGTTTTTTGCGCCCAGTCTGGTGTGGGTCCTACGGGGTGCATGGTTTTAATGCTCTGATAGGAAGTTTCATGTGGGAATGGAACATAAATGTGGTGTTTCCCCAGCGAGATGAGAGGAGATTTCAGGTTTTACCCAGCCCTGGGAGAGGCACTTAGAGGCTTTTCCCAATTAAATGGTTCTGTGATTCTGTGGTTCTGCTTACAGGTGATGCACACACATCATCAAACACAGCCTAAAAATTACCAGCACACCAACCTGAAAGTTGAACTGGTGAAACTGTTTGGCCTGTTTGTTTCCATCATTCTAATAAATAACTTCCTGTTCCTCCCCTGAATCATGAACATCAACAAAACTCCATTCCCTGGTCATCCAGGGATCAACTATTTCCATTGACAGATCTTTTTCTACATTTTCTAACCCCAAATAAGCTGCTGTTTAGGGGTGTGTGTATTTTCACTTTAGTGGGATGGCAGATTCTGAATGCAGAACCCAAATTTATAAGATTTGGGGACCAAATTTCTGAGTATGAGGAGAAAATTAGCTCCTTGTTGCACAGGTCTGTCAGTCCATTTCCATATTCAGCCATTGGATTCTACCTTTTTTTCCCCACAGTTTCTTCTAGGCCAAATTATCCTTTGAGGTTGGAGCAAATGCTGGAGGGTCTGATAGACACAGGGAAGTTTTACTCTCTCTCTCTAAAAATATATATATATAAATATATATAAAGCTACCAGTGGTGTAACAGGCAGAATAATAATCTCCATAGAATATGAAGCAGCACCTTCAGGACAGTTCATTTCTCTATCAAACTGTGGACGTTTTCCCTTCCCATTTCCAGGTTTACTTTGGTGAAGTTTCAATGTTTTGGGCATGCTGCATGGGAGGAAACCTGTGTTTCCAGCGGGGCTGGCTGGAGCTTTGGGCTTTGATGAACAAACACCTCCAGGCTTGTTTGGAAAAGCCTCAGCGCTGACCACAGACACCTCACTGGTGCTGGCATTCCCCTGCCTGGGACATGAGCCAGCCTTGATGTGAGCAGGATTTATGCAACAGCTTGCAAGGGAGAGATTTGGGTTTGCTTTACCCAAAAAACGAGAGCCCAAAGCACAACTGCAGAGCTCAGCCAGGCTCAGGAACAGATTTGTTCCCCCTTGGAGATTCAGTTTGGAATAAAGAGCTCCCTGGGCTCCCCTGCTTGTTTGCCAGATGTGGTTTTCCTGTGTTTGGGAGCACTAATTGTGTCCCAGCGGGGCTGTTTTATGGCTGGGCCCGTACCTGTAGCAAAACAATTAAAGATTCTGTGGCTCTGGAGGGAGAGGGGAGGGACAGGGAGGTGGGAGGAGAGCGCTGGCCCCGGGGAAATGGCAGGACCTGTTATCCCTTACAAACCACAGTGAGCATTAATACCTGCAAAACAGATGTTGTAAACACCCTGCCCAGACTCCCAGCACGTGTTTCCCTGCTCCAGAGGCCCCTCCTAACGCTGCTGCCATTGCTAAGCTAAATCTGTTATGGGGAGAAGGATTATTGCCCTATGCTGGTGGGAGTGGGAGGAGAATTCCCAGTGAGCATCCAGGACTTAATGTTTATGTTCATCCCAGAAACTGGATCGTTTTTGTGTTTAAGTTTTGCAGAGAGCAGGTCAAATGAGAGTTTAGGAAGGTGGGGCCTCCTGGGCACAGGGTAAAGGTGCAGAATTTACCCCAGGAGCTCATGCATGGGTGTTGAAGGAGCTGCCCTTTGATGCTTTAAGTTTTATCTTCCCTGTGTCCCAGACTCTGTGCTGCCCAGGGTGCAGCTCTGAGCTCACAGTCAGGGTCACTCAGCTCTGCACAGAGCAGGGACACAAAACAAATCCTCTTCCTGCTGCACACCAAGGACAACTTTCAGCCCAACAGCACAAACAAGGGTGGCTGGAGGGAGGGACAAGAAGGATGGGAACTCACAGCCTGGAGCTGGAATTGCACAATTAAATCCCAATGTGCAAATGCACCAAAACTTATAAAAATGTGACACCTCGTGACCAGTCAGCCATTTTTGTGACCATTTTTGTGGCCATTTTGTGTCTTTTTGTGGCCATTTTGGATCCACCAGGCCCCGTCCTGCCCAAGGTGTATCCTGGAGGCCTTTTCAATAAATACCTACTTTATTCACCAGCTCTGTCCAGTCTCTGTTTCAGGTCAGCCTTCCCAAAGCCTCACCTTTTCCTGGAAAAACTTGAGGGTGTGTTTTATTCCCACTAATCCTCCCAGCTCCCAGCCCATCCCATTACATGGTTTTGGTTTAATCTGATAAATACAGACAGTATTTATGGCCAGTGCTCATCAGCTGCTGGAGCTCCTGTCCTGGTGTGTGCAGACCTGAACCAGGGATTTCCTGAGAGCTGCCACACTTCAAACCAAAGAATTATTATTCATTCTGGAGGCAAAATAACAGAGACAGAGGCTTATTCCAGGTGCTCTCCAAGCCACCAGCAGTGCCCAGGGAGGCCTGGTGAGAAAATGATGCACTGCAGAAAAGCTCCCTTTTGTATTCAGAGAATTGTTCTGAAAACTCTCATATTTGGTCTTTGTGAGTCTCTCCAGAATGTGAGATCTAAATTGATTTTTATCTTTAAGAACAAAAAAAAGGACCTGAAGCATGAATTTGTGTGTGTTTGGTTTTAATATCCATCAGAAGAGACGAGGGTTTTGCAACAAGATGTTTTATGTAGGATTGCTTGGGTTTGGAATTACTGTTGACCAGCCGGATACATGCACCCAATCCCAGAGCTCACTAAAACCTGGGATGGTGCTGGAAACAGAGGAGCAAAGTTAGCTGAAAATTAAAGATGGTGATTTATATGGGAGGTGAAAAATTACCCCTTGAATGGAAAAACCCCACCAATTTCTGCTCCCTTGTGCTGTCTGGAAGTTTTAATCCATATGTAAAATGAGGGAGCTCAGGGCTGCCCGTGGTGCATTATTGAAGAGGAGATGTTGGGTCATTACTAATGCACAGGAGCACCTGGACCTTTGTTCTTTGGTTGAACATGCAGATCCTGCAGAGGAGATTACAGCAGGATAAAGTACAATATTTTTCAGACTTAAGTGAGCTCAGCTTGAAAAACTGCATTAAAAATCTCCTAAAAATGTGAAAGCTACTTCTTGCACTTGCCAAGTTTAATGGTGGCATTAGGTTTGTTAGGTTAACCTTGGTTGAAGGAAGGTGCGTTGGAGGAATGTGTGGGGCAGAGGAAGGAGGGAGATGCTGCAGAGCCTGTGGGCTCCTGCTTTTCCCTAAAACTCTTGGAAGCAGGGTCAGGACTCGCTCCTCCATCTGCTCTGAGCACAATTCCAGGCAGTGCTTGCTGACAGGGACTTATTGGCCACAGCTTCCCCTGGACTCAGCGAGGAGAAATGTGAAATATCCACAAAAAGCAGAGCCCAGTCAGCAGGGAAGGGAGCAGAGCTGGGGCTGCTGCAGCAGGAACGCTCCTCCCTTTTGGGGTTCTGCTTCTACCTGCACCTAAATCCCACCCAGTCTCCCCAGAAAAGGGAGGATGAGAATCCTGGGAGCATTAAGGTTGGAAAAGCCCTCTCACATGGAGCCCAGTGTTCCCCCAGCACTGCCAAGGCCACCTCTAACCCGTGTCCCCAAATGCCACATCCCCCCGGCTTCAAACCCGCCCGGGGATGGGGAACTGATATTGAAGGGTAACAAAAGTTTTCCTTTCCCAACTGCTTTATCTGCTGCTCACAGCAGAGCTCAGGGCCTTGGACTGGCAGGAAAATCCAGGTGCAAGTTTCAGGGTTTTCCTGAGGAATGTGTGCACGCTGTAATTAGTGCCGGCACATCCCGCTGCTCCGGTGCTGGGGCCATCGTCTCAGAGCAGTTACAACTCTGAGACATTCCCAGACAAATGGAAACAGAGTGTGCTCACCCAGATGGATAAAAAACCCCTCTGGTAATGACAGACAAACTGTGGAACAGGACAGGAATGTCATGCATGATCAGGTATTTCAGCGTGAGCATTCAGGTTTTTTTTTTTTTTATTTTCCCTTCAAGTCTTTGGGGAAGGTGGGTTCAGCAGCTCAAGAAAAGAGATGCCAGAGTTTCTGACAAGTTAATTAAGCTTTCACTTCTGAGTATTATATGTACAGTGAAGAAAAGAAACTTAATTGTCTTTGCAGTGCCTGACAAACCCCAAGAAAAATGCCTGCATATTTTCTCAGTTTTGTCTCTATTTTTGATACTTATTCAGTGTGAGCATTATACTTTCATGGCTTTAATTAAAAGCCAAGTTTTGGAAGCTTCTCAAATGGTAGTTTTGGTACAGAGATGTGAGCATTTAAAGAAATATTTATGTGAAATCTAAAGCCTAAAAGGAACGAGAGAGGCTTGAAAATTGATCAGCTGCCTCCCTTTATATATTTTGTCCACCTCCCTCCCACCTCTTGGTGTTTCAGGTAACTCATGAAGAAGAGGGAATGCTGCTTTGTTCTCTTCCAGGGATTTATGGAATCTGATTTATGATCTCCTCATACAAATATGACAAGGAGTTCTGCCTTTGCTAAGCCCCAAATTTCTCAAAACATTTCTATTTTAATTATTCCAGGCAGATTTATCAATGCAAAAGGCTTTATAAGTATCTTCATAAACAATTCCTGGAGCACATCTGTGACAGGAGAAGAGGAAATGGCTTTAAGTTGGGCCAGAGGAAGTTTACATTGGATATTAGGGAAAATTTATCAATGCAAAAGGCTGTCCAGGCCTGGCACAGCTGCTCAGGGCAGTGGTGGAGTCCCCATCCCTGAAAAATATTTCAAAAATATGTGTATATGGCACCTGGGGACATGGGGCAGTGCTGGGGAACAGTTGGACTCGATGATCTTGAGGGCTTTTCCAACCTTAATGATTCCATGACCTATAATTCTGTATTTCTTTTTAATCTGCAGCCTTTCTGCCCTTTGCTGTGAGAGTTGTTAATATATAGTTGCTATAAAATCGAGAGTGGCACGGTGAATAATGAATGATTATTCACTATTTCATGATAATTCAGTAATGAAAGAATTGAAATTATAAAGGAGCTGGAGAAAAAGAACTAAAAGAACTCCTTATTCATAGAATCCTGGAATATCCTGAGTTGGAAGGGGCCCACAAGGATCCAGCTCCTGGATCTTAGGAGGAAGTCAGGAGTTCTCTAAGGGATTACACAGAATTGGAGGCACAATTTATTTGTGGCTGCTAAATCTAATGGGGTGCAATTATTTAATTGATGAACTCTTGTCAGTGCTTAGCACAGGCCATTTGCCATGAATGTAACTCTGAAGGGAAGCTGTGAAAATGAGTAAATATAGAAATATCTACCTGCTGCCTGGAGGAGTTTGCCAGAGAAGGGAAAGGGAGGGAGCTCTGCTTTTCCAAGCTGAATCAAGATTTCTTCCTGACCCCTGGTGAGGTTTTCCTTGGACAGTTTTTTCCTGGAAATCCATTTTCAAGCTGGTGCATTAAAGAGTATTTCAATCTCTGACTCAAAACTTACTGGAAATCCAGTTATCAAGCTTAGGAGAGAGATAGAAATCTAAGGCATGATGAGCAGGTTTGGCTGAGCACAGAAATATCAGAGGCTGATTTAAGGGAGTGTTTTGTGTGTGAGTGTGTGCAGAGCTCCTCCAGGCAGGAGGAAGAGTTGACTGTTTATTTATTTAATTACTCAGCTCCGCCAAGGCCTAGAAATCAGATTTTCAAATAGGAAACTGAATCCTAAAATGAGCTTTTGTTGAAAAAGAAAAAAAAAAATCCCTCCCTCTCTCTTTTTTTTTGGGATGTGTTTATTTTTTATTTTTTAAACTGCTAGAATAAAATATTTCTCGAGCAGGCTGCCTGGGCAGTGCACAAGCTCTTGCTTTTCTTTCTTGCAATCTTCTGTTTCAAGCACCACCTAATGGCATCGGTGCACAGTGCAGAGCATCCCTGCATCCCACATCCCTGGATCCCACATGCCTGGATCCTGATCCCACATCCCTGGATCCCACATCCCTGCATCCCACATCCCTCTGCTGCCTGCTCCAAGCAGGAGAAAGCAGCACAACTTCAGACACCAAATCCCAGGCCACAAGTGGAATAGCTGGAGTTGGTTTTCACAGCCCATCCCAGCCCCAAATGCCCAGGATGTTCGGATTTCACCGTGGAAGTGCATTATCCCACAAAGTCAGAGCAGGCAGCGCCTCTCCAATGATTTTCTGATAGAAACAGGGGAGTTTTAACTCTTTAAAACTTCTCTATAACCTTTGCACTTCTCATTTCTCCCCTCATTTCTTGGGAAGGGAGCCCAGAGCGGGAGCGTTGCTCGCCTTGGCTGCCCCTTGAAGGAGCTTTTTACATCATTAAAACATCTCAGATGTGCTCCTCCCATGCCACAGGCACAGCTACAGATCATTTGATAAGGCAAACATGCAGAGCAGGGACTTGTATCAATAATTAATTTCCTTTAATCCCCAGTTTCTGGGGAGCCTGGGAATGTGGCTTTCCCAATAGCCCATCCGAGCAGCTGTCGAGGAGCCAAGGTTTCGAGTAAAGCAAGTAGGCAAATGACCCTGCAGGAGCAGCTCCTATCAGATTGATACCTTCCCCAAACCATTTGGAGTTCTGCACGTCAGCAGTTTGGAACAAAGCAGGATTTAATCAGAAACTCCTGCAGCAGCTTCAGTTTTGACCTCTGTAATCATTCTTCATGCTTACAAAATGCCATTTCGTTACTCTCCCGTCGCTTTTCCATCCTTTCTCCTCCTCCTCTGTCGCTTTTTTTCTCGTTTCATTTATTTTTTTAGCACGATCTTGTGGCTGCCAGACCTCCTGGTGCTGTTGGGAGTCTTGTCAGATATGGGATCCTTCCCAAATCCACAGTGGTCAGAGCTGTGGCACAAAAGGACACGTCCAGCCCTCGCTGGTATGAAAGAGAATCTGAAGATATAAACCCCAGCAGTTAAAAAGTGTTCTTTTAAAACTATCTCCTACTTTGGGAGTTCAGGAGCTGGCTTGGTTTTCTATATCCCTGAGGCTGGCACAGAGACCTGAGTTCTGATCTCAGGGATTTTGATATTGCCTGAAAACTGCAGGGCTGAAGGGGAGAAGGTGCAGGTGTCACAAACCTGTTGTGTGAGGAATTGAGGAATTAACCTGGAACATCCCAGGACAATCCCAGGCCAGAAGCTGCAGGGCTGGAAAAGCTCTTTGCTTCCCCTCTCTGCCTCCTCCTGCTCTTGTCTGAAGGCACTGAATTCCTAAACCTGGCAATCAGGAATTAAAGGTCAATAGTGCTGCAGGGATTTGTCTCTGGAACCAGCAGTTTTCCAGTTGGGTTTGGTTAGGAAGGGGATTTCACCCTCCAATTAACCTTTGTTCTACACAATTCTCTTCTTGTGAAACCTTTATTACCATGAATCAGAGATGCTGGACTATGAGCTTGAAATGGTATGTATTTTTTTTTTTAAAAAAAGTAATTAATTCCACATGACAGTGAGTTTCCTGAGCAGACAGGGTGTGGGAGATGGTTTGTACATCCCCAACTTCTTGCAATTCCTAACTTGAATTATGGGCCAGCTGTGAAGCACAAGAAAGTGGGGATTTTAAAAGGAAATTCTAATGTCTTTTAAATAATCCAGTGAGACAATCTCGTTAAATGCACACAGGGTGGGAGTAGCTCCTGATTTAGTGTCATGGAGTCATGGAATGATTTGGGTTGGCCATGGGCAGGGACACCTGCCACTGTCCCAGAGTGCTCCAAGCCCTGTCCAGCCTGGCCTTGGACACTTCCAGGGATCCAGGGACAGCCACAGCTTCTCTGGGAATTCCAGCCCAGTTCCTCTCCACCCTCCCAGCCAGGAATTCCTTCCCAATCTCCCACCCAGCCCTGCCCTCTCTATGTGAGGCCATTCCCTGTGTCCTGTCCCTCCAGCCCTTGTCCCCAGTCCCTCTCCAGCTCTCCTGGAGCCCCTCCAGGCCCTGCCAGGGGCTCTGAGCTCTCCCTGGAGCCTTCCCTTCTTCAGGGGAACATTCCCAGCTCTCCCAGCCCGGCTCCAGCCCTTGGAGCATCCTTGCTAAGGAAGTCCAGAACTCCACATCTTGTTTTCCATCTCTCTGCTCAAAAGTTGTACAAGTTGTTTCTGCAGTGGCACAAATCCAGCAAAGCCTCTGCTCCATGGGCTGCTCCTCAGCTTCTCAAACAGCAGCTTTATCCAGGGATATGAGGGGATTAAATGACATAATTATTTTATACAAAATGTGCTGCCACTCTGGCTGAACGTGTGAGTGGAGGCAGCTTCAGTTCCAGTGTGGAGCGGGGCTGCTGCCCATGGAATGTGTTCATGGATCCCAGCAGGGAGCAGGTCCCAGCGCCTGTGGCATCCTCTGTGTGTGCTCAGGTGCATTCTGCAGAGACCTGGAATGCTTTCAGCCCAAACAGGGTCATATTCCAGGAGATTTCTCCCCTTCCAGCAGAAGTTCCTGGTGAAAGGGGTTGTTCTGGGATTAAGTCAGTTATCCCGTGCCAAAGACAGGTGTGATGATCCTTGTGGGGCCCTTCCAGCTCAGGACATTTTACAACACTTTGCATGGGGCAATATTTTAGTTTTTAAAAAGGTATCCAGAACCAAAACGCTGAGGCTGCAAATGCAGGAACCCTGGAGTTTTGCCAGGCGAGCTGCACATTTTTCAGATGATCATTTCCCACACTTGTTTTTCAAAACCAGCACGACCTTGTAATCACAAATGAGTTTCACAATGAATGCAGTGGAAATTATTTTTCTCCGGTGCACTTGGAAGCTGCAGGAGTTGTGTTCAAGGGGAGCAGAGCCACCTGAGCAGGGCCATTCATCCCTGTGGTTTTCTTGCAGGTTTTAATACCCTGTATTTAGTCTCTCTGGCAGTAACTTATTTTTAAGAGGTTAAGAGCTCATTAGGATAAGGTGGAGTGAAAGATGGAGCACGTTGGGAGGGAACTTTATCCATAAACTGATTTAGAGCTCAGTCACATGGCAGCCAGGCCCAGCTTTGCTCACACAGCACACGATAATGACACGTTTCAGGATTGCAGCTGAGAACAAATCTGACAGATCTGTGCACCGTGCAGTCGCGTTTGCTAATGTTGGTTTTAAAACAGCAAAAAAAAATCGATCCCACTTGGAAATGTTTTCTTGGGAAAGCTGTGAATCTGTCTCAGGATCGCCTGGTAATGGATCTGGGTGTGCAGGCTGCAGGAGATGGTGCTGGTGGCCACCTGGTCCATCCACTGTGGACAATTCCTGGTGCTGCTCCAGCTCTGGGTCAGCTGTCCTGATGCTCCCAACGTGGAAACTCCTGTCAGGCTTCCAAGGGAGAGAAGGGACATGGAGCATCCATAACCTTGGCTAGAGATCAGGCAGAAGTCACCCTGCAGCTCCTGATGAGTGTCCAGGGAAGGGAATGCAGCTGGGGAAGGGAATGGAGCCCCAGGAGGGGTTGAGGGAGCTGGGGAAGGGGCTGGAAATTCCTGAGGGAGCTGGGAAGGGGCTGGAGAATTGCTGGGGGGGCTNCTGGGAAGGGGCTGGAGAATTCCTGAGGGAGCTGGGAAGGGGCTGGAGAATTCCTGAGGGAGCTGGGAAGGGGCTCAGCCTGGAGAAAAGGAGGATGCAGAGGGATCTTTTCCCTCTCTGGAATTCCCTGCCAGGAGGGGACAGCCAGGGGGGATTTGGGCTCTGCTCCCAGGGAACAGGGACAGGAGGAGAGGGCCAGGGGAGGATCAGGTTGGATATAAGGAAAATTTCTTCCCAAAAAGGTTGTCCAGCCCAGGGCAGAGGTGGAGTCCCCATTCTGGGTGGGATTTTAAAGCCATGTGGATGTGGCACTTGGGGACATGGGTCAGGGTGGCCTTGGCAGTGCTGAGAGTTGTTGGACTGGATGATCCTGGAGCTCTTTTCCAACCTTAACAGTTCCCTGATTCTGTGATTCTATTTCCAGGCAGAGACGAGGGTTTTGCTTAGGGTTAAGGAGTTATTTGATCATACCTGGATCTAGACAGGTCACAGAGCTGCTTTTCCCTTTTCCTGTGCCCCTGAAGGTGCCCTCCCTGCATCCCATTTGCTGTGGATGCTAAGGTGTGCCTGGCAAAGCTCTCTCTCCGAGGGATTTTGGAACATGCTCTCTCCAAGTCTGAATTTGATAATGTCTTGCTGTGCTGCAAGACATCTGTTTGAGGGGGTTTTTGGAGAGGACTCTGAGATTGCTTCCCACAGTGATGAGTGAAGGGAAAGAAGCTTCCATAGGTGTTCTGCTGGCTGAGTTCCTGCTGGAACAATTATTTCAGCGCTTCTGGGATTTCATTATGGTGTGTAATTAGTGGAGGTGTCAGGAAAATTTGAGCCTGGGATAAGCAGGATTTTATCACTTTAGATCTTAATAAATCAATATTCTAGGGTTTAACGTTTGGAAGGGGCTTCGAGGTGTGGGTCTGAGCTGGGGCAGCCACCAGCAGCAATTCTGGGTCTGTTCCTTGGAGAAAAAGGCAAAATAATTCCAATGAGGAAGGAGCAGAGCTCCCTCTCCATGCTTTATAATCATCACACATTAAGAATTCACACGCTGACAGCTAAAACAGCTCCGCCAAATTGGGACAGCTGGGTATGTGTCCAACCCCTGTGAACCTTCCTCCTGTCTCTAGTTCACTTCTTAAAATACAGGTTTATGTAACAGGTCACATTTCTTTCTTTATTTTTTTTTTTTTTTCCCTTTCTCCCCAAAAGTTCCTGAATCTTTCTAACTTATGGGAGAGGTTTGTGAACTTCCAGATTATCTCTGGATGAACGATGCAGATGGAAGGGTGAGGAGATTGCTCTGAACATTCCTGTGGGACCAGGGGACCTTCTGCACAAACCCTCCCAGGGAATCTCTGTGGTTGTCACTGCAGAGCTGGGCCTGGGAGTTCATCGAGTTTGGAAAACATAATTCCCTTTCAAAGTGGAGGAAACAAGACTCTCCTCTTCTGCTCTTCTATTTTGCTGCCAGTGTTTCAGTTCTCTTCCAGGGAATTAATTTTGCTGTAGCTAAATGCAACACCTCCTCTGGAATGCCAAGCAGAGGGGGAATACTGCAGCACGTTTTCAGCTTGAAAACAAAATAATTGCTTTAAAAATAGCCTTATATTTCTTCATTTTGTGACGTGCTCTCTTTAGACTTGATAATCATCCTTTCTTGTACTCGAGATACCTTCCCTCCCCACACCCACTCTCTCCTATCCCCCTGAAATTCAGGAGGAATGGGAGAAGATCTCTCTGGCAGCTTTATTTCCAACACCAGCAATGGGGATGGAGGCAGCCAGTCTTCCAAAGGGTTTGGAGGGAGAGGTTTTTAACATTTTTAATGAGATTTTAATCTCTTTCAGAAGCATTTTGGTCTCTGCAGCCACGTTTGGACAATCCCTTCTCCAGAGGCCGCAGGAGCTTGCAGCTCCTGGAGCAAACAGTGGGGGAAGGAGCAGGTCCATTGGATTGGCCACGTGTGGGTTTTCCTTTGAGGGCTTTAAAAACAGCAGGCATTTTCATTTAGAAAAACAAACCCCCCAAACCCCAGCTGCTCTCCGTGGGTGCAGAGGTGTGGGGAGCAGAGGAGCACGAAGCACTCCGAGGGATGCGATCAGATAATAAAAATGAAGAGTTTTGGCTGCAGCCAAAGGCTGACAGTTTGGAGCTAACCTGCCTTTCTCCAGCATACCTCAGGAATGACAAACGGGGAGAGCAGGTGGAAACAAATCCATCCAGCTGCCACAGCCCAGGGGAAGTTGGAAGGAGCCTGGATCCAGCAGGTCCCTGCACGTCATGTGGAAAAGCGGCTGCTTGTTCACAGTGCAGTGGTGAAAAGCCCATATTTTCTTAATGCCTTTTTAATGAAAAGAAAAAAAAAATAAAAATCAGATGCAGTAGAACTTTCTCATTCCTTCTGTTTTTAGCTTGGCTCTCAATCGTTTCTGAGCTATCTGAGAGCTCCCTGTAATGCTGGGCGATTCAGAAAGAGAGGAGGCCCACGTGGAAAAAATCTGTTTTGGGGAAGGTAAAGGCTTTTGTTTGGCTCTGAATGACTTTTGCAAAGGGAGCTCATTCTTTACATTCTGTTCTTTGTTGTGGCTCTGCCGGGTTATGAGTAAACAAAACACTTAATGCCCATTTCTGTGTAGGATTTGATGAGGTTGACGTGCAGAGTTTGAAGGGAAACTTGCAGCTTTTGGGGTGAATAAAAAAAACAAGGCTTGAGAGTGGTGAATTCTTCTTGCTGAAATGCTGAGGAACAGCAGATTGTGCAAGAGTTCTCAAAAATATAAAGAAAAGGAGGGGGATCAGTAATGATTCTGTGTGTTTGCTGTCTTGAGAAACAGGCTGGGAATGAACTGTTCCCTGCTTCGGGCTCTTGTTGAACAAACCCTTCTCCTGGATATTTTCATCCCACTTTCAAGAGAAATTTTCCCATCCTACTCAAGAGCATCGAAATCCAAAAGCAGGGTGAAGAAGATGCTGTGAATTCGAAATCACGTGAAATATTGAGAATAATTGCAGTTAATTATGAACTTTCCTGTAGTCCCTGGCCTGTGCTTGCTTCTGGCACAGAGAGCAGGGCTCGGGGAAGGAAGCACCTCCTTGTTTTTCCCCCTGGATTTCTGGTGGCACAGGCTCTGTGCCCTCCTGCAGGAAATCACCTCTAATCACAGCTCCCCGTGTGCATTTGGTGCTGTGATTCATGCAAATCTATTGCAGAGCAATTTGCTTTCTCCCTCAAAAATCAGAGGCAGCAAAAGAGGGAGGGAGGGTTATTTTGGGAGTCCAGAAAATTTTCCTTCCCCTCCATTTCTTACCATGAGCAGTAACCTGAAGGCTTCCCTTGAAAATTTTTGGTGGACGACTCCAATTCTTAAAGGTATTATAGAACTTCACAGGAATTAAACTTTTTCTATTCACAGGGGTGGTGTCTGTTCAATGAATAATATTTCATTGTTCATATAAAGACTGAGTTTTTCTCAGGAAAAATCTGTGTTTTTTTCCTAGTGGAAGCTACTCAGCTGGGAATGAGAAGTGTGGCCTTGAGGTCTTGTGATTAAAGGGAGCTTTAAATGTGTGAAACATTTCTCACATTAAAAGTCTGTACAGGGAGAACAGTTAACACCACAATTAACCTTTGTTAAAATGCCTGTGATATCCTATGCTATTTGATTGGATTTATTATATTGCATATGTAATATAATAAATACAATTAATATATTATCTATATTTTTAAAAAATCCAAGTCAGGGACATACATCACTACAGGAGCAGCATCAGAAAAACAACCATGAGAAATTAAGCTGAGTTTTTTTGTCACCTGATTCTGTGTCTTATTTAAATCTGGTCACAGATCTCAGTTGAACATTTCCGTGGTGGTGGCAAAGAGCTCAAGGGAGAGAAAAATTATAAAGAATAATCCAAATGATAATTGAGTATCCTATCCAGGCCTGGGAAGGGTGTGGAGCTGCTGAAGCAGATCCAGAGGAGGCCACGGAGCTGCTCCAAGGCTGCAGCCCCTCTGGAGTCAGGCTGGGAGAGCTGGGAATGTTCCCCTGGAGAGGAGAAGGCTCCAGAAGACCTTTCCACTGCTCAAAGGGGCTCCAGGAGAGCTGGAGAGGGACTGGGGACAAGAGCTGGAGGGACAGGACACAGGGAATGGCCTCACATAGAGAGAGGGCAGGGCTGGGTGGGAGATTGGGAAGGAATTCCTGGCTGGGAGGGTACTGAGGCCCTGGCACAGAGAAGCTGTGACTGTCCCTGGATCCCTGAAAATGTCCCAACACCAGGCTGGATGGAGCTTGGACACTTCCAGGGACAGTGAAAGGTGTCCCTGCCCATGGCAGGGGGTGGAACCAAGATGATTTTTCAGGTCCCTTCCAACCCAAACCAATCTGGGGTTTTATTCCTGTGGTTTCTTTGAGATCCTACCACATCACCCAGCTTTGGATGGAATCAGCTCAGCACTGAGTGCTGGAACTGGACATCAATTCCTTTTGTCTTTAATAAGGAATTTTTCCTTCTCCCTCAGTGGTTTGCAGGATCCCAACTGTCCAGGCACAATCATTTCAACTATTTCTGGAGGGGATCCCTTTGCAGTGAATTCCAAGCTATTTTGAACAGAGAAATAAACTAGGGCACATCTATGGGATAATGCACTGAAATACTGAAGGGAAAGGGGGAATTTTTCCAGAACAAACACAGATCCATGTCAGCTCCCTTAAGCAGTGCTGAGCCAACCGAGCTGAGCAATCCCAGCATTTTGCAGTGTCAGAAAAGTAAACAGAAGACTCAGGAGAACAGGCACTGGGAGCCCAGGAGAGCTCCAGGAAGGAGCTTTGGAATGACCACAACAACAACAACAACAAACCAAGAGGAGAGTTCAGCGTCAGCCTGGCAGAATCTCCGGTGTCATCCATAAACAGAACCTGCTGCCAATCCCCACGTTCCCCTGCCTTCACAAGTCACAAGAGTGCAGCTGGGAGGCTACTGAATTCCATCACTGTGCATTGGCAGCTCGGGAATTTGTCAGCAGGCGTCTCCAGCCCGGGAATGTCCGTGCACAGCCGTGGATTTTGTGTGCTGGGTGTGCGAGCGCTGAGCAGGAATCTCTGCTGGGCTGCAGGGAAAGGACATGGACCACATCATCATTTTCTTGCTAGTTTGCTTTTATGTCTGGGTTTTTGAGAGGTCTCGAATGTGACTGGAACTTCATTGTGAAAAATAGTTGGATTTGTGCATCTATCTATCTATCTATCTATCTATGTATCTATCTATCTATCTATGTATCTATCTATGTATCTATCTATCTATCTATCTATCTATCTATCTATCTATCTATCTATCTATCTATCTATCTATCCATCATCTATATATCTGTCCCTGGAAGTGTCCAAGGCCAGATTGGACAACCTGGAATAGTGGAATACATCCCTGCCCATGCCCTGGGATGAGATGAGCTCTAAGGTCCCTTCCAACCCAAACCATTCTATGATTCTCTGATGATTCTATACAGAAATAGGAGAACATCATCCACTCACATCACCGTTATTTCCTATTCTTTGCTTTCTTCTGTCTAGCTCTAAACAACTCTTACTTCCCACCATGCAAAAACTGAATGCCCAAATCTTTTTAATTTATTGTTCAGCTGATTTTTAAAAATATTATTTTAACATGCTAGAAATACAGCAGCAATGATTTCTCCTGTACATTATTTCCTTTTCTTTTTTGCATTTCCAGACCTGTGAAAAGTAAGGGAGCATTGCTTTGATAAACAGAGGAAGCAAAATATCTGTTTAAAGTAGTTTGCTGAAGACCATGTAGGAAATCTCACTTTTAGCAATGGTTTGTGGACTCATCACTCTTTAGCTGAGTATTTGAGAAATTCTGGGCAAAATTGTGCCTTAAAGGCAGAGCTCTGAAGAGATATCTGTGTGGAAGAAAGGGAGAACCTAAGAACAAAAAAGTCTTTTTCATTTGGAGTTCACTTTGTAATATCTGGGAAGCACATTTTGCAGTGGGAAGGCTGCCAAAAGCCTGGCTGTGTAGTAAATAAACATTTTGGGGGAAAGCTGGCTGAGAGAAGATGGTTGGTGAGGGAGGCTCTTGAATATCTGGTTATCCTTTATTTATTCACTTGAATTCTGACCTTGTAGATGGATATCTGCATGATGGATAATTGACAGGTTCATCCTCCTGGATCCCTGGAAGTGTCCAAGGCCAGGTTGGATGAGGCTTGGAGCAACCTGGGGTAGTGGAAGGTGTCCCTGCCTGTGGCCAGGGGTGGGACTGGATGGGATTTGAGGTCCCTTCCACCCCAGACCATTCTGTCAAAATCGAATTAACCCACATCGTGCCATGGCTGCAGGTGCAGACTGTTCTGCTCTGAAACGTGGTCTGAGGCAGCCCCATCCCACAGGGAGAGAGCAGCAAATCCCAGGCTGCTGCTGTCTCCTCCTAACACCCAGATCCTGCTGAGTGGGATCTGCTTGAGGAGTGGAATTGTCAAACGCAAAGGGGAAAAAAAATGTGGCTTTTTAGGTTCAGGAAGATCACAAAAACGTGTCTTGGGAGAGGTCAGACCCCTCTATCTGCTATGCTCTGTGGATATTTGAGATTCTGATGACAAAAGGAGGATGCCAGGACCTTCCCTGGCTTGTGCTCTGGGTTGAATTAATATCAGTAACTTCCCTCAGGTTGATCAAGCTGTGCCTTACGGTGCTGGATCCCACTTGGCAGAGTTTATCCAGCTGCAATAGCTGCTGGGATTTGATCACTGCCTCTGTCACAGCAGCACAAAGTTCCTCTTGGGGCTGCCCTGAAGGAGCCTCAGCCCAACGCGGGCTAAAGGAGACACAAATTTCGAGCTGGAAAAGTTGTGTTTTCCCAGGAAAAATCTCACAATCACAATCCCAGGCTGCTGGGAGCTGAATCCCACCTCTCGCTGGGATTTATTCACCCCAGGCTGAAATCCCTGGGAACAGCAGAGCTCTGCTCACCACACAAAGTCCAGGAGCACCCACGGAGCTGAATCTTATTTCCCTTTCCTCACCAGCTCGGGGAAGATAAAGCTTAAAATCCTTTTGCTGGCCGTAAGTAAACAAACAAACAAACTCGGGGAGTTCAAGTATGTGTGGCATCCTGCTTTCCCCCAGCAGGCAGTGTAAACAAACAGAGCAGCCTTTTTTCCCCCCTCCTGCTGCAGAACTTTGCCAATTGATACTGGAGCAGGAGTATTAACACATGCCCATTCCAAAATGTGATACCCTTTGGGGTCTTGGAGATGAGCTCCTCTGAAGTGCTTTTCCTTCGGCTGCCTGACAAGGTTTTTTGGCTCCACTTCAGTCTGGTAAGGAGACAGATGCTCAACTTCTGACACAAATGAAGAAAATTGATGAGATGCCATCTCCAAAATTCCCTTTTTGCTGGCAGGCACTTCTAGGCTGAGTGCTAGGAGTCACTCAAAGGTTTGGGATTTGTTTTTTTTTGAACCTTAGTTAGGGCAGGGTTTGGGGTTTGCTTTGTTGGCTGGGCTGTTTCTAATAATGCTCAACAAATGCATAGAAACTGAATCTTTGGGAACATAAACAGTGATCACAGAATTTGCACTTCCACAGCTTGTTTGCTGTTGTGTTCTGAATTATATCCATGGGTTTGCATAATTCTGAGCAATTTATTTACCTCTGTTTGTTGTGGAAATGCAGGTGGCAGAATCTCCTGGGGGGCCCAGTGAGGAGGGATCTTCTTGGGGCGTTCCTGCAAGTCTGGGTTTTCCCAGGATATTTCTTTTAGGAGGGTGGAGATGTGGTTGTGAGACCAAGAGGAAAAATGTCAGTAGCTCCCAGAATTTGTGTGCCCACTGTGAAATTCCTCTGTTCCTCTCTCCAGTAGCAGAGCCTGGAGATGCTGTTCCTTTTTAGAAGGCCACTCGTTACAGGGAAAATGTTTATTTTTCATCTGAGCACAAAGGAAACTCCTCTCATTGTGCTTCACTGTCACGGTTTTCCTGCTCCTCAGGATAACAAAAACTGCATTTTCCATGTTCCTCCTGAACTGTTTCCTCAGAGTTTCATCCACAAAAGACCTCATCTGTGTCAAGTTCACCTTCAGTCCTGTCTGGCTAAAAAAAGCATTAAATTTATTTCATTGCTATCCCGTTACATTAGGAACAAACCCCTGTGCTAGGCCAGCTTTAGACTTTCTGTCACTTCATGATTATCTTTATTGTGGCAAAGGCTTTGGGTTTGACACACGGTTTTGCTGTTCCTTTTTAAACCTCCCTGGAAAAGCAGCCATGGAAAGCTCTGAATAATGCACATGACATATGCTGCCTGTCTCTCAGAGGGAACTGAAGAACCTGACAGCAATTTGCATTTTTGGAGCTGCAGAAGAGACGCAGGAAACTTCAGGCAGGAGTTTTTTGGGACTCTGAGGTCAAAGCAAGGAGAGGAGTTCAGAGAGGCTTCGGCAGAGGTGGGAGTTGGGTGGAAAAGAGAGAAGGGAGCACAGAGCTGGCCTGAAATGAAATATAATCCAGTTGCTGTCACTATAAGTTCATAAAGACATCGTTTTCCTCAGGATGGTAAAACTTGGGTCCCATTTGGCAAACTTAGAGGAACAGGCACAGGATCTCCTGGTTGTCCATGTAAAGAAATGCTAATAAAGGTGGGGCTGTTGATTTCTCATGGCAGGAAATGATGGCCCAGTGCTCACCTGAGCTCTGTTTTCTTTCTTAGAGGTGGAATTATTAATTAGCATCAATTTTCATCACTCTCTAATGTTGTTACTTAGCATTCCCTGAAACCTTGTGGGAGATGGGTGATTCCTTTGCAGGAGCTGGAAGTAGAACACACAGTGGTAAAAAATTCCTTGGTTATTTAAAGTAGGCAAAAAAGCCTTAACCGAATATCATGGAATCATGGAATGGTTTGGGTTGGAATGGACCTTAAAGACCATCCAATTCCATCCCCTGCCATGGGCAGGGGACACCGTCCACCATCCCAGGGTACTCCAAGCCCTGTCCAGCCTGGCCTAGGACAGTTCCAGGGATCCAGGGGCAGCCACAGCTTCTCTGGGCACCCTGTGCCAGGGCCTCCCCACCCTTCCAGCCAGGAATTCCTTCCCAGTATCAAATTCTGTATTGAATCCTGGCTGTTATTAATCCAGTATTTAGTAGAGGTAACCAGACACACTCTGGTGAGCAGCTCTGAGAGAAGAAGAATAAATAATAAATTGAGGTTTGCATTTTGGTTTTTCTTAATAAACAAAATTAATTTTAAAGAATCAAATACTGCACCCCCAAACCCCATTTTCAATTACATTCTTCACTGCAGACTGGTGACAAGCACGATCAAAAATTCCACTTTTCCGAGGAAATTTTGGATGAATTCTCCACTCAGCTCCTGGAATGGCACTTGGAGGTGGCTGCTCTGTGACAAGAGAGGCTGTGGGGACACTGCTGTCCCTCCCTGCCTCATCCCAACGCCACCAGCTTTGCATCCATTAGTGACTGACATGGCACGTTCTTGGATTGCATTAACTGGAAGCCAGTTTTGATGTTTTCGTCTCAAACAAGCCCGTTTTTGTCGTTGTTGCTGTTGTTGTGAGGATTGTTTTCTGTCCGGCTGAGCTCTCCCGGAGCGGAGGGTTCGGTTTGGAGCTCGTGCAGGTGGGAGCGCAGGACTCGTGCAGCAGAATTTACCTTTTTTAAAATATTCCCCCAGCTCCTTTGTCTCTTGGCAACTGCAAAAATAACTCCATCAAGAATAAACCTGCAAACAAGGGCGAAAAAGCAGAACTGTGTGAAGACATGAAATACTCTCGTTTAAATAGTGCTGGAAAGCTATTTCCTCCCCCTGTACCCTTCCAAGGCTGGAATGATGTGCTCTGATTCTTAAACACAAATCCTGACTTGCATAAATTCAGAGATTTCATCTGTGCAGAGCTGCAAATTGCTGGGATAGTAATACCTGGATATTTTATGGCGCATCCTTAAGTCAATAGGCAAAAGGGTTCTGAATAAAAGCCTTAAAATTACCTCATGAATTATTAACTCTTCCCTGTATTACCTTTGAATTATAAAAGCCTGGAAAAATAGGAAGGAGAATTGAAAACATCAATCTCAGGTTCTTTAAAAACGTAGTACTGATCATTTGAGCAGTGTACAAATCTTTTATTAAAGATAAAGAGGAAGCCATACTTTTTTATTAACTCCAGGATATGTTCAATCCACATGATTAAAAATCTCATTACTAACTCGAGTCAGGGAAGTGATTTATTGCTGAAACAGAATAGGAGGTGTTTTGCTGCCCAAAGCTGTATTTATGGTGAATAAACCCCTCTCAATTTGTATCTCCTTTTCTGGGTTGGGTATTTCTAAGGGTGGATTGGGTTTTCTTGGGAATGATGGAGTTTCACTCCAGCCCACAGCTGAAACACTACTACCTTAAGAAGGAAAGCCTGAGGTAAAATTATAGGTACCAACAGATACATTTTTCCTCAAGTAAATTCAGCTGGAGCAAACGATTTTGTCTGATTAGGTAGTAGGATGTGCAGAAATAAAATAAAATAAAAAAATCAGGATTTTATACATAGTTACCATTCAAGTGGAGCTAATTCTGTAAAGCAAGTGTAGATATTTTAGGGCTTCTTCATGTATAACACATACTAATATTTCCTGATCACTGCAGTAGGGATGCACTGTTCTACAGGAGCCCTTGAAGTCTCATTTTACAATGATGAAAAAATGATCAACCCAATGACATTTTTTCCCCAGAAACACCATCCTACTTTGGGAGATACGTCTACAGATCACAGATAATATTTATGTCCTGCTCTACCTGAAGCAGCTCAAACATTTTGTGTTGTGTTGGACAGCCCTATGGGTGCCTGCACCCAAGGTCTTAAACGTTGAATTATGCCCAGCACAAGTTCCAGGACTATTTATATTCCACCCTACAATGTAAAATGGAGATAATACCGAATTTATTTACGTCACAGCAGCTGTGGAGAAACTGGGTTAGACACACTTGCATATAAAGACAAGACACTGAATGGTGCCATCAATTCCTGCAAGCCAGCAGAAATAGCTTTTCTCTTCCTGATAACCATGCCTGGATGGCTCCCAAGGCTGAGTGCGAGTTTTGCACATCCCACAGGAAGTTTGGATTCTCTCCTGCGCCGTGGGTGGAAAATGCCTGGTATTATGGTGACAGGTGCAATAGGTATTGAAACGTAAACCTTTCGCTGCTCCTGGGGGAACATATTGCCAGTCCTGGGCTCTGCTCCAGAGGGGTGTTTTGGGAGAGAAATTACAGATCTTGAGGTAGAGAAACAGTTCTGGAAATAGGTTGCCTTCAAAAAAACTGGCAGCTTTTCAGCTGTTCCAAGTGTTAGGAGTGGGGAGGATGGGCTGGGGGGCTCGGGGAGCTGTGATGGGGAAGGTGTGGAGGAGATGTGGTGCTCAGACATCACGGTCACCTGGGGAGGGGTTCCTGTGACAGACAGCAAAACCATTGTTATAAGTGATAAATGGGTTTGTTGGGTGCCTGGACTCATCTCCCCTGTTGGATTTCCCTCTGGATTCTGGGTTTGGTGCACTGAGCAACTTCCACTCGCCTCAGCCTCAAAACTTCAAGTATTAAAATACAGCCAAGGTGTGAGAGTGGTTGCAGCTTCTGGATGTAAAACTCTGTCCCGGTGATCTCAGCAGAGACCCAAGGTAAAACACTCTGCATATGAGGTGGAAAAGTGCTGGGGGGACTTTTCCCAGAGGGTAGAACGAAAAAGCTGTTTCCTAGTGAGAATCACAGAATGGTTTGGGTTGGAAGAGACCTTAAAGATCACCCAGTACCACCCCCTGCCATGGGCAGGGACACTCCCCACAATCCCGGGTTGTTCCAAGCTCTGTCCAGCCTGGCCTTGGACACTTCCAGGGATGGGGCAGCCAGATACTCTCTGGAATATCTGAGGGAGGACAGAGGACATCTTCAGCTTCCAGAAAGACCTCAGCATTCCAGGGGGATGTCAGCAGGCACAGCGCTGTCAGCAGGTCCCTCAGACTTTGTTCTCTGTGAAGCAAATGTTCTCTCCTCAGTAAATGTTCTCTGTGAATTTGCAGCCTTAAATCTGCTGTGTAAATGTGTCTGCAACTTGAGAAGTTCTGGGATATCAGGAATTAGAGGTGGGGTTCATCTCCTGCTAATTAAGCTGCGTGACTGTGTTAGGAAGAACAAAACAAGAAAAAATGCCCCCAAACCATCTTTTAAAAATTCTCCTTTAAATCTATCTCCAAAGTGGGCTTTGTTCTCATAGGTATGGCAGTTGAGGGAGGCTCCTCAAAAGAACAAGAACTTGTTTTCTCTAGGAAATACAGCTTTCCTTCCTTTTCTCCTCCTCTATTTACAACATGAGTGTTGCCATGCTTTCATTCCCATCTGGAAGGTACAATCTCCCCCTGAAATCTCTCTGTCCTGGCTGAATGAACCAGCACCAAAGTAGGTAATAATGAACACATTCCCCACCTGAAGGTGATTAACAAGGAGCACTCCAGGTCCTTCTTCCTCACTGGAAGAATTTCTGTCTGTAAATCTATTCACATCAACATCTGCTCATCCTGAATCAATCTGGATTTCTCCAGCTTTCAAAGGAGGGTTTTAGGTTGGGTTGGGAGTGTCATGTCCATGTGTCTGTGCTTGGGAAGGCACCCTGGAGACCCCCAGCAGCAATATTTTGCTTAATTGGGATGCTGCTGTTGGATGTCAGTGCTCACTAATGCAAACAGAGGTTGGGCTATTCCTTGTGCCATGTTGAGAACGAAAAAAACACGAATTAGACAAGATGAATTTTGAAAATACACGTTAATGTATATGATAAATGGGATAACTGCTCAGTTTGGAGCTTATATGGGTTTTGTTTTTCAGCAGTGTGCTTTGCAACTCACAGCCCAAATTCCTGCAACCTGGATTTTGTCTGCCAGACCTCCATTTTTCTCTTCATAAATCCTTGGAGAGTTTGCATTTGTGATTCTGCTTCAGTTTAAACTTTACTGTGCCATAACTGCAACGTAAATTTATCGTGCGGGTTATCGGAAAATCCGATTTGGAAAATCTGAGGGAAAGACAACAGCTTGAAAAAGGAAAGGGAAAATCACAGAGTTAAATAGGCACCCAAATAGTCTGTCTAACAACTATCAAAGTGATAAGTTTGAATTAGGGTCTAATTTACAGCTTCTATATATTGTAACTTTTCCCGTGGAACACCAAGTCGATGTCAATGATTTGACATTGCTTTCAAAAAGTACAATTACAGTATATTCCACAGAATAGTTTCGTTTCACAGGAGCCCTTTGTTAGACTTGGCAATAAGTTTGACACAGCTTGGTTCAGAGCTGAGTGTTTCACGTTTTTTCCCCAAAAACATCATTAAGATGCTCAGAAGACAGAAAGTTCATCTATCGAAACAGAATTTAATTGTATTTCTTCGTGTTCTTGTGTCTGCCTGTGTTTTATGTGGAGAGATTGGGAAGTATGGAAAGCTTTCCAGGTCGAGGCTGGAATATGTGCCAGACCTGAAGAGGTGCATCTCTGATAGGTGTGTGATAACTCAAGAACAGCACAAATACCCTGAAAACAGAGCTGTGAAGAAGAGCGTGGTGTTGAAAGGGAATTAAAATGTGTATTTTTGTCGTGTGAGAACAGATCCCTTCAGATCTGGCCTCTTTGTGGGGAGTGCTGTGAGAAGGGCTCTTTGTTCAGCCTTTACCTGGTGGCTTCTCAAATATCTCTGTGGCTTTTCAGGCTGGGTTTGTGTCTTGGAATGAACCCCGGGGCTATGGATGGTTCTCCCTTTCACCTCAGCCCATGCCAGCAGGATTCCTTCCTGAAACCAGGGCTGGGAAAAGCAAAGACTGAAATGGAAAACAATAGACATAATGTATATAACCCCCTATATTATAGAGGGTCTTCCTGCTGTGTTCTTCACCCTAAATGTGCTTTTTGGGGGATGACCACAGGGAAATGTTCACATTGTTGTGTAAACGAAGTGTGGGGCCATGAAGTGCCTTACCCTGACCATGACAAAATAAAAGTTCTGTTTCAAAAACAAACCAAACACTTAAATATGAAAATTAAGGCCTCCTGTGCAGAATTTAGGCAGATTAAGCAGGTGACTCCTGGTATTTCTTATGGAAAACTTTACATCTCCAACTCCTCTGCTTTAGCTGAAGGCTAAACCTGCTCAAACCCACCACTGGTGATTAATGTGTAGAAAGTACTCAGGTATCTTCTTCCAGCCAATGTTCTCAGGTAGTTTGTGGATGTAAGGATTTTTGTAGTATTCCAAATTCTCCTGGCAGCACCTTTTCCCTCTCCAGTTTGGGAAGTAGAAGAAGGAGGAGAGCTGCATTTTAATTCCTATATTCTGGTGGTGAAAACCTCCTGATTGTCAGGACATTCCCCACAGCTCTGGAGAACCCCTCTTGTGTGACATGGGATTGAACTGGCATAAAAGGGGGAAAAAAAGTCACAGGCACAAGACTCTTCATGAAGCGTCATTCTGGAGTGTTTTTCAGGCACCTGAACACAAAACTTGGATGATGTTGGGTTCCAAGTTCAGCTGGCAGAGGTGATGTTGTGCAGTGTGGCAGCTGACTCTCCACACGTGGTCAGCCCTCTGCTGTTCCCTGCCCCACTTTTGGGAATCCCACAACCTGCCTGAGAGCAGGCATTTTGGGAATTCTAGGATTATCTTCTCCTTCTGGAGTTGCTGCCCTAAAAGTGATACCATATTTTGACAGATGGTGTCAGCTTCTCCACAGATCTAAGATGATCGCGAGAAGATATTGGCTTAAAAATACCAATTTTGGGGACAAAACAGTGCAAATAATAATAATCCCTGTTGGTATGATCTTCTTAATAAACTCTGCTTTATTTGCTGTTATTTCGTAGTTATTTCCCCAGAGTTTTCAGCTCTTTGGGGTTGGTGTCTGTCTCTAACTGGTTCTGAAGGATGTTTGCTGGGATGCTTCAGGAGCAGAGATCCCGACCTTGCCACGATTTACTTTAGGAATTAGGTGATTCCCTCAAATCCCCTCTGTGGCACTGCTTTGGTGCTAAAGCAGCAGCTTAATGAGGTAATTATAATTAATATTACACAGGGGTTTAGCGCCCTGAGGCAGGAGTCTCAGCACTGTGATCTAACTCTTGATTTAAGGGAACATCTTGAGTACATTATTTACATCAGATATTAGACCTGCTGTGCCAGTCACTGCAAGCCAGGGGATTTATTAGCACCAGATCTGTTTATTTGGAAGGAATTATGAGTAATGAGCAAAGCTACAAACTCAGTTTGGAAATAAATAGATGTTAATATCAGATAAATGATAGATAAGTTCAGCCTCACTCCTGGAGAGATCAGGGCAAACACTCTGCTGGAGATTTAATAATAATTCAGGAATATTTTAGGATACCATCCCCAGTCTCAGGACACCTTGGGCTTCTGGAATCTCATTGCAGAGGTCTTCTGGGTTTTGAGATATTTCAGCTCTTCTTGTGTTTAGTGAAATACACTTGGCTCCCATCATGTTCCAGTAGCTTCCAAAGTTTTAACCCTTTTTGTTCTTTGATGAATGGAACCATTTGTGATTGTGAGATGGGATGGGCTCGGAGATCCTCAGGTGCAGCTCTCAGCTCAAATGGGAGTTATTGAGCCCAGCTAAAAAGAACCCCTGCAATGTTCTGCAGGTCCCCAAAATGCTTTCTGTGGAAGGAGATACTGGTTTAATCCAATTTTAAACATCCATTTTTTAAAATCTGGAGTGTCTATGAAGTTCTTTGGTTTTCCTGTTAATATTTGGTATTATTCCTACTGATATTAGGGTTGGATATTAGGAAAAAATTCTTCACTGAAAGACTGCTGAGGGTTTGGAATGGGCTGCCTGGGGAGGTGGTGGAGTCACCATCCCTGGAAGTCTTAAAAAAAAAAGAGTAGTTGTGGCACTTGGTGGGTGTTGTGGTTTAGTGGGAGTGGGGGTGTTTGGTCAAAGGTTGGACTTGGTGACCTTGGAGATGTTCTCCAACCTGAAGGATTCTGTGCTGTGATATCCAAATGGATCAACAAGTGGAATAACCGAAGGAAATGTGGGAAAAGCCTGAATGTGGCAATGCTGAATTCTGATCCAGAAGGTGCCCTTTTTGTCTGCCACAAACGCTCCATGAACACCTCGTAAACTCTGGATCTGGGGCTTGTGTGATAACTTTCCTGTGGATTAAGAGTTCCAAAAATATAAAGGATTGATTCCCCTGAAATGCTGGCACTTTGGGTTTTCTCTCTCTCCCTCCCATGGACAGAGATGTGCAGCTTTCCCTGGCGGTGCGAGGAGAGTGGACTGAGTGAAATTAGTCCACATATTTTGCTGGCTTTGCTGTGTTTGCTCTATGAGTGAAAAATTCATGGCTCCAGGTGACACCAGTGCAGAAAAGAACAGCCTGGGCTGTGGCTGAAGCTCTCCTGACCCAGGAACTCACCTGCTTAGGGTCTAATTTACAGCTTCTATATATTGTAACTTTTCCCGTGGAACACCAAGTCGATGTCAATGATTTGACATTGCTTTCAAAAAGTACAATTACAGTATATTCCACAGAATAGTTTCGTTTCACAGGAGCCCTTTGTTAGACTTGGCAATAAGTTTGACACAGCTTGGTTCAGAGCTGAGTGTTTCACCTGCTTGGCTCCCGTTCCTGAAAGCTGATGTCCCAAAGCCAGCAGAAAAACTCCTTCCATAAGCACCTGCTCCCACTCCAGGGCTCTGCTGGAGGAGGACACGGGGACTTCCTCCTCCACGAGGCACAATTTACACAGTAAGGACATTTTCTGTAAGTGCTGCAGGTGAACTGAGTGGAAAACAGAATTCTGCTGATGCTGCTGTTCTTTGCTGTGATGTTGCTGCTGAGGCCTGAAATTCCTTGATCCGTAAGTGTAGGTGGGTTTCTGTGGATTCAAAGTAGCTTAATTCCATAAAGGAGAAGGCAATTTGTGCATCACCTCTGTGCTGTGCCCAGGTCCACCACACAGTAAGTTTGAGGATGAATACACTGTTCTCTGTGCTGGGAGGTAACATCAGGCAGCCCTGGTAAAGGTTTTGATAAATAACTCGTGTAAATACGATCCAAGCCAAAGCCATTTTCACTCTGCTTCTGCTTAGCCCTTTAATTTATTATTATTTTTTTTTAAAAAAAATAATTTCTTGCCAGTGCCTGGGGAAGGGGTGCTGCCCCCTGAGCTGCAGCTAAGCAGGATTGATGGTTTGCTTCCTACCCACCCCAGTTTAATTAGGCTGTTGCTATTTCCTGCCCCTCATTACACCACCGCTGCTCCCCGACACAGCACTGCAAACAAATTATTAGCAAAGCACTGAGGAATACAAGCTGCTAATTTGTTTTGGTCTCTGCTGGAAAATTGCAGTTGTACATATTGCTTTTCAAAGTATTTTATGGGGCCTGATGCAGAGCTTGGTTACCTAACTGTTGCTTTGCAGAGGAGCAAGCTTTGGCTGGATTATTAATTATGCATAACTGCGTATATATTAATTATATTATCTGCCTCTCTTAGGACAGAGAGAGGGGTTCAGGTGGATGCAGACCAGGAGGGCTTTTGCATTCCACGACTGCACATGTGTCCCTGCAGCCAGGAGGGAAAACGGGGGAGTTTTTAACAGAGGTTAAACCAGCACACGTTAAATTCTGAGAACACAAATTGTGATTTCAGTGTGTGTCAGCTGGCCGAGTGAAACCCCAGGTCAGGGCAGTGCAGCAATACAGAATTCTGGCAGGGGTTTGTTTGCCAGGAGGGGAAAAAAAAAAATAAACACAGAAACAGGAAAAGAAATTAATTCTGCCTGTGCCTTTCTGGTTTGGGATTTAAGAGTGGCAAGTGGAACAAAATCACAGCTGTGGGGTGGGTTCAAGGTACTGGAGTGGAAGGTGCCACAGTCACAGGAGGGTGGCAAAGGCAGGGAAACAGCCAAGAAGGGACCCTGGTGAAAGGCTTGCACCACACTGAGGTCCCTGAAACTGTTCAATAATTGAATTTACAGATCCTTACACCATTTAAAACTTTCTGTTTGAAAGTTGACCTTTTTGCCATTAAATAGTGTGAAGTATTCATAGTAGTGACCCAAAGTTGCTTGGTTTATCCTCATTACAAGCACACACTTCATTCATTAACTGTGTGGGTTTTGGGATACTTTCTGGGGGAGGAAGAAGGTTTATTCTGAATTAACAACACCACTCTCCTCCCTCAATTTTCTGTTTCTGTGCCACGAGGTTTTGTGATGTTTATTATTTTGCAAGGTTTGGGTCTCTCTAAATTTGAGAAAAAACTTCAGACGACAACATCCAACATGGCCTTGGATATTTCCAGGGATGGGCAATCCACCACTTCTCTGGGCAACCTCTTTTGTTCAGTAGGAGATAATATTGATCCTGGAATTTGGGTTTGAGTAGGATTGTTTCATGTTGAGCAAAAGTCTGCTTTGGTGGAACATTTTTATAGCCTGACAAAATCAAACCTGTGTGTGGAAGGTGGGCTGGGGAAAACTCAGTTCTTGAGCTAAAGAACCAAAGTTCTAGACCAGACCATGACCTCTTCTGAGTCAGTATTGGCATCATTATTTCTGTGCTCTCTTAATGAGTCATGCAGGGAGAGCAGGACCTCAGATTCAGTTTGAGATTCTCCAGCTTGAGATAAGGAGCAAAAAACAGCACAGGAATGTACAGGAAGGGAGTGGATGATGTTCAAACATTGCTCCATCCTTCCTAGAGTGTGTGAAATGACAGCTGGGATTAAAGGAGGTCATCTCTGCTAAGGGATTTCACAATATCCCAGTTCCTGTGACCCTGTAAGATGGGGAAAGTCAGCTGCTGGCACGAGGCTGGGAAGAGAGGGTTGTGAAAGGACTTTGTTTGTGCAGCACACCCAGGCCAGGACGTTCTTCGAGAGCCTTCAAGCTGGTGCTGTTTACAAAAAAACCCCCCTTTTCCCCAGAAATGAGAGTCAGCCAAAGTGTGGTTTGAAGCTCTGGGAGCCAGTCCCACAGGCTGCAGTATCTCATCCCTCAGTGGTTGCTGGAACAGTGCTCCTTCCTCTGACTTCTGTCCCGGATCCTGCTGGGGGAGCTGGCTCCGGAGGGTTGTGGCCTCGGAGGGGACAGAAGAAATACAACCATTTCCTGCAGGGAAGGAATTCCTTCTGTGCCATGACAAGTCAGATAATACTGACAACAATGTTAATGGCAGACCAAATTTATGTTTGCAGACCTTCCCACCTGTTTTTTTTTGTGTTAAAAAAAGAAAATATGAGTAAGAAGTTCTCTTGTTCCTTGTGCAGGTGGATGTGGGACTGAGCTGCTTCTGATGCCAGTGGGATCTTTTTTTTCCTCAGATGTGGAACATCCAAAACTGTTTCCCCTTTTGTAGGGGAACTTTGCATCTAAGAGTGCTTAAGGGGAGTTCTGTCAGCTGTTCTTGAATTAATTAATAATAATTGGCTCTTCCCTGTGAGGGTGGTGAGGCCCTGGCACAGAAAAGCTGTGGCTGGACGTGGCCATGGCCAGGCTGGGTGGGGCTGGGAGCAGCCTGGGACAGCTGGGATGGAATGTGGGCACATGGAAGGTGTCCCTGCCCCTGGCAGGAGATTTGGAATGAGAGGATCTGTGAGGTCCCATCCAACCCAAGCCATCCATGATTCTAATCCATGTTTCTCATTGCAGCACCTCAGCCATGGCCAGGGGAGCCCAGTGCAGCCCTTTCCTTGTGAAAACTCCTTTGCCCTGGAAATGCCTCAGGGACCTCCTTCATCCCAACAAGTGCTTTAACAGGAAATTTCCAGAATCAGGCACAAATAAATCTGGGTCATTTTAGCTTTAGAACAGCATCACCTTCCAGAAACTTTGTGAACCAACTGAGAAGTTGATGTGTTCTAGTTCTTTAGTCATGGCAAACAACAGCATTAGAGGGGGGAAAAGCAGCAGAAGGGATACATTTTTCATTTTAAATTATACCCAGCTTTCTTACAGCAAATTAAATTGCACTTAACCAAAGAATACAGATAACAGTATTAAGCACAATAGAACATTTTAATTACTAAGAAAAACAAATGTCCATGTCTGTAGCTGTAATTAAGGGCGAGCTGTATTTGCTGTGCATTAGTGTGACTTGTATGTCTGAGATACAGTAATTGCCCCAATCCATCAGGTGCTTCAGCCTCGACGTCCTGGCCATGGAGAGGCTGCAGGAATGGGGTGAGGCTGTTTGGTGGGGTGTCTGACCAGTGATGGGGCAGAGCTGCTGCTGGTTTTCACCACAGCCCAGCCTGGGAGTTCCAGCTGTGCTCCAGGAGCTCCCTGGAAGCTCTGGGTGCTTGCCATGGGTGACACTCCATCTCTGGAGTGTGGGATCAGGGATGTGGGGGCTCAGGGGATGGTGTGGGGATGGGAGGCAGAGCTGGAATTCTCTGTCCTCCCAGTCACGTGCTTTGATGGAACTCTCTGTCCTCTCAGTCACAGCAAGGGGTTTGGGAAGGAGAGGAAATGGGTTCAAGGTAAACCAGCAAAAGTTTAGATTGGTTATTAGGGAAAATTTCTTTGTGGAAAAGGTTGTCCAGCCCTGGCACAGCTGTCCAGGGCAGAGATGGAGTCCCCATCCCTGGGGGGATTTCAAAGCCATGTGGATGTGGCACTTGGGGACACGGATCAGTGGTGGCCTTGGCAGTGCAGGGGAAGGGTTGGACTCAGTCTTAAAGGTCTTTTCTGACCTTAATGATTTGGTGATTCTGTGAACCAGGGACTTTAGGGTGGAGAAGGTGCAGAGGGAAACCTGCAGGGATGAAGAAGAAGGAAGAAACCACTCAGATTTCCCAGGTTTAGTCCTTGCTCTGTTCTCTCATTCAGGATGCCCAGCGACAGTAAATCCCCAGATATGGAAAGGGCTGGGAAAAGAAACAATTTGTTCTCCATGCCCCTTGTGATAGAACATGAGTAATGACAGCAAAAAATCACAGCAGGGAAGAGTCAGTTAAAAATGAGGGAACGGTTTTTAATGTTAAGGCAGGTAATTACTGGAATTAATTCCCTCTGGAGACTGGAAAGTTCTTCTGTGGAGTTCTCAGGGCAGCATGTGAGGAAACCTTCCTGAGGAGCACCATGGTGCAGCTTGTTCCATCCTTGGGTGAGGTGGGTGGGCCTTGGTGTCTTTGCCCACCTCATCCAGATGGACTCCAGGGTGGACAAATCCCACCTTTTGGGGGAGGTTTGTGGAAGGCAGAGATCCATCCTGGGATTGCCTGGGATCTCTCTCCTGGTCAGGCAGTGGAACTGCTGGAATGGGCTCATAAGTGACCTCTCAAAGGGAAACAAATCCAGGGAGGAAATGATTCCTGGGGGTGTAACCACCTCCCAGGCTTTTCTAGGATTAAAAGCACGTGTGATGAGCTAGTCCAAACTTAGAATCCCAGACTAGTTTGGGCTGGAAAGGAACTCAAAGCTCTTCCAGTTCCACCCCCTGCCATGGGCAGGGACACCTTCCACTATCCCAGGGTATTCCAAGCCCTGTCCAACCTGGCCTGGATCGTCTTGGATTCAGTTCCAAGCAGAGTTTTCCTCTGGCTGGAGTGGCAGTGATGCTGTTTTGTCCACAAACCCCACTGAGATGTAGGGAACAACCTCTTCTGACCTGGAATTTGCCCTGGTTTAGGGCAGCAGGTGAGAAGGGATAAGAGACATTTCTTACTCTGCAGATCTGCTCCTCCTGCTGTGGCCTTTCAGTCACCAAAAAAATGAGGGAGCTTTGTTAGGAAAACTGCTGGTTAATGGTTAATTCCTGGGTCTGGATGCACATTCCAGAGATGCCATTGCTGATGTATTTAAGCAATGAAATCCTAATTGATTGCAGCAGGCCTGGTGTGGTGTCACACTGCACAAGGCGAGGAATGAGTGACTTCAGTGACTGGGGAGCTCTAAATCCACTCCCTGCTCTAGGGAGATGGACTTTGAATTAAAAAAAAATCAGGAAAAAACCCCAAATAAAACAGGTAGAACTGTCAGTTTACTGAGTGTCACTGGCAGAAATATGATTTACTTGGCAGCCAGTGAGAAAACACTATTTATGCAGAAGTGCCAGTAAGATTTGTATTGCAGAAACAATAAATTATAGTTATTCTATAATCAACTGATATGTTTGATCACCTAATGCTGCAATATCTACCTAAGCAATGGTGTGCATGAAGTTGTGTGTTGAGTTTGAGCTTCTCTCACATGTGAAGTTCCTAAATAAGGTTAGTAACTTTAAGATTTCAGAACTGTGTTAATCCAGATGTACTCTTTGCAACCACTCAAACAACAAAAACAAAAAGTGTTTTTGCTTTTCCTTTGGGCCATCAAAAATGACAATTCTAGGGTCCCTGATAGTTTTAAAGAAAGAGAATCCAAGAAGTTTTCATACCCATCAAATGCAAGGCTTAGTGGTAAAAATAATCCTATTTCATGTGGAAGAAACATAAAGGGGCTAAGGAAAAGTCTTGCACGTGAGAGTGATCAAATAGTTCACAAAATCATGGAATTACAGAGTGGTTTGGGATGGAAGGGACCTTAAAGATCATCCAGAGGAGGGGGCTCAGCTCCCCATGGGATCTGCTCCCTAAGATTCCCTTCAGGACTGGAGAATGTCTCCTGGTTTTCCAGCATCACTCTCTGGTGCTCATGCCCCGATTTACTTTTATTTTCACTGACTCTCTGCTTTCATTTCTGAGACTTCTTGATTTTCCTGAGCTCAAAGAGAGCTGGCAGCTGTCTTGGGACATCACCCTGAGCCATGGAAATCTGGATGATTCATTTGCCTCCAAAGAGAGAGAGAGCTCAAAGCCTGAAACCCTTTTCAGGCTCAGTCAAAGACGTGGATTTAGGAGGATCTTGGTTTCCATCTCCCAGAGAGCTGCCAAATTCCCTTCTCTGCTCCTGTGGTCCTTGTGCCACTCTTCAGCCTTGTGCATTAAATAATGTGACTGATGTTTGTCACGTGTGACTTGTCCTTTTGGGCCTCTCTGGAGGCACAAATATGTGCATTCTTTGGACTGCCTCTTTTAGGGCTTTTTAATCCAAATATATTTCTCTGTGGCTGCTCAAGGTAGTACACAAGCCACAGTGGGATTTGGCCTGGAGAGCACTTTGCTTCCAGAGACAGTTTGTGCCAGGCTGGGGTTAATTCCTAAAAAACCTCATTTTACAGAAGGAATCTGTCTTTGCTGTGGAAGGAGCTCATGGGCAGTGGTGGGGCCAGAGCAAGGAGATGCTGAGAACCCTCCGGCTGCATTTGGTGGATTTTTATCCAGACTCTGTCTGGTGCTGTGGGAGAGCACCCAGTGCCAGGGCACCAGGGATTTTCCTGGGATATGTCTTTCGGTTTTTCTCCATAAAATTCCAGAATGGTTTGGGTTGTCCCATGGGTAGGGACACCTTCCACTATCCCTGGAAGTGTCCAAGATCCATCCAACGTGGCCTTGGACACTTCCAGGGATCCAGGGGGAGCCACAGCTCTGGGAATTCCAGCCCAGCCAGGAATTCCCAATTCCCAATCTCCCATCCATCCCTGCCCTCTGGCAGTGGGAGCCATTCCCTGTGTCCTGTCCCTCCAGCCCTTGTCCCCAGTCCCTCTGCAGCTCTCCTGGAGCCCCTTCAGGCCCTGCCAGGGGCTCTGAGCTCTCCCTGGAGCCTTCCCTTCTCCAGGGGAACATTCCCAGCTCTCCCAGCCTTTCCTCACAGGAAAAGCAGCAGATATCCACTCCCACAGTGGGAAGCAAAGCTCAGGAATCAGGAAATGCTCTTCAAAGCCCCTCTCCTGGTAACTCCATCCAGAGTGTGGCTGTACCCCAAAAATGCTGCTGATCAGAGAAGGGAACCCTGTGCAAAATCAAAACTGCTCACCAGACGTGCAATCCCTGCACAAAAAGGTGTCACTAACGCTGAGATTCTTTTCCCAGGATATTTTTTTGTTTGGCACTTCCACTCCTGCTAGTTCATTACCCTGCTAATTAGAGCACCACTGCTACCAGCCCTAGAAGCAACACCCAGCACACGCAGAGTTTGTGCATCCCATCTCTTGTTCCCTGGTTAATTTACAGCCCCGACCTCTCTCCACAGCCCTCACGAGCCACGGGATGAGTTCATGTGCCTCCTGTGCAAATCATTTCTGTGAGTTCAGCATGTCTCTAATAATCAGGCCCTATAATTTGGTTTGCTCCATTCATTGATTGCCCCAAATATGATTTTGAGAGGCGAAGCTCCCCGAGTCATAACCACAGAAATGACAGGCAGTACTTTTTGTAATCTCCATATTTGACGCATGAAAGAAGGCTAAATTCCTGTTTGAATAAACAACATAATAAGGTTATTGAGAATAAGACCATTACTATATAAAATTATGTCTAAGTGGCAGATATAATTAACATTGGATTGTAATTACACTAATTACAAGTCACATTAAGATACTCCAGTAATGACAAAGTGAGCACCCTATAATTGAATGGAATAAGCAGGGAAACATGCTGCTCACACTAATTACCTAAATGAGCTAATATGTCTTCGGAGTGACAGTCATGCTCAGTGTTATTACACAGGCAAGACAATTTTGTAAGTTAAAAAAAAATCCAATTTCCTTCCTTCCTTCTCTTCAGGACCCATTTCAAATCATCAGCAGCTTCAGAATTTCTCTCTTGAGCCAAAAATAGAGAGATCCCACAGTTCAGGCCTTTGCTAATTTTCTTCGACAAAGGACAATTTCCAGGGTTAGGTTGCAATTTTTGACATGTTCCTGCTGCTTCCAGAGTAAAACTGGGCTTGTTCTGGGTTTCTTGGTGGCCTCCTTTGGCAAAGTCAATCCACTGTGATTTTTTGCTTTTTTTTCCTACTTGTCTAAACTTGAAGCAAACAAAATAATGTAACTTAAGCTCAGTGTGCTCTACGACATAAAACGGACTTATTTTGTTGGCTCCAGAGTAACAAATATGGCTTAGAACAGTCTGGCTCCACTTGTGCCCTTGAGAGTGGTAAAATTTGAATTATTCAAGGCAATTAGTGGAAGCATTGCAGTGGAACTCAAATTTCAGCTCAAGCTTCTAAGAATAAAAACTAATATAAGAATAGGAATTCCCCATATTCGTGGAAAAAAATGCACACCACTTTTCCTTTAAACACCTCCAGCTGTCTGGGGCTGGGAGCTGGGAGGAAAAACAGCCTAACAGACAATTTAACAATCAAAAATAGTTCGCTGAGAATTAACAAACACTTCATCAGATTGCCCGGGCTTCAAACTTACCCGAATGATGGATGATAATTATTTTTTTTTGCTTTATGGGTGGTTTGATTCTCAAGGACCCAGGGCTCCCATCCTTTTGGTGACAGCCAAAAAATCCCAAGCATATGGTTCCCCAGCCGTATTTCTGCCTGTTGTTGTTTATTTTTATCCCGGGGTGTGGGAGGTTCACTCGCGGAGCACTCGGGTGCCAGCACTTTGATGAACTCTTTTCCTGTCACCAGGAACGCCGTGGCTTTTTGGGAAGCATCTGACAGAGGATGAGGAGGCAGCTGAGTGGGAGGGTGTCCTCAAATGTAAAGAGACGTCAAAGCTGCTGATGAAAAATGAGATGTAGGGGTGTCTGGAAGGCACATCCTCCCCTACTGGGAGCAGAGAAGGGGGGGGAA
>VYXD01014742.1:350017-386101 GCA_013397195.1 Hylia prasina
TTTTGTTTTTGTTTTTGTTTTTTTAAATATAAATTGAGAGGAAGAGAAATATTCCCAGTGCGGTTTGTCTTTTAAAACTATTTAATGTAGAAATTCTACAATATAATAAAAGCTGCTAAAATGACTTCACTCTTTCACCATATCTGTGTGTAATGAATCAGTAGAGGTACTAAAAGCAATTTGGAATGCAACTATGGGCCCTGATAAATTAAGAGATATGGGAAAGTCTCTGTTAGGAGTTAAAAGCATCCAGCCTGTTGCCAAAACCAGCTCTACTTTTAATAAAAACAATTCATTTGCAGAAAATAAGAGGGAATTGGACAGGGTCTTTTAAAAGAATTAAAAAACTACAGTCTTGCTTATTAGAACCAGTTATTAAAAGTTTAGAAATTGCAAGCTGAAAATAAATGAGCTGACTCCTGCAGTAGATGAGCATGTGAAGAAAAGGGTGTTTTGTGCTCTTTTTGCATTTATTGGTAAACAAATGCATCAGACCTGGAGTAAAGGTGGTGGCCAGGGTTTGTGCATTTTCTTATTCATCTTTTCCTGGTGAAAATCGCATGTTTCAAACCTTAAATCCATCTTTGTTCATACTTTCTTCTTTTTTTTCCCTTGGGAAAAAGGTGGATTTAAGGCTTAGAACATGGCAAATCCCAGAGAAGGATCCCTGGGGAAGGAAGGCTGCGAAGGTCCCTGCTGAGAATGTGATCCCCAATCAGCACATTAATTGCTTTGTTTGTTTTTATTAAAAAAAAAATCAAAAAAAAATATAAAAAAAGAGTTTCTCTCTCTTGAAGCACTCCAAGACTGCTCCAGGTTGTTGAGCCTGACAGAGCAGAGATTTTATTGCATCTCTTCTTCATCTTCCTGAAGCTGGCTCTGATGGAGGACTTCTTTTCTGGAAAACAACTCGGGGAATAAGTATTTAAAACACATCTTGTTTTTTAGTGACCCCAGACACAGGCTCATCTCAAAACTTGAGTAATTTCATATTTACCATCTATACTCTGCTGAAATTCCACAGAAGCCTGAAGTTTTAGCAGGACATTAATGCTGCTTCTTGTTTTTCCTGTTCCTTCCGTTTTCCTCCTGGATGAAGGATGGAATTAAACTAACATAAATCTTTGGCCAGTCTGCCTCTGGCTATGGGTCTGTGTCACACTCTGGTGTCACACAGTGGCTTTCAAGCCATAATTGAGCAGTTTCAGTTATTTTAAACTTTTATTTAAAGGCACAGAATGGAGATGTGATGCAGCTGAGTTTTGCTCTCAGTTATGGAGTTTCTGAATAAAATCCCGCCTTCTCTATTCCTGTTCTGGTAGATTTATGACAGAGGGATACAATTTTCCATGTTGACCATGTGGGAAATGTGTGGCTGGTGCCTTCCAGGCCATGGTTAGGGGCTGCTGGTTCTATAGAAAATTCAATATTTAGCTGTTTCTGGCTAATTTCTTCTCAATTCCTAAAATTCTTCCTTGCTGACAGTTTAAAAACTTGCTTTCTGTAATTTATGTCATCGCTGAGGCTTGTGTTGGAAGAAATGTGTTTGGATTCCGAGCTAAATCCAGGAGCTGGATTTGTGTTACTAAACCAGGAATAACGTTTGCATTGAATGAGGCTCGAGCTAACCTGTTGTGGTTGAATTTGAGACCTTCAAAAAACTGCAGGGGTAAACTTCAAAATTAAAGTACTTTTGGGGTAGAGACTGTTGAAAATGGCTCTGCCAAAGATACCCAGCATTAGTTTAATGAAATGAGACCATAAATTATGTCTGTGGGAAGTGAAAACTCAGGAGTTCTGCTGCAGAAAATGGGACTGGCAGCATCTTCCTCGCTGCCAGGTGATAAAGTTTCTTAATTACAGCCCCAGCTGGAATGAGAAGTCTTTGGGAATTGGACTGGGTTCATACAAGCACTTATCAGGAAATATAAATAGTTTATTTATTCACAGGGCAGCCACCAGCTTCTTGCTACAGGTCCTTGATGGACACTTGTGCTGTCTCAATCCACTCAATCCCAAATTGTTCTTTTGTGCAGGAACTTGGTGGCAAAAGCGCTGTAATTTAATTTAGCACAATGTCTTTAAAACAATGATGTTTGTTTTTTTAAATGAATATTTTATATGTTGTGTTTAATTAAAATAAAAGTCTGCTACTGATCTAGGAGACGCAAAACAGACTCGAGTTCGTATTTATGAAGTGTAACAATATTGGCAAGAAACAACTTATCTTGTTTATGAGACATTCCTCCCATTACTGCTCCAGATTGCAGACGTTTTATTGCTGAGCTTTCCATGGTTTACAATTCAACAAATGGAGCGAAACTGTCAGCATGGAAATCAGGCTGTGAGTGTGGGTTTGGAGGAGCTGGGTTTCGGAGGGGAGTATTTACAGATCAGGAGGGTTTCCGGCGACGCCGCGCTGGCGTTGGGATTCCTTGGGTTGGAATCCCTGGGAAGGCAGAGCAGCCCTGGGGGGCACTCTGACAGTCAGGGAATGGTTGAGGTTGGAAAAGCCCTCCCAGACCGCTGAGTCCAAGCCTTGCCCAGCACTGCCAAGGCCGCCACTGCCCCATGTCCCCGCGTGCACATGGCTTTGGAATCTCACCAGGGATGGGGACTCCACTGGGCAGCTGTGCCAGGGCTTGACAACCCTTTCCATGAGGGAATTGCCTCAATATCCAACCTGAGCCTCCCCTGACCCAGCCTGAGGCCGTTGCCTCTCCTCCTGTCCCTGTTCCCTGGGAGTAGATCCCAAATCCCCCCTGGCTGTCCCCTCCTGGCAGGGAGTTGTGCAGAGCCACAGGGTCTCCCCTGAGATCCTTTGCTCCAGGCTGAACCCCTTTCCCAGCTCCCCTAACCAGCTCCTCATCACACCTGAGCTCTTCCAAACACAACAGGGAAAAGGGTGAATTTTTTTGCCTTTATTTCCAGTATGATACATTTGATCCTGGCCTTGGACACTTCCAGGGATCCAGGGGCAGCCACAGCTTCTCTGGGCACCCTATGCCAGGGCCTGCCCACCCTCCCAGCCAAGATTTCCTTCCCAATATCCCACCTAACCCTGCCCTCTGTCATTGTGAATTCATTCCCCCTTGTCCTGTCATTCCATTCCTTTGCAAAAAGCTCCTCTCCAGCTCTTTTGTTGTCCCCCTTCAGGTACTGAAACATTTTGCTCTAATTAATGAAAGCACGCCCAGATCAAAGTCCAACCCCAAACTTTTATATTTTCCACGTGTATCCATGGAGTTGTACATCTTTCCAGGATCCTCATTAGCCTGGAGGATCTGTACCTCAGTAATATTAATAATAGCACTGCGAGGTGGATGCTCTGCTGGGGGAAGATGTAATTAATTAAAGCAAGGCCCTTGTGATGCCAGCAGATCTTTCCCATTTTTCAGGTGAGAAAATGTGAGGTGAGCACTGGCGTGGGTGTGCCATGCTCGTAGCAGAAGCACTGGAAAAACAGTGATGGAAATAATTCAAACTCTTGCTGATGGAAGCGGTCAGTTCACCCCTCTTCAGGGGTAGATTTCCATGAGAAAACTGTTGTATTCCTTCATATCCACATTTATTCAATGGGCACATGGAAAACAGGAACACAATTGCATGACTTCAGCTACAAAGAGGCACAAACCCCTGAGCAGTTTGATGCAGGACTTGTTTTTGAGACCTCCTGTCTCTCTTCCCTTCTCCGTTTCATCCTGAACGAGTTCCCCGCTGCCAGATTTCTTCTGAGGTTTTACAGACGACTCCAAATCCAGAGATTCATTATCCTCTTACTCATTTTTTCACACAACAATATTTTGACCAGTTTAATCATCTGCATGGAGAGTGTGGAAGTCTTGGCAGCTACTTGGCATACTAAGATAGATTCCCAAAAAGACCAGATATGCTTCAGAAATGTTGGAGAAGGAAGAGAGGAGATGTAATTTGCTTATTAATCATGCAGGAGAACAGACAGAGGAATGTCTCTGCTCCTCACTTACTTCTCTCCCTCTCCTCAAATTCTTTCTTGTCTGAATATCCAAATCACTTCAGGATATAAATCCCTGCATTGTTGTTCCATGTGCAGTTGGCTCCGTGTGGTCTTTAGAAAAGCTAAATGAGTTCCTTAAATGTCGTGCTTAGTTATTCTATGGATTTTTTTTTGTGGCTTCTAATAAAGTTATGTCAGTGCTGTTTCTAAATTTATATCATTTTAAGTCTGAACAGTGTAAGTTTTGAGTGCATAAGCGATCAACAACTCTTCAGGAAGATTCTTTTTTCTTCCCTTTTTCCCTTGATAAAAGAGTGAAGTTTGCCCTCAGGCACGTTCTGTGACCTTTGTCTTTACTGGTCATTGGTCACTGATGCTCTTTTATCACTTCATACTTTAAATTTCCAGTGTTTTTTTCTGAGATAAACAGGGCTGCTTTAGACAGTTGGATTCTTCTGGGTGGTAAATCCATGAGAAACCCAGGCTGTATTAGACGAAGTCAAATGCCTTTTCCGTGTGAAATGGGGGGAGGTGTGAAATAACACAGCATGCACAAAGCTACTATTATGTGTTCTCTGATGTCTACACAGACAGACAAGTATCAGTGCAGAAAGTGATTATTCCAACATATTTCGAATCCATATGTTTATTCCTCCTTCCTCACAAGATGGCAGCTTGCATGGAATGAAAAAAAAGAAAAAAAAGTGCCATAGGCTCAGATCCGTCGCAGTGTAAGAGCAGGAAGGTTCTGGAACAGGAGTGATCTTAATATTGGCCTGGATGGGACTGAATCTGCTCTTCTGGCTATGGAAACCTTCAGGTTTGGGTGTTGCAGATTGAGAAGTGCCCAGAGCAGATTCTGGCGTAGGGACTGACCAGTGGGTCGTTGCATCCAGCTGGAAAAATAGAAAGGAATAAAGGAGACGAGGCGTCTGCAACGACTGACAGCTGCTGTGTTATTCCTGTCTTTGCAAGGAGTCTCTTATTGAACCCGATAGAAAAGTACAAAGCTCTGTGCTGGGATCTGCAGTCCTGGGGTCAGCCAGTGCAGATGGAATGGAGGGATTCAGCGGGGTTTGGACATGCAGGGAGCAAAGGCGGTTTGGTAGGAGCAGAGGAAATTCAGCAAATCATGAAAAGGTTGGGGTTTAAAGGACCTTAAAGGTCACCTAATTCCACTCCTGCCATGGGCAGGGACACCTCCCACTGTCCAAGTCTCATCCAACCTGGCCTGGGACACTCCCAGGGTTATCTCAGTTCCAGCACTAACACATGACACACTAAAATCTCATTAATGACGCTGGTAATGCCTCAGATAAATGCTGTACTCTGCTGAAAGGGGACAAGAAGTTATTCTTTGCTCCCCATTCCCTTGGGCATGCTGCTTGTTTGCTCTTCTGGGGGGAAGTTTCCCCCCAAACCAACTCTTCTGGATTTAACAGGATGTAGGGTGGAATTTCAAAGCTCGTGTTCACTGCAAGATTTTACAAAAGGAACAGTTTAGTCCCTGTTAATTTGTCAGAAGTTCCTCTTTCATTTTATTGTGAATATCCCACATGGAATCCATCATTCAATTGCAATCCTCGACCCCCTCTCAGCAGCCAGTGAGAAAAATATTACTCTAAATACTAATAATTAGCTATGGCCTCCTCATTTTTTTTTTTTTCAGCACAAATCTATATTTCATTCCTCTCCTGTTTGACTTTGTGGTTTTGGGGTTTTTTTTTTCCATCTTCTCCAATAAAATTCATTTTCTTTCCCTGCTTTCAGATGTTTCTGGAATTTTTCAAAGGTCATGATCCTCTGCAGATCATGCCACGGAAAACAATGATAATTATGTTAATCATTACCTAAGCTGTGTATACTCACATTTTGTGCTGTCACCTGCAGCTCCTCTGGAGCTGTTATTTATTCCCAGATCCAGGAGCACCACAGGGTGTCTGGGCACATTTTAGATCTGAAGACCGTTGAGTTTGTCAGCGGAAGCTTTTAGCTCTAATCTCAGCTTTGGATGGCTCAGAATGAAAAGGGAGGATGGGGAGCTTTTCTTCCCTCACCTCCACCACTTCTTGTGCCTTCACTAAATTTTCTCCCAGGCGTTATCCCAGGGCTTTTATCCCTTTCTGCTCCCCCTCCCACCTCACCTCTCCCCCCTGCTGATCCCAGTGCTCCAGAGGATGAATCCTCCAGCCCCCAGCCCCATTTCCACTGTCTGTCCTTTGCCTGTGCCTCCTGTCAGGGTGGGGTTTTTTTTGTGGCATTAAAGGCACTGCAGGGACCTATTTTAATTCCCAGTCCCGCGATCCATCTGAAGACGCCTCGCTTGCACGTTGGCTGCTCCGAGTGCAGGAGCAAAAAATGCTTTTACGTAGGAAAAGGTTGAGAAGAAAGGTCTCAAAAGCTGGGAAAGCTGTTCTGCTTCCCTGGCACAGGCAGGCACTTCCACTGAGCTCAGCTCAGACTTCTGGCAGCCTGTTAAGCTCAGTGTTGCTGAGCTCAGTTCCAGTACGTGTGTAATTATTTACTAAAACTATTCTTTGTCTTGCTAAGTCGCAGATGCCAAGTTCCAGTTCCATTTGAAGTTATGCTGCTGTATTTGTGGACATTCCAGTGTATCTGGAGAGCAGATAAATTCTTCAGATAATTTTATTTTTGACTGATTTTCATGTTTTGGTAAGGTAAGTGGTGATCTATCCAAATACGTGACCACAAAACTGCGCTTGAAGGTTGCAAATCCAACTGTTGCAAACACAAAGTATCTATTCAGGAAAAAAAAAAACCACCTTGAAATGTCATTTTAAATGTTTGGAAAAAGTTAAATTCATCTCTAATGGGCTGTCTAGAATGATCCATGGTCAGGGTAATATTTACATCTTTATGTGGGTAGGGATGGGTGGCACTGCTGCCCTTGGCAGGGGTTGGAATGAGATGAGCTTTAAGGTCCCTTCACCCCAAACCATTTGGGGATTCTGTGATTCCAAATGAAGATAATACTACTACTTAATAATAATAATAATAATAATAATAAACCACTTTCTTCTGTCAGCAACACTTGCACATGTGCTGAAGGCACTGTAACAGGCTGTCATGTTTTCTAATGACTGTAATTCGTCATGGGAAGCCATCAGTTTGGAAATAAAATATTGCTCTGTGGCATGGAGATTGATAGCCATGGCCTGTTTATTGATTGTACTAGAAGAATGAAAAAAATGGGGGTAAAAAATTAACTTTTTGAAAGCTGGTAGCACCGGGATAACTGATTCGAAATCTGCCATTTTCCTTTTTTTTACAGTTCTCTATAATGTGGCTGCAGCATGGAAAGAGACAGAAAATATGGTGTTATTGTGCAAAAGCCAACTTCATATTATTTTCTTTCCATATGTTTTTCAGTGCATTAAATATTTAAAACAGTGTCATCACTCTTCAGAAGTGAATATACCTGTCAGTCACCCCTATTAGTCTTAGACTTTGAAGAGCCCTGGTTTCTGTAGTAAAACCTTTCTGAAGTAAATCAGCAGAGCTGACTGGACAAAGCACAGAGGAGGGCAGCGTGCTTTTTTAACCTAAATAATTTGGATGATATCTGATTTTCTCATTTCTGCTTATTTAGTTTGGATGGAGGGCAGCAGATTCCTGACTCTTGAGGTTCTCGGTGTCTCTGGTGAGTGGACAACCAGCCCCTAACAAAATAAAGACCTTGGGCTAGGGACAGGTCAGTGAATCCCAGAATCTCAGGATCACTGAGGTTGGAAAAGACCTCCAAGGCCATCAAGTCCAAGCTGTGCCCAATCCCCAGCTTGTCACCAGCCCTGAGCACTGAGTGCCACCTCCAGATTTTCCTTGGACACCTCCAGGGATGGGGACTCCCCCACCTCCCAACACCTGACAGCCTTTTCCATGAAGAAATTCCTCCTGATGTCCAACCTGAACCTCCCCTGGCACAGCTTGAGGCCGTTTCCTGTAGGACAGGTGAGTAAAACCTCAAGTCAAACAAAAATTAGGGTTGAGGGCGATGACAACATTGGAGTGGATGCTACAAAATGGACCAAGAGATCCATGGATGAATTTGGTCTCTCCTCTTCCCTATTTGGGAATAGCAACTGAGAAGGTTTGCCATAAATCTGAGTCACAATTATTGTGGATCAAATCATGTGCATTCTGTACATTTCAGTGACTTCCAAATTCAGCAGTTTGGTTGGATTCCGAGTGGGGTAGCCATGGTTACATCCACCCCAAAGTCATCTCCACTCCAGAAAAAAATATATGACCTTAATGTCTTTTTGTGAAAGTAGGAAAGCACGGAGACATTTCCAAGTATCTGTATTTGTTCAATTCCAAAGTGCCTTTCTAAAAATACGGTTGTGAACTCCTTGGGAATTAGAAGGAAGACTTCTCTTTCAGAGGCCCATTTTAAAGCAGTTTTAGGCTGAAGTGAGGCCTAAAATTCTGCTCTTTTGTTCTTGTCATGGAGACATAGGGAATGCAAATCCAGTGGTCATCGGTAGCTTACAGTGATGAAAATAAAGAATATTTTCAGATCTTCTTCCACTTGAGCTGCTACTGATCTTAAAGGAACTCAGCATCTTTCTTCAGCTGCAAAGTCAAGGACCAAACTGTTCCATTGATTCCGTCGTATTTTGGGGAGTCAGTTAGCAGAGGATTTATTTGGGATCATTCTAACCCTAATGGCAGACTCTGTTGTGGTTCAGAGGTTTTTAATCTTTTCAGTCTTGCTTGCCTCCAAACTTGGAAATTACTAAACGGTTTAAGAATTAGAAACCAAATCAATGTCAGCGGTTTTCTGGAGAAGAGGAGGCTCAGGGGGAACCTCAGTGATGTCTACAATCCTGACAGGAAGGTGGAGTGGGGTGGGGGTCAGGCTCTTCTGCTCTGTCCCAAGTGAAAGGACAAGAGGAAATGGCCTAAAGTTTCACCAGAGGAGGTTCAAATGAGATATCAGGAAAAAAAAATATTCCCTGCAGGTGTGGTGAGACACTGGAATAATTTGCCCAGGGAGGCAGCAGAGTCAGCACCTCTGGAAGTGTTCAAGAGGATGTGGCCCTTGGGGACATGGTGCATCCCACCCACCCCGTATTTATATAGGTGTTGCTCTGCTGAGTTCCAAAAATATTTGAGTTAAAAATAAATAAATCCAACATGTCCAGTCAAGGATTTTTTCTAAGCACCACCTACAGCTCCCAGGGTTTTGTTCCATTTTAATTTTGCTTTCGCACTACAAAGAGAAGCCTTTGTTTGCACTCGGGAAGAGCACCTGTGGAATCTTTAAACATTTTCAGGCATGTTTGAAAAGCTCAGCCTTGTGGTAAAGATTTAATCTATCAAAGTGGTATAAATAATGTAGACATAGCCTTAGGTGTCACTTCTTCCCCTTGCAGGTCAGAAAAGAACAGAAGCATCACTCTGGTGCATTTTAAAACATTGCTCAGGCAGAGCAGTGAAAGATCCTGGGCTGGCCTTGAATTATGGGTGTCTATTTATTACTGATTATTTATAAGGGCCAAAACCACACTTACAAACCACCAGGATCCAGACCAACACAAACAGCAAAATAATGCCTTATTAAAAACCTTTAAAAAGTCGCAGGTTTACCTCTAAAGGTTTTGCTTTTCAAGTAATTAAAAATAATTACTCAGCAGAGGTTAATTGATTTATGTTTGACAGCTGACGTGGTGCTGATGGATGTCTCTGGAGAACTAAATCTCCAAGACAAAGCCACCTTTTTGTAAGATTTAAGTAAAAATACCTGCAGTGTACAACACGAAACGTGCTTGCAGAGTTCCAAAATAATCATGTTTTGCCAAAAGTCTGTTTTCACAACAGAACCCAGGAAAACAGCTGCAGGCTTTGTTATGGATGTGCTCCAGAGTGAGCTCACAGATCCTGTGAGGTTCCCCTGGTGCTGGAGAGGTTATTCATAAACAGAAAAAAAACCTCCAAAACTTCCCTACCCATTTTTATTAAATATCTGCATTTCCTGTCATGCCTTGAAAGTTGCCTTTTAGCCTGGACATTGATGTATTGTGAATTCTGATTAATTTAATCAGCATAAACTTCAGTATTTCATGCTGTATTGTGTTTATCATACTTGGATTCGGAAAGATGCTTCCTACTACAGAAAAAATAATTGGGAAAGGTGATAATTTATGGCTGAACGGTTCAAGTGGAAGGAGAACCAATGGAGTCTGGTTGGGATGTACAGCCAATGAGGTGCTTCATGTGTAGCTCCTTTGATAGGATGGGCTGATAAAACACGGCATTTCTTTCCTTAAAATCTGAACGTGCAAGAAGTTCATTTTAGAACATGAAGATCAGAGTTGAAAACATCATATTTATCTGTTGCTGCCTCACTGTTGCTCGGTGTGTTTGCCGGGTGCGTGTTCCAAAGTGAAAGCGCAGCTCCCAAACTGGGAAAACCGTTTGAAAAAATGGGTTCGGGGGGTGGTTGGTGTTGCTGGGAATCTGCACTGGTTTGTGGAGGAGCTCGGGGTGTCTCTCTGGGCTCTGTGGCAGTGCAGAGGGACCCCCAGAGGCGGGTGGGACGGGGGGAGGCTGTGCTTGGGGGGGNNTTCAAACCCGTGTTCCCAGCCAGAACCGGGGCGGCGCGAGGGAAACGCCGACACTTCCCCACGTACCCGAAGGAACTGCAAGCCCAGACTGAACAGACACCTGCCCCTCCTTTAATTTGGCTTTCCAGGGGGACTCAGCCTGTGGAGGGTGTTGCTGTCATGTCTTGTTCCCGTCGCCTTCCCGGCGTTGGAGGGTCTGCTCCAGAGCGACAGTGTGTCCACAAGGAATTTCTCCATCTCACCCAGTGAAACAGAGCTACCCCACCTGACTCACAGCAGCCCTCATTCCTGAAGGTTCAAAAGGTTCAAATAACCGGTGATGATTCAGAAAATCTGAGGCTGAAACTTTGATCCTTGGAAATCTGTGTGAGACTGGACGCAAATGACTGCGGCGTCTGACCCGTGCGGTGTTGGATGTGCCCATTTCACAGTCTGGGTTTCCACAAATACTCTCACCGCCTGCAGGGTGAGGGTTTGGTGGCTTGAAGGCCATGAGGAACAAGAGGCAGGGAAAGGAGCTGATCCCCAGCCCAGCCTTGCTGTCACGCCTTCAGCAGGTGCTGCTTTGCCCGTTCCGGAGTCTCAGATTAATTCTTTGAAAGCTTTCAGCCAGATCATCAGTGGTGTGGAAAGATGGACAAGGGAAAAGGGAAAGGGAACAGAGAAAATGGTGGTTTTCTGCTTCCAGAGCTGTGTATGGGAAAGAAAACAACTGTTCTGCAGCTTATTTGGTGCATCTGTCACTGAGAGACACGGCACAGCTGGAGATGTGGGGAAATGCTGTGTGCTTTACACAGAATCCTGGGATCACAGAGGCTGGAAAAGCCTCTGAGCCCATCCAGTCCAACCTTCCCCAGCACTGCCAAGGCCACCACTGCCCCATGTCCCCAAGTGCCACATGCACATGGCTTTGAAATCCCTCCAGGGATGGGAGGGACTCCCCCACCACCCTGGTGACAGGGTTTGGTCACCCTTTCAGTGAAGAAATTGTCCCAATATTGAACCTAAACCTCCTCTAGTGCAACTCAAGGCCATTTCCTCTTGTCCTGTCCCTTGTTCCCTGGGAGCAGAGCCTGTTCCCCAGCTGACTGCACCCTCCTGTCAGGAGTTGTTGGGAGCAATGAAGTCCCACCTCAGCCTCATCTTCTCCAGGCTAAAAACCCTCAGCTGCTCCCCATCAGACTTTGCTCCAATTACCTTTTGCCCTGGGGTACGTCCCATCCCTGAATGGCCTTTGGGGCTCTTTGTTAAGGAAAGCAAATCAGGGAGGCAAACCCTGCTGGGAACTGTGTGTGGGAACATCCTCCAGCCCTGCTCCTTTGTGCTGCTGGAGAAGTCCTGTGTCCCACCTGGCTGTGAAATGTCACCTCTTGTGCGTTCTGGACTCTGCAGGGAACCATTTGCAAGGGTGATGTAAGCGGATTCAATTTATTACTGATCTTACTGCAATTGTTGAAGTTGTTTTTAACTGTTGTTGGCAAGTGCACGTCAATGAGGTGTTGTTCTATTAGCAGGGAAAAATCCAGAGTGAGGAATGGGCTACAGAGACAAACAGCAGAAAGATCTGTGGTGTTTGGTGTAAAATGTGGGGTTATTTGGGTGTTATGTAGAAAGTAGTAGATGAAAGAAAATAACAGAAAAATATCTAAGGCCCAGCCTGATGCAGTAAAATCATTTTGGTGTCAGAGCCCAATGTCAACAGCAGTCCTGGTGCTTGAAGTCATCTCCTTGGTCCTCCTGGGGTGAACTTTGCCCCTTTGAGGTGCAAGTGCAGGAAAGTAGTTTCATTTAACTCTTAGGGATTTATCAAACAATACAACTAGAGTATCTCATCTCTGCCTATGAAAATTACTTTTAATGGGTCTCCTGCTTTTTACTTGTGGAAATGAGGTTGGAAAGTTCATGTGTTCCTGTCCCACCATGCCAAAATTCTCTAATGGAAACTCTCACTGCCTCCAGATTTTATATTTCAGCTCCTGGTTTTGTAGAGGTGAAAAACTTTTATCACTCTGTAAAGTAATCCCTATTAAACCTTCGAATTCCCATGAAGTTTTCTAATTTCTGAAAACTTTTCTATCTCCTTAGGTTTTACGTGCCAAGGATTGAAGTTTTTAGAGGGAGGTATTAAAAACTGGAAAAAAAAAGTCATATTCACTTTCAGGTACAAAAATTAATTAGCCCAAGAATTTCAATTTTCGTAGTAGCAAGTCATACTAAATTAGCTTTCCTGTGGGAAAAAGAAAAGTTCAATTAAAACAAAAGACCTGTGTGGAAGAGTTTCTACAAACTATTTCAAATTCAGTTTTCAGATGGGTGACAAATTAAGAGGGATATTAAGATTTTAATCAGGTCTGCGCTTTAAGAAACTCTAACTTATACCAGAGAGCAAAAGATAAATAGAGTCAGTTCTGCATGACTTCTGATATAAAAACTAATAGGATGGAAAATTACTTTGAAGGAGAAGAAGTGGCTCGATATTAGATAATTAGCAGTGCTTAGTTGAAGTTCTGTAACAGCTGAGTGACAACAAGGGTGTTCTCTCTATAACCTGAGAGCAAAGGCTCTTATTGACGCAAGTGGTTTAAAAATGTTTTTTTTTTTTTTTTTTTCTTTTGCTTTGGATTTTTCCTCTTGTTCCTCATAGTGTTCAGTGCCCAGATATTGTTGTGCTGCTCAGAGCCCATCTCAGGGTTTGATCCAACTGGCCAGACTCATCCTGTTTATCCTGGAAAACTTATGGAGAACATAAATTCATAGTGGCTTTGGTCCTGACTTCTGTGAGGAAAAGTGAATAATTTCTGGGGTCCATATAGCCCGAGTTAGTACTTACACTCTCAAAATTTACCAAAAAATCCAGATTATCTCATTTAGTCTGGAACAAGTCACCTTTTCATGTGGGCATGACCTCACGTGGATGAAATTCTCCAGGTGTTTGATGAGTACAAGACTTTGAAAAGCAGCTGTGAGCATCTGACTGAAAGTCAGAGGCAGTTTTCTGTCTGTTGATGAAATCCCTGATTGCAGAGAGGTTTGCATGGGCAAAGGAGATCAGGGTAGAGTCTGGAGGACAGCAAAGGAAATTCAATATTTTTTTTCCCTGATGGTTTGGAGTTGTGTCCAGGAACCTGTCCCGAGTCCTGAGCATTCTCTGGCTGCCTGTTCTGGTGGACAAGTAACAGCTGCTTTGGTTTGTGTACAAAAATTGATAAGGGCATGAGAAATGATCTCCTGGAACAGGCTTGGTCTAACCCTCTGCACCTGGAAGTGCCGTGGGAGATGCTGTTCAGGGAGACCAAAATCTTCACAACAGCTCGGAACTGCTGGGATGCACCAGCAGTGAAAATATTGAGGCTGAGCTGACTTTCCTTTTCCCTGCCCTTTTCCCCCCAGATGCTGGGTGTCAGGAGGACATCAGGAGTTCATTTTGACACTGGATTTCTTTTTGGAGCTGTTGATTAAGTAATTCTCCCTTTTCGTTTTGGCTTAATTTGGAATAATTTTCATGACATCTGAGGGCTCAGGTACCTCATCATAGTTTAACCTTCAGTTTGGCCAAAAACCCTGCAGGGACTTACTTTGGGTCAGGTGAGATGGTTGGGTCCTAAACCCACAGAAATTCCAGGCTTGAATCCAAGCAAAACAGTGGTGAGCTGGATGTGTGGTGTTATGGGAACAGCCATGGGGTTAAATTATTGGATGTGGGAGATCCTGTCTTTGGTCTGTCCCCATAGTCCCATAGATAGGAATGTGAATAATGGGAAATATCTTTGCTTGGGTTGGAAGAACCCAATTACTCTTTGAGGAGATAAAGACAATGGAAGAGGACAGGGAATAAGTTCTGGAAAACTGAATTCTGAGCCAGCAGGAAAGCAGGGATCAAAAGGCAACAGGAAGCAAGGATGAAATAGTGAGAAGGATTTTCCAAGGGTGATGATTTCTCTAACAGCTCTCAGACTCAATCTAATCAGAGAAATTAGAAATGTAAAATACTTTGCCAAGGCCAAGTATTTTACCTTTCTCAGAGCGAGGTTTTTGTGGAGACCTCGTTTCCCCCAAGAATGCCCCGAGCCCTGCCTGCCTTTAGCACGGCTGAGCCTAAATTAACATTCCATTTTGGCTGCTCTGCAGCCACAATCTATCTGTAACAGGAGCTTTATCCCTGCAGCTGGCGTGGCAAGTGCCTCAGAGAGATGAGGCCATTGCTACCACACAAATATTTTCTTTTTCCACGCTCACCCTTTGAAGGGGTCACACACAACATGGTTTGGGACAAAATTACACGGGAGGAGAGGCAAAATTTCAAGATTTCTCCTTTTTTTTTCTGGCCGTGGTTACTTTCCCTTTTAAAGGGAAGGTTAAAAAAGCAAGTTTTATTTGCAAGTAACTAGCAAAAAAATATGGTTCAATAAGTATTTAGCACTCTGGTTTGCAAAATACCATTAATATATATTTTTTTCTTCTGTTAAGAGTGCTCCCCAGCAAGAACAAATCTCTCATGAAAACCTCCTCTAAATAAGAATAAAAATGGCTTTTATGTGACAAACTCCTGAATTAAGTAATACTTGGATGTTGAAAGATCACAACAGAGCTGGAACAAAAGAGAAGAGTCTGACTGAAGAAGCAAATCATTCAAATGTGCCTGGAAAGGGTATTCAGGGTTTGCTGTCTTGAGGGTTTTCACCCATCACTCAGGCTGCTGTCACTGTAGGAAACAAAACTCTTTCCACTCGCAGGGTACAATTAGAGATTGTCTTCTTCTCATCAGGGCAGAGAAAGATCTGTGTCCTCCCCTTCTGGTCAGGAATTTGTGGGTTGGTAGGGTGGTTCAAGTGTTTGGGAATGAAGTTTGACACCAGCAGCCTTCCAGGGCCTGAAGGGGCTCCAGGAGAGCTGGAGAGGGACTGGGGACAAGGGATACAAGGACAGGACACAGGGAATGGCTCCCACTGCCAGAGGCCAGGGATGGGTGGGAAATTGGGAAGGAATTCCTGGCTGGGCTGGAATTCCCAGAGCAGCTGTGGCTGCCCCTGGATCCCTGGAAGTGTCCAAGGCCAGGCTGGATGGGGCTTGGAGCACCCTGGGTTGGTGGAAGGTGTCCCTGCCCATGGCAGGGGGTGGGATGGGACAGGAACCCAAAGCCTTCCAGGATTTTGTGAGGAGAGGGGAATTAATGCCCTGAGGAGCAGCTCATGCTCAGAGCTGTGAGGGGGAACCACCAGGGAGGGGCTGGGCTGGGAGATTTGGAGAAGCTGATGGAAAGCACACAGGGAAGAGCTGTGGGTGCACCAAAATTCCTTACAGCAGCTGCAGGAACCCTCAGAATTCCTGTGGGTCACCTTAACCAGTGCTGCAAGGACTGTTTGGGTGGGAAGCCATGTAGGAGATTCCTGGAGAGCATTAGGGACTCTTAATGGGATTTAGGGATATTTTCTCTCCGAGCTGGGTTGTTTTGGGAAGGTGCTCAGCTGGATCTGCTGGTGGTGAATGAGGAGGAGCCGATGGGATGTGCAGCTCCAGGTCAGCCCTGGCTGCAGGATAAAAGCCTCTCCAACCTTCCAACCCTGTGGGAAGTGAGCAGGGGATGATGGATCCAGTGATGGATCTGCCTTTGGAGCTGCCCCAGCTTGGAGCAGACACCTCCAGAGGCCTCACAGATGTGGTTGTTCTGTCATTCTCTGGTTTCCCAGTTTGTACCAAAATTGGAAACTACGCGAGGTTTATTTTATGAGCCCCAAATCTTTGTCCTGTGGATTTGCTTGGCTATTTGCTGATTTGTAGAGCTGGTTTTTGGTTTGTTTCTTTTTTTTTTTCCCCCTAACCCTTCTGTTGTGTTGTTACCTGACTATGACTTCTTGGAGGTCAAATTTGGTTTCTGGTTCTTTATCAGAAAGGAAAGGCAAAATGCCACCCAAAATATTGACCTGTAGGCAGCTCTGCTTCTTCTGGACTTGTAGTCCTAATAGTCTCATCTAATATATAAATTCACTTTAGCCTGTTTCTGTTGAACCATCAAAATACAAAGGAAATGAGAATTCATGTTTGTGCTGATAGGAAATGCAGTTACTGAGAATTTTATGAAATGGCTGGCTATAATTTTAGAGCATTAAGGTAATTTACTAGCCCTATCTACCAGTGCTAAAATAGAAATTTTTACGTTTTCTCAGTATTTTACTCCTTTTCACACCTTTTTTCTCTCGTCTTTCAATACTCAGTGTTTTCTGCATTTGTGGAACATTACAGTGGTTGGCATGTAAATGGCACAATTATTTGGTTATAAGAACTAGATCAGTTTTATTAGAAAAAAAAGAATCCCACTAGTGATGTTTGCATGGAACAAAAATTTTGCTTTCCTGAACTACATTGGACCAACATTGATTCAACTACTTTGGTTTAATTTCTGTTTTTTATTTATTTATTTTTTTAATGCATTACATGTACTTTTTTACCTTAAAAGCTCTTGATATGCTTGGGGAGGCTGATAGCTGCATCCAGGTGAGGGGTTTGAGGTTTAGATTATTTCCTAAGAGCTACGATTCTTATGAACCACCAGGTAAATTTATATGGAATTAATTGTCCTATCCCTACCAGCTCTCAAAATCTCAGAGAATACGTGTATTCAGATGAGAGTTTTATAACTCATGTGCAGATTTTGCTGAAGTTTTGATGAAGGAGATGTTCAGCTTTTTTGGGTACTCCCTCTAGTGCTGAAGGTGCTGCATGGCTGAAAAAACAAACACAGATTTGTATTCACCAACCCAGGGAAGGAATTAATGTCATTTTTTATTTCTCTGTTGTTCCAGTTCCTTCTGGCTTTGCTCTCGTGGGAACTTAAGCCTGTTTGAGCTGGTGACAAATATGTTGTGTGGCCAGTTGTGCTTGAAAAATTAGGGTTGAGTTGGGCTTTAAAGATAAAATTGTGTCAAAATTTGCCAAATACAAAAGAACAGCAAGAAAAAGCCTCTGCTGTTGGACAGTGCCTGATCATTAGCCAAAATGATTGGTCCCTAAATTAATCTCATATTCAGGCATCTATTTGTTGCAGTTCCTTGCAGCCACATTTAAACTGGGGCTGGAAAGAAAGACCTGGATGAAAGCAACTTGGATTTTTCAGTTACATAAAACTCTGAAAGGCTTTTACAAATTGCTTCTGTGTGGGAGGCAGCTTGCTGCAAAGCTGTCACTTGAAACTTTATCAATCAGAAGACAGTGCTGGTTTTAATTATGTAGATTTTCAAAGTAAAATAACTTTTTTTTTTTTTTTTCCCCTCCTTGCCTGAAAATGTAGAACAGAGTCAGGTGAGATCTGGAACAATCTGAAAGATTTTTGAAGAGTTTGCTGGGCTTAATTGAAATAGCTTCAAAAAGCTGGCTTTTATGAAGTGTAGTAGAGTCGAAGCGTTTTTACCTTTCTTCTTTTTAAAAGAAAGGCCTTTTTCTCCTTTGCACGTTGTGCAAAATTGTCACTAACTTCTAATTATCTCTCTATCCAGCCACGGTGCCCATCTCAGTGCTGCAAAGATCTCCACTCTCCGAGTTTTTATGGCCTGATTTCAGTGCCTTGAGCCCCAAAATAAAGTGCTGCTGTAGAATTCGGCGCCGGGCTCTTTGCAGAGCTCTGACAAATCCCCTCCTGGCACTGACACTCTGCGGTTGTCACCAGCCAGGTAAAATCCCTGCAGACACCCTGGAGCTGGCTGGGAAAGATCCAGAGCTCTGTTAGAGGTGCCACGGAGCTCCTGCACCCTCAGAGAGCAGAAACAATGAGCTGGATTTTACACCGCTCCGGCAGGAGAGACGGTGGGAAAGGAATGTGAATTCATCATGAACACTCCGTTTTGCTAATGTGTTTGGTGATGGGGGAGAGAGAGAGACAGACAGAGCGTTTCCTTTTGCTCTTTTCCTTTCTGGGTTGTTTGACTTCATTAGGAGTTGGATTTTGCTGTTTGTTCTCACTCTGGGAAGCAGGCAGCACTAACATGTCACGTCGTGGTGACGGGTATGTTCTCCAAAGCCTCTTCTCCAGTGTTTATTGTGCTGCACAGTTGGCACCACTACCTGTTGAAATTGGATAAAATCATGATTTCCACCAGAAAAAGGCGCTTAGGCTCTGCTTTCTGCCGGTTTTGACACTGGCTTTTTCTTTTCCTGATTTTCACATCATCTTTCTTAATTCCCTCTCCTCTGGCAGTGCTGTCCCTTTTCTCAGCCTGGTGCTTGTAGGTTGTCTGAGAAATCCTCCCAGTGTTTGTTACCCAGCGTGGGGGTGACTGAGCCCTGCATGGACTGGCTGCTGATGAAAGTGATGGATTTCAGCTCTGCTTCTGGGCTCCTCTCACAGCCTGGGGTGGGGCAGGGTCACAGGTCTTCAGCCCCTGACTCTTTGCAGATTCCCCTTGAAAACTCCCATTGCCTTTTCCACCTCCTTTTTCCTCCTCTGCCTGGACTCAGCCTTCTTGCCACTTCCCTTCCCCCGGCTGCTTTGTCTTCTCCCCCAGCTCTGCTTTAAATCATGTCGTATTTTTGGATTCCACACCTCCAAGGCTGTGACCTCTTCAGTGGAGTTGAAGAATGGGCTTTTCTGTGGCTGGGAGTCTCTCAGGGTCACAAGTGCTGCCTCTGCAGTCTGGGAGTGGGGCACATCAAAGTTGACTGTCCCAGTTTTTGGCGTTTGGACTCGGAGCCAAAAAAAGAAACGCGGCAGTACCTTTGGGAATTTATGGCTCCCAACCCCTGGGTTCTTTTAGGTCACTCAAAGAAAAGTGCCAACTGCTGTGGATGAGCTCTTTTATCCCTCCATTGCCCAAACTCGTGGCTCGGCACAAAAATTAATCAGGAGTGTTGTGGATGTAGAGTCCGGCCCACAGAGAGATTCCCACTGTGCCAGAGATCCCAATCTCCATCTCTGCCCTTCCCTTTGTGACCCAAGACCTCTGAGTGCAAAGACATTCCAAGAGAAGAATCTGAGCACTGGCTTCCTGTTCTCAGGCTGGGAGAGAAGCCCTTGACTCCATCCATGTAATCCCAGGGAAGGGGAAGCTCAGCAGAGCCCTGAACCATCCCCAAGCCATGGAAAATTCCCAGTTAAATTCCCAGCACATGCAGCTCGTGCTGGTCTCCTTGGTGATCCAGGTAATGAATTCCCACATGGTGCTTGGTGCCTTCAGAGCAGTCATGCTGCTGCAGGAACCACATCCAGAACCTTCTCTGGAATACAGTCATGGAGTCATTTAGGCTGGGAAAGCCCTCTTAGATCAGAGTCCAACCACTCCCCAGCACTGCCAAGGCCACCACTGCCCCATGTCCCCAAGTGCCACATCCACATGGCTTTTAAACCCCTCCAGGGATGGGGACTCCACCTCTGCCCTGGGCAGGTGACAGTTTTGGGGAGAAATTCCTCGTGTCCAACCTAACCCTCTCCTGGCATAACCTGAAGCTGTTTCCTCTTCCTGTCCCTTGTTCCCTGGGATCAGAGCCCTCACCTTCCTCACTGCTCCTCCAACTCCAACAAGATCTGAGGGAGAGACTCACCTTTGAGCCTGTTCTTAGTTTCTCAGCCCAAGGAAGGATGGATGTTCTTAAATCCACGTAGAAGAGAAATTCCACTCACTTGTTTACTTGTCTATGAATTATGCCTGGAAATTACCTAAATTTATTTGCAACTAGTTGAGCATCTTGTGATTCATAGGTGTCTTCCCAGTAGTACTGCAGTAGATGGTTACTCACTTCTAGCAAAGCCTCCAAATTTTATTTTCAAGCTGCAGGCTGTGAAGTGGGATTGACAGTTGCTGAAATTTATGGCATTTGTAGTCATAAAAGAAAATGTATTTGAAGTAGCACCCAACTGTGTTTGGATTATAGGTTATACACCCAGAGCACTTCTGACATTTCTGCACTACCCCAAATGGAGAAGGATGAGGAGAATTCACCATTTAAAGGTTTGGGTCTAAAAGCAGGGGTCTAGAAGTTGGCAAAATCTGCTCTTAAAATTCTCTCACCTCGTTTAGGAAAATGGGGTGATTTAAAATGCCATCCTGAGATTGACATGAAAATTTGAAGCCTGTATCAGCGACTGTTATGTAAATGGTTCTTGAAAAGTCTCTGGATCATTTACTCAGAGGTGTATTTAAAGGAGGAAATGACTTATTCATACATTGTTTCATGAACTCATACTGTGATTTTATTCTTTTTTCTCAAGCTACTTGAAAGGAAGCTCAGAGGATTATGAGAGCGTAGAAAGCCACGTGGTAAACAAGGGCAGTGGAGTGGGTATGGAGGTGACAGGAAAACAAAGCCTGGCAATAAATACTGAACAAACAACCGAGACAGCAAAACAAGCTGAATTAAATTGCTGAGCCAAGTCTTGACTTGAGATCTGTTCACTGGGAATGTCAGAAATTCTTTCAGGACTTTGACTTGCAAACAAATGAACGTTTCCAGGGGAAGATGCTCTGATAATATCCACCTGTCTTAGGCATCTCTCTGGGGTTAACTCTAGCTTAGGAAGGATTCTGGTCTTTTTATTGGGTATTGTGTGCTTTCAATCCTTGAGAAATGATCATTTTTTTTAATCTGGAAGGACATTAGGAATGACCAACCTGGGCAGCTGGGAGTCACTGGGATGCTTCAGTCCTGTGACCCATCTGATTACCTGGGTAATAAGCAAGGAGGGACCAATACAAAGATCCTTCCCATAACAGCACTGCTGACCCCATAATAATGTATTTGTGATTTGATTTATTCTTTCTAGAAATCCTTTTAATATGTCTTTATTGCTTCTGATTTAATTAATCCCTTTCCAGCTCTTCTTTATCTGGGTTGTTCTGTTTATCCAGCAGCTCATGCAGCCACAAGGTTATTGTAGCTCAGAGGAGCTTTATATGCTTTGTACCTTTGATTAGCAGAGCTTCTGTTCATGTTTCAATACTTTCTTGATTCCCACATGGTTCAGGTCCGTGAGAAACATCAAAACATCTCACTTAAAAGTAACTTAGTAGAGAAATACTCATAAAGAAACCCCAGTTTGCTGTAACTGCCCCATTTGTGTATCAGGTTCATGTTGGAAACTGTGTCCATGGCAGAAAAGCACCATGGAATATGTTGGATTGGCCATTTCTGCTTCTCTGAAACTGTAATTGAAGTATTAAACTTACCATGGGCTTTTCTTTAGGCTCAGATTAATTTCTTAAGTTAATATCTATTAACAAGCACCGTCTCTAATTTTACATTTGAGCTTAACTTTAAGTACGCTTTTATTCTTTGTTCTTAAATTATTTTACTGCTTATTAATCAGTGCAGATCAGTTTTACTGGATGGAAAATAAAGTCTGGAAAAGGCTGAATCTTGACTGCAATGAAAATAAATCTTTATATCTGATGGAGCAAATGCCCAGAGGGAATAGCTTTAATTCAGCAAGGAGGGTTTTTCAAAAGCTTTTGTCTTCTGCCCTCTCACAGACAAATTTTGGCAGAAAAAAGAGGGTTCTGCAGCTCAGTATAATCAATAACTTGACTGCCTTTCCTCAGGCTCCTTCAGGCTGAGGTTTAATTTGTGTCTTTCTGGAATCTGTGCAGACCCTGCCAGAATCACAGAATCATTAAGGTTAGAAAAGGCTCCCCAAAATCATCAAGTCCAACTTTTGTCTGAAGCCCTCTATGCCTGACCGTGATTTCAGTGAATGATTTTTTTCCTAGTGTCCAAACTAAACCTCTCCTGGCACAGCTTGAGAGAGGACCTTGGTTTGGAAAGAGGAAGATTTTCCAGGTTGGGGGAGATCAGTTTGTTCTGGGACCCTCAGGGAGAGACCGACTGCCATTCCTTCAACTCGAAAAAGTATTAAATTTCAGAGATCCCTGGGTGTTGTTATTGGGATATTCTCATTTTTATCTGACTTTTACCTGGCCATGAACATTTCCCAGGATGTCAGGGTGACTCTGAAATGCTGATACCTCATGGATACAAATTGGAATGAAACCGCTGCTGGCTACAGCTGCTGCTGTCGAGATAGAGAACAGCACTGATAAATTTAATGTAGGGCTCCTACTCCTGCATTTTTATTTGATCTTGGGATGCCTAACTCCAGTTGGGATGTAGAGCTGCAGAAACCTTCATGGTTTGGCCATTCGCTTTTGTTAATGGCTTTGAATCTATAAAGCAGAGTCCGTGGATTTGCCACAGGCATGGAAGGAGAATTATGGCTCAGATCTCCTTGGCTTAAATTCTCTGTGTTCAGCTGGCTCTGGACTTGAAGACAAAGGTGAATATTCAGGGTCACGAAAGTGAAAAGGTATCAGAGATTTTCTCCTATTTATCCTTGCCAGTTGTACAGAAAAGACACTTTGGGACTGAAAACTCCTCTGTGCAACGCAATGATTGATTGGGTTATATTGGGAGTTATTTTTCAGAAAATGTAACTCAAAAGCTGAATGCTGAACTGTGAAAGTCTGTTTGCTCAGTGCCCCTTTTCTGGAGCTGGTTTAGAAACATCCTTGGAGGAATCCTGTTGTTCTTTGCCTCCCTCAGATCTCTCTCCAGTGAGCTGTGGAGGAAAAGGGCACCCTGAGCCTCTGTAGTTAGATTTAAACAAAGATTTACTCAGTGCCGATGCTATGATTGGATTTTGTGGTATTCCATGCATGGGCCAAACAAGAGAAATCTTGTGTTTGAAAAATCAGTTTGTGGCAGCAGGAAGAACTTAGTCATGGAACCTCGGAGTTGCAGGAGGCAGGAAAATGGTGCACAGGATAATTAAGCTTAAATCAAGGCATTGTGGCTAAGATTTAATCCCTGTTTTTCAGCAGAGAAAAAATGTGTAACTCAAACACTGAGGAGAGTACAGTTATAAATCTGAATAATAAATCAGGCATGTGTTTAGGCAAAGACATTTCTCGTGTCCCTCTTGAAATATAGATCTGTGGTATTTCTTATTCAAGTTAGGAAATGGAACTTCAGGACAGTAAAAACAAAATTCTTTGCTTGGCTCCACAAGGTTGTAACTCACTCAGTCCATCTCCATGTGATGCACACATGTTAAAGAGGGATAAATCAAGTGATGATAAGAGTTATTAATCGTCCACATAAAAGAGCTTGGGCCTGACCTCATGCTGGTGGAAGGGATGATCAAACCAGACTGGAGTTTGCAGAGAAGGAGGCAAGGAAAAACCCTTTTCATGTGTCTTCCCAGATGTGTTTTGCCCTTCCCTCTCCTGCCATCAGCTGCTTGTCTTTATCCATGGTGTGGGAAAAGCAGAATCAGATTTAAACCTATTCCTTATTTTGCTGCTCTGAGTTTAGTCCCTTCAAACCCTGCTAAAAGTCCATCTTACCTTTCCTTTGTGACCCGTGGGTCAAAGGATCAAAGCCTCTTTCATTCAGTGCCCCCAAAAAGCTGATTGCCTTTGGGTCCTTTTTAACTTGCTGTCTGTGTGTGAATATTTTTTAGGATTGAGATGTGGCAGTGAAAGAGATGCTGATCTGGACTCTCTGTTTCTTGCTCTGTATATTAAGGTGAAAAAGCAATAGATGTGCCTCAAGGCTTCAAATCCCACAGAACTGGGTTTTCTTTCTGTTTTATTGGGCTGTGTCAGTGCTTTGTTGCTTATTTTTATTTGCTGTTCAGAAAGTGAAAATACCTAAGTGAATGCAAGTATAAACTTATTAATTATGATAGGCAGCTTAATAAAAAATAAAATAATAAACCCTAGATTTTTCAGTGCCACCATGGCTCTGAGATCTGAAATGCTGGACCCTTTAGAGACAAAACAAGCCGGGTTCTTTATTCTGAGATTTCTGTGTGCAGTGGCCCCAAATCCTCCCTGCTCTGAAGAGCCTTTTGTGCACACAATCACTTATTTTAGGTATTTAGATATTCAAAGTACCTTCTTTGCAGAAGCAGCAGAGATCAGGGCCTAATGGGACAAGAAGCAGAAGAAAGAGCTCATTGTCAGGAGGTAATAACTCCTTGTCATTCTCCGTGGGAGGCTGGTGGAGGTTAAAAAAATTGGGAAAGAGTGTTGCTAAGCACTTGCCATATCAAGTCTTGGTTAACCAGGATAGCCTGGTTTTAAGATCTGCTCTCCAGTAAGTTTTAAGTAACTGTCCTGCAGCCTTTTGCTGGAAAGCGAAGCTGAATTTCCTTAGTCAGTCTTCTGAGATGAGTAGATATAGCTAAGTATTAAAAATACAGCATTGTCTGGCCTCTCTGAGACCCTTCTGGAATATTTTGTGTCCATATTAAGATTGTCCCAGTATTATCTCATATTTGTGTTTGATCCTCTCGATCTCGAGCAGCACTTTGCTGTAATGTGATCCTGAACCCCAATTTTTCTGGAAATGTCCATTTTTTCTCTAAATTACCCATATGGGCACGTGAGAGGGGACACTTTGAGGTGGCAGCTTGGCCATTCCTCATCAGCTCATCACTGGTTGCTCATTATTTGGAATCTTCCTTCACCTCCACCCTGGCAACATGGAAATTCATTTCCCAACATCAGAACCCCCTCCTGCAACGAAAGTCTGGCGATTGCCCTCCAAAGCCAGGAAGGCTCTTTGACATTTGTTAGTTGGCTGATCTGTTTGAGAAATCTTACATAAACTCCAGCAGGGGAGCTGCCAATTCCTGCACGTTGAAGGAGAAATGCTTCCTTATTTGGAGAGGTTTGCTCCTACTCGGGGCCACAATAGTGGTTTCCAAACGCCTCTGGTATTTGATGACTGTGGCATAACTTTGGAGGGCTTTGTGTGCCTCCTTTCAGCTGTTCTCACATCACTGGGTGGCAGGCAGGGAGACTCCTTGTCTCTGCTGCCTTTGGAGTGGAATGAAGGGAGGGATGGGCTTGTTCTGTCCCAAAAACAACCTGCAGAAAACCCGAAAATTAAACCACCTCCTTCATCCTCCTTTTGACCTGGATTTTTTTTTTTTTTTTTTTTTTTGTGTTTCTGTGTTTTTTTTTTGTGTGTGCGTGTGTTTTTTCTGAGAAATAATAAACAGAAATAGGAGAATTTGTCCGAATATCTGGCAGACATCAAGGGTGTCTGCTCAGCCTCTGGAATAGTCCTCACCTTCACCATCCTCACCTTCACAGGATGTCCATGGGCAAACAGCAGCCAGGGCTTGGCACAGTGTGATCCTGCTGTGGTGTGGTGCTCATGGTCCCTTGGGATAAGGATCCTTGTCCAGGGAAGGGAAGGGGCTGCAGCCCCAGGGCGGGAGCTGGAAATGGGCTCAGCTTGGAGAAAAGGAGGCTCAGGGGGGACCTTGTGGCTCTGCACAACTCCCTGACAGGAGGGGACAGCTGGGAGGGATTTGGGATCTACTCCCAGGGAACAGGGACAGGAGGAGAGGGAATGACCTCAGGCTGGGCCAGGGGAGGCTCAGGTTGGACATTGGGAACAATTTCTTCCCAAAAGGATCATCTGCTCAGTGGTGGAGTTCTCATTTCTGGAGGGATTTCAAAGCTGTGTGGATGTGGCTTTAAAGATGGTTTAAAGATCTTTTCCATGTGAGTCCATGATTCCATGGCCACCAGGGTCACTTCTTTGGCAGCGGTGTGAGGCCACATTTGGGGGATGGAGCTGAGCCTTCTTCCATGGCAACTTCCATCAGTGGAGCAAGTGCAGAAATGTCTGTAATTAATCACTTTTGTGGTCTGGGGCAGTGCTGCCAATGCTGCAATGTTGGGGTTTTGGAAATACATTGGAAAAGAAAGGCTGAAAAATCCCTTTCCCTGACCTCTGTATAAATTCAGTCCACCCCCGCGTGATGCTTTCCTCACTTTACCTATTTTTTTCTCCTTTTATTCCACAAACTCTTTGTTTAGGAATGTGTGCTACTTCGTGTTACCGTTTCTCTGGAATTTATTTGTTGCCATCTCCAGAGTTGGTTTTACATGTTTAATTTTATTATGTTCATGAGGCAACGTTGGCAGGAACGGCGCTATAAAAAGCATTCATTTCATGGAGTGGTACAAACATGTTTTCAGCTGAATTGATGACACTGAATATAAAACACTTCTCATTTGCTCTTCCCCTTAAGGTTTGTTTAATGAACTAAAGTTTTTCTTATTACTTAGAGGTGCAGTTCTTTCTACCCATCCAGAAAGAATACAAAACATAATGTGCATTTATGGCTGCCATCTCTTGGAAATAACCTACTTAAGGAATGTTTCTTTGTGAACCTTGGGGTGTTATGGAAATTCCTCCACTCTCTTCTTTTTTTCTTACTGTTTCTCCCTGAACCTTGAACTCTTTATTGTGAATAAAAATGACTCTCAATGAGGAGATCTGCATTAAGAAGCCAGTTGGGAAGGGATCAGAATTTGGATGCAGATTTGTGTTTACACTCAGGGAATTTGTTTGAGGTAATTTTGGGATTGAGACCACCCTTTTTGTTCGTCATTTTGCATCGGCACTGCCTGTGAAGAGCCATGATTTATTGGATTTACATATGATATCTCTCCCTGGCAATGGGGTAATATTAATTAAAGTGTTCATTACTGTTTATGATCTGATACTGTGCAGGAGGCACTTCCCTAGGGGATTAATAAGGGCTGGGATGGAAACACCTGTGTTTCCAATGCTGTTTTCCATGCATCGGTGTCTAGAGGCTCAGAGTGGTCCTGTCTCCATCCAGGGCTCATCTTCATGCTTAATTAATTTTCTGGTGGGGCTGCCCAGGTGTGCCAGGTCACGTGGGGAAGCTGGGAAGGGGAAGAGGGAGGAAAAGCAGAGCCTGGAGTGAGATAATCTCTGCTGCTTTCCCATGGACGGGTGTGGACATGCAGTTAATGCCTCACCAAGGGCTTGATCTCCTGCCCACCACTTCAGCTGACCTAGAGTTTAGTGTAAATATTAAAGAGAGTTAGAACAAGCTGTTGCATAAATGTCTATGCCGTAGATCCTCAGTCTTGTAACTCTCCATCCTCCAGTGTAGCTCCTTTTCTCAATATTCCCACTATTGACACAGCTTCAGTTTGGGCAACAATCAATAATTTATCCAATTTCCCTCACGCCTGAAGTGTAAATTAAAGTCACCAACCTCAGAGTGCCATGGCACACCAATGATGGGCACTGCAAGAAGGGGATGCCACACGCCTGACTGAGCATCTGACAGACACGGGAGACTTGGAAAAGAAAGTTTTGGAGCCAATGATTTATCAAAGCCTGTCAGAACAATCATTTTTCCCCCAATTTCAGTCAATTGCTGTCTGACAATTGAAAAGCAGGGATTCAGAGAGCATTCACCCACGCTGGTGCCTGATCCCCAGTGCTCTGCAGCCATATCCTTGGAATAAAAAGGAAAAGTACACATATGAAGCACCAACTGGAGTTTGTTAAACATGGAGCATATGTGTTATTTAGATTTGGAATGTGGCAAGGTTATGAAACTATTCTTGGGAAAGAAGACAAATAAATTTCTGGTACATCAAAATAATTTGTAACAAATAGATTCATGAAAAGCTTCCTGGAAGATGGGGCACGAGGCACATGACAGAGCCCTGAAATTCAGCTTCCAACTGGAGCTTCTCCATCCTGCAATGAAGGAGTTCAGGCAGTTTTAGGAATGTGATTAAACACAGGGCATGTTAATGATTGGTAAAGGATTTTAATTTATTTTTGATGGACTTTGCAGCCTCCTGAGTGTGGCTGGGAATCAGACTTCCAGTTCTCACCGACGTTATTGAGTCTGAATTGGAATTGCTCAGTGATGAGTGAATTCCAGATAACTCAATATAAACTCAGATTTCCATTGAAGTGTTGTGGTCTAGGCTTACCTGTCCATGTGATTATCAAAACTGGTGACAGAACTCGGAATGAAACATGAATTCATTTTTTATTGTATGAGAGGGGGAAAAAAAAAGATGCCAAAGGCTGCCCCCAACCCAAATATTGTACAGTGCATATCAAATGGGATCTGAACATCAGTGATTACATTTTTAGTAGGATGAGTGTTCTGACTGAAATGCAGCAATCTGTCACTTGGCCTTTCTGTGACATTCAGTGCATTGAAATTACCAGGCAAAGATTGCTTTTTGACATGCTAAATTAACTAAGTTGGAAACTGGAGCCTTATCATGGCTGCTAATTGTTACAGGGAGAGGGAAGAGTTGTTTGTCTTTTATATTCTGAGCAGGCTATTCAGACAGCAGTTAAAAAAAACAAAAACAAAAACAGATATTCTGCAAAAGGGACATCTCTGAAAGGAGTAGAATTGGTTAAGAGGAACCACTTTTAATCTGAGCCATGGCAATGCTGAACACTTTGCCTTCAATTCCAACCTAACCATAATTAGGGTTTATTGTCAGGAGACGGAAGACCTGACAACTCCATTAATAAGTGGAGAAAAAATGATTTAAAAGATTGTTTTAGACATTTAAAAGTTTTGGTTCAGCATGAATGAGGGTGTTTCACTCCTAAGTTTTTTTTTCTCCTGGTGTTGTTTCTTCAGATATGTAAAAATCCAACTTAACCTAATGCTAAATGATTATGCTTCATATGCTTTGCAAAATCTGCTGCAATCACAACCCTTATGTTTTGCTAAAAATTGAGTAATGCTTTGTGTAATTATGTTTCCTTTAGCATGGGCTATATTTTGTTTGCTTTCTACTGATTTTACCAAATGTAATTTTTGTTTCTGAGAGATAGATGATAAATCCATGGAAATTGTGGCAGGTAATGGAACCAGGACCCTCTCTGTGAAGCTGAGATGTTTCAGATCTGAAATTCTATATACTCAAGCAGTCATTATCTACAAATGTCAACAAATCTATTTATTTTTAGCTCACAGACAAACGGAAGTTCTGGATAAATGTGTAAATGAAATTTCTGGAGGCTTTTAATTGGTATTTCAATGTCTACATCGATGACCTTGTTGTGAGGGGCAGATTTCATTGATGTTTATCAATTATCTGAGAGTTCTCCAACTTTGGCTTCCTATTCCTAGGTGTGAGATATGAACTCCTGGGCCCCATGCTAAGCAAATCCTTAGAGAAATACTTGGCTGGTCTGTGTGGGAGAGTAATAGAATCAGAAAGTCTTAAAATCCCAGACTGGTTTGTGTTGGAGGGAACCTTAAAGCTCATCCCAGTTCCAGCCCTGTCACCTTCCTCTATCCCAGGTTGCTCCAAGCCTCGTCCAGCCTGGCCTGGGACAGTTCCAAAGATGTGGTGAAATTAAGAAAGGATGAAATTAAGGCAATGTCCCTGTCCATGAGGTCTGTTAGTCCTACTTTTACTGTTTCTCGAGCAGAAGGAGTTACCAAAGTGCATGAGCGATTAGATAACCCTAAACATTTTGGGGTTAATACTGATTTCAGGACAAAGAGGTGAAGTTTGAAGCTGTCCTTGAATTTGGGTGTTTATGTGCATGCCCAGAGGTTTTTGGCGCTCTCCAGCCCCAGGTGAGCAGCGTGGGCAAGAGCAGTAATTGCAGCCGTGCACGTGGAATTGTGAACAGAACATTCTGTGCGCAGCCTGATGCTGCCAGGCAAAGTGGGATGAATGGAAGCATCAACTGCTTCACTCCTGACAGGATGGGAGTGCATGAATTAGGGAAGGCTCTGCTCATTCATCCCACTCCTGTTCTGGGAAGGAGTTCCAGGTACTGATGGCAGTTCCATGTCAGTTCATGGAATTTGGATTTATGAGGCACTGCCAGTCCTGCTGCCCATCCTCCCTCTGGTAGGGCCATCCTGGGAGCACGTCCTGACTTAAGGGAGTGGGATGATCAAAGGGAGGGAAAGCACAGCCTGTGATTTGTGTGCAGACCACACAGGCCTGTATAAATCTGCTCAGTCCCATTTGCATTCAAGGAAATAACTCTTACCCAGGATGAAACCACGGGAATTCAGTGGGATGGTGTGAGCGGCATCCCTCCCAGTCCGTGTGGTCAGGGGTGGGCAGTGTGGTGACAGCTTCCTGCAGAGCTCCTGTTGGGACTGAGAGTCCAGCAAGGGATGTAGAGCTTGATGTGATGCTGATGCATTTAATAGTTAATTTAGAAAAATGGAAAATAGAATTTTTAGGAAACCATGAGGATAATTCTTTGTCAAGTAATTTGTTTTTCCAAATCATATTTGGGGAGAGAAGGAGCACAAGGCACTGAGAGCTTGATCTAACCAACATGTGTGTGAGGAGGAAATGTGCATGACTGATCCAAGGAAAGTTTTACCTTCCATTCTTTCCTGGGCATGTAGTGCTGCCTTCACAAGATGTTAAACTCATATTAACACCCGAATGTCTGCAGACCTGCAGCACCACTCCTCTGAAGGCATCCTTGGCTTCCCTGGGCTCTGGCACAGGTATGGAGCTCCCATTAGCAAATCTGCTCCCTGTGGGCAGGGTGGGGGAACCCAGAAGTTGGAGATGCTTCTGCATCCCTGGAAGTGTCCAAGGCCAAGCTAGACAGAGCTTGGAGCAACCTGGGACAGCGGAAGGTGTCCCTGCCCGTGGGGAAGGGAACAAGATGGGCTTTAAGGTCTCTTCCAACCCAAACCATTCTAGGATTCCATGATTATTATCCATCAATAAACGTGTTAAACAAATGAAATATTGTTTATTAATTAGAAAGATCAATGGTGTGACACAGGTGGCATAACGCAGGGAGTGAAGAAGTGAAGAGCAAAGCAGTCGTGTCGCTTTATCACGGGGATTGCAGCTCTTTTAATTACAGGCTAAGTTAATAAAAGTGAAGAGAGAAAATGAGACCCCTTGTGAGGAGGGTACAGTGCACTGTCAAAGCCTCTCCCATTTCCTAATGGGTAATTAGTGGGTAGGAGACCGTGATGCTTCCTGTGCTGTTCCCCTCCTGTTCCACCATCCACGCTGGTACACACCGATTTAAATCAGGGAGCAGAGGAATTGGTGTAGGTGTAGGTTGTGTCTCAGAAGTTTTGTCTCGAAGCTTTTGGATCCTGTGGCCTTGTAAAAGAAGTGAGAGACTGAGGACAGGTGTGTAATAATGTTCCCAAATATTTTGGCTTGCGGTGCGAAGGCACTTTTTACAAGTACTTGTTATAATTAGAGTTAGCAAAACATTTAAATTGATACAAAGGTGCCCTGAAGGAATGTGAGGTAGGAGAAACATTCTTGTATTTTAGTATTTCAGTTAGACTCTTGATAAATTGTGAATTTAGTTATTGGTAATTTTCTACTTCAAATTTGCCCAGTATAACCTGTTCTAATGTCTCTGAGGGGAACCAGGGTGGAGCAGGGTTCAGTGCCTGAAGGGGCTCCAAGAGACTGCAGAGAGACGAGGGATGGAGTGACAGGAAAATGGGGAATGAGTTCAAGATGACAGAGGCTATTGGGATAATATTGGGATAATATTGGGATATTGGGCTAAGTGGGGTATTGGGAAGGAAGTGTGTGGAGGCCCAGAGGCCTGCTACAAAACTGCCCCAAACCTTGGAGGGGCTGATGTAGGCAAAGAGAAACTTCCCTCTAGATTAGGGTGAGAGCAGACCTTTCTCCCATGGGCCTTTGCAGCCACATGTTAATATCTTTTAAGTTCTGTTATTCTGTTGGTTTGTCAGGTTGTCACCCCTGTTCAGGCCCTGTTTACCCTTTATGTATTCTCCCTGGAACGTTCTTCCTTCCCTCCATCCCCATTGGCTGGTTTTGCTGCATTACTCCACCCCCATCACCCTATTGGTTCTCCTGGTTCTTAACCACGCCTCTGCACCGCTTTGCCTTACCCCTATTGGCCACTGCCCCTCAGACCCGCCCCTTTTGCCCCGTATTTAACCCTGTGCCCTCAGCCCAGTCCTGTTCTTGTCCCTGGACCCATTTGAGACTGCACCTTGCTCGGTAGCCTGGATGGGGCTTGGAGCAACCTGGGATAGAGGAAAGTGTCCCTGCCCATGGCAGGGCTGGGATGAGCTTTAAGGTCCCCTCCAACCCAAACCAGTCTGGGATTTTAAGACTCTCTGATTCTATTACTCTCCCACACAGACCAGCCAAGTATTTCCCTAAGGATTTGTAGGAATAGGGTAAAAAGCTGGCCTGCCATTTCTTCTAAGTGGGGCTAACAAGTAATCTGTAAGTTCCCATATGAAGTTGTTTGGAGAATGAGAAGTTCCTTTAACACAACAATCTATTCTGAGGGTGAGAAATAAATGCACCTGTAATTACAAGGGATTTATCCCATGAGAATCAGTGAAGAAAATATGTAAACAATCCGAGAATAGACAGATTTGATAGGTAAGTAACATGTCTTTTACTAACCAACAGACTAATTAACAAGACAGCTATTAACCAGTTAGAAGAAATTGCCCTTGTGGTTTGTAAAAACTGTATAAAAGACAAGATGTGGCCATAATAAAGAAGCCTTCTAAACTTTTGTGACCGTTCCAACAAAAGGCTTAGCGTAAAAGGCCCAGGAATTCATATCTCACACCTCTAATAAAGAGTTCTTGGATATCACAGGAGGACCTGTTCCTTCTTCCCGGGTGTTGGTTGTTTTCAGCAGTGTGCTCCGAGCCCTGAAGGCACAGGCTGCTCTCAAGGCTCAACAGAAGTGTTCCCTGGGAGGGTGGCGAGGCCCTGGCACAGAATTCCCAGAGAAGTTGTGGCTGCTCTTGGATCCCTGGAAGTGTCCAGGGCCAGGCTGGATGGGACTTGGAGCAACCTGGGATAGTGGAAGGTGTCGGGGGTGGAACTGTGTGGGTTTTTTATCTTGTTTTCTGTTAGAGCTGGGATTAAATGCTTGAGAAATGCAGTTTTCATGTTCAGACTCAGATTTTATTAATTCTTATCTATGTTGCAGTCTCACAAGCTGTGAGTTCCAGCTAACAAAGTGAAAAATGGCTCTGTCTCTATCTCTTTTGAAGGTCTTTTAAGCACAAACTGTCCAATTATGAAGTGACACTTAAATTATTTTTACTTTTAACCCAATAACCAACCACTCGTGGCCCTCAATGTGGACTTTTCTATCCAATTGCAAAATTCCACCCAAACCAATGGAGAAGAAGGTGAAAAAGAAGGACTCAGCTTCTGCCCTAAATTCCCCACCTTGCTTTATGTCTGTTACTGTATTCTAGCCCCTTAAACTCTGAGTTTTCCACCCTGTGACATCACACACTTCTGTCCAAACCACACACCCACAATCCCAGGGCTGTCACTCAATTTTGGGAGCCTTTTCCAAGTCCTCAGGTCAGTGCAGTGTTTGCTGGGGGGTCAGTGCCTGCCGGCATAGAAAGTCTGAAATTCTCAGTGCCCAGGGTTCCAAAAGAACTGGATGATCCTTAAGGTCCCTTCCAACCCAAACCATTCCACGATTCTGTGGCACCTTCCAACACAGGAATTCCTCTGGTTCCTGGGTCTTTCCCAGCCTTGGGGCTCTGGCATTTGGGAGGGAATCCCTCACCCTGGGGAGGAGCTGTCTCTGCACCCCATTGCGTCCAGCAGGATTGTGAGGGCTGAGTGCTGCTGACAACTCTTGGTTTCCAGGACTTTCTGCCAAACCTTCAACCATCTGTGTGGTGCCAGATGAACATTCAGAAGTTGATTGTGGGGTTTTCTGCAGTGCAAACGGCATGGGCTTGCAGGAGAGGCTGTTTTGCAGGAAATTGTTGTTTAGGGTTTGAATTGAACGTTTGGCATCAGGAAGGAGTGGATTTAAGGCTGTGGGAAGCCCATCCAGCTCCCTTCACTGCTGATGGTGTTTTAGGCTGTCATTACAATTCCCTTTTCCATGGGAACCCCAGGTCATGCTCAGTGCACGTGACAGCAGCAGGAAGGATCACAATGCCAGAGCAAACTCAATTTGACTCATTTAAGTTGTGATTTAAATATTGTAAACGTTTCTGTGTGGTGAAAAACCACCTTGGTTGCTTTAGCCCCCACTTGGTAATGAATTTTGTCAGAATAGGTTGGTGGGAGACATTTGGGCTGTGTGGTTAAAACCCTTTGTGTGGATATGTCAAAATACTCACTGGGGGACAGCAATGTAATTTATGGAGCAAAATATGAAAGTTTTATGTGTCTATTATTTCCAGGGTCAGTTTTGTCTTACTCTTTGCCTGTGAATTTGATTGCTATAACTATGAGCTTATCTTAGTTTTCAGACAGAAATAATGCACCTCACTGTTTTAAGTATAAACTTTTCTGTGTTCAAGCACAAATGAGAATAGTATAAAAAAATGTCCTTTTTTTCTCCCTAGTTGAGGATCTCCTCTCTCCCCAGCTCTCCCACTGCTTGGCTGGGATGATTTGGGTTTTTTGATGGATCAGGGCCCTGGTTTTTGGCGTCCCCCTGAAGCTTCAGGTTCATTCCTGCTCTGTTTTGTCACCCCTAAGAGCGTGAATTTTTGAGGGCAGGGCTCCCTCACGTGGTGGCACCACACAAACTTCAGCTGCTTCTCCTGCAAGGAAAATCCAAAATTCCCCCTTTTTCTCCCGAAACCAGCAATTTTCACACAGGTGTGTAGGGACCTTTCCACTGCTGGAGAGTCTGAGAAAAGAGAAAACTTCACTGAGCTCTTCTATTTCCTCCAACCCAAACTATTCTGGGAATCTNTGTACTTTCAGTATTATCAGTCCAGGCTGAAAATTTGGCTGTGGTTATCTGTGTGCACCCTCATGATATGGGGCTTGGGTCTACTCAGTGTTTCTGTAGTGGATCTTTTTTCCCTTAAAATTCAGCTGGTGAGCTCATCTTTCTTCTGCAGTCAGTGGGAATTAGTCCTGTCTTTAAAAACGGAATTTTCATGGGGTTTAGCCTAGATGAGACACTAAAGGAAGAAGGAATTTTCATCCTCCTCTCACTGTTTCAGTGTCATAGGGGGGTGAGACTGTTTCTTTTCAGATTTTGTAGCCGAAACTTGTATCATCAGATAGTTTTTTAGATTGTAGTTATTTTCTTCTTTTGGGATATCACTGTTTCCTCTCTCCTAGTTTCACAATATTTAAAATTAGATTGGCCTAAAAAGGCATTGGGCTTGGGAGCATTTTATTAAGGTTTTCCATTTTTATTTTCAATTCAATCACAGGTATTTCACTGGCAGATTCAAAGCCTCTTTCTCTCCATGAACATATCATTAAATACTCAGCTGTAGATACTCAACCCCCCTCCTCCTGAGCTGGTCCTTTTGGGGTGTGGGGTTCCGAGCGTCCTCCTCCTCATGTTTAGAATTCCAGAATGGTTTGGGTTGGGAGGGACCTTAAAGCTCATCTTGCTCCAACCCCTGCCATGGGCAGGGACGCCTCCCACTAGACCACGTTGTCAGAAAAGCCAAATTCCCAAAATATTGTCTGGATGAAATCCGATCTGTTCGTTGGGCTCATGGCTATGGAAAACCAGACTTTGCACAAGTAGGGAACCACAAGCAAACCTGCTTTTTCTTGCCTGGTGGTAAACACACGATACTGGAATTGTTTTCCATCTTCTTTTCTGCCGAAAGTTATTCAGGGAGGAATCTGAGCTTTTAACGTTGAGCTCAGGACTGGTTCTGTCCTCTTTCCACTTGCCATGGGAGCATGGAGAGGCTGCAGAGATGGGACCCAGCACCCTCCAAGTGTCTGTGAGGAG
>VYXD01014742.1:386247-431306 GCA_013397195.1 Hylia prasina
AATTTTCACACAGGTGTGTAGGGACCTTTCCACTGCTGGAGAGGCTGAGGAAAGAGAAAACTTCACTGAGCTCTTCTATTTCCTCCAACCCAAACTATTCTGGGAATCTAATCCCAAAAATTCATAAGGTTTCTATTATGCAGAATTCTAAAGAACTTCAAGCTAAGCAATAGCAAGTGTTTAAACAATTTTTTTTTCCTCAATGTTCACTATTCCCGAGGCTCCAAATAAGATTTTGACTTAAACTTGTAGGAAACAGACAGCAGGTTATTAATATGGTTTTGTAGGAAAATCAGCGTTCCTAGTGAAAATCAGTGTGCTCAGAATAGGACAAAACTTGGCAATCAACTACTGTTGCTTTGTGAATATTAATTAATTACATACATGTATATATATAGTGTGTCTATATATCATAGATAGACACTTTATATATGAACTGATGTTAAATATATAAAAGTAATTTTTAAANCTCCTCCTGAGCTGGTCCTTTTGGGGTGTGGGGTTCCAAGCATCCTCTTCCTCATGTTTAGAATTCCAGAATGGTTTGGGTTGGGAGGGACCTTAAAGCTCATCTTGCTCCAAGCCCTGCCATGGGCAGGGACGCCTCCCACTAGACCACGTTGTCACAAAAGCCAAATTCCCAAAATATTGTCTGGAAGAAATCAGATCTGTTCGTTGGGATCATGGCTATGGAAAACCAGACTTTCCACAAGTAGGGAACCACAAGCAAACCTGCTTTTTCTTGCCTGGTGGTAAACACACGATACTGGAATTGTTTTCCATCTTCTTTTCTGCCGAAAGTTATTCAGGGAGGAATCTGAGCTTTTAACGTTGAGCTCAGGACTGGTTCTGTCCTCTTTCCACTTGCCATGGGAGCATGGAGAGGCTGCAGAGATGGGACCCAGCACCCTCCAAGTGTCTGTGAGGAGCGTCCGTGCCATGGTGCCCGAGGCCAGGGATCACTCCCAAGACAGATGCCTTTGGAGGCGCAGACGTATGTGTTTCTGCTTTGTAAAAAAAAAAAAATTAAAATATATTAAAAAAAAAAAAGCCACCAAAACTCTTGCGGTTTAGACAGCTGGTCTGGCAGTTGGTAATGTGAAGGCCTATTAAAATATTTATGCTATTTGTTATTTAACTTCATTTGTTTTTTTCCCCCAAAGAATTTGGAAATGGGCTGATTAAATAAAATCGCGTGAGGCCACCCGGGGTCGGGAGTGACAAGAATTGGCAGAAATTTGGGAGCACTGGCAGCACAGGGGGCTAATATTCTGTCTTTCACTCTCCTGAATTCTCGTCGTTCTGTTTGCCTTCTGAGCGAGAGGAGGTGCTAATAAATACGCTGAAAATATTTTCGCACTTCTGCTGGGTGGAATTTTGATTTGGGAGCTGGGGCACAAAGGCCTGGCTTCATGGAAACTTCGGAGTCGGCGACAAGGCTCCCTTTGACTCAGCCCCAGCAGTGGAAATCAACGTTAAAAATTACACCCCCTCCTCAAAGTTTCAGTGATTTGTTATTTTGGGTGCTCACAGAACTCGCTGTGTAGGTTTTAGTGAGGGATTCAACTTCTGAAACTTCTGGGCTGTTCAAACTGTGATGTCTCAGAGTCTGGACAAGTTTCGAGTACCATTTAATTGTTTTCCGACAGGGATGGGCTCTCATGGAAGTGCAGAGTGGGTATCTGGACTGGAGAAAAGTAAAAACAATGAAATTGTGTTTAGCATCCTCAGGGAGTGATGATCACAGAATCCCAGTTTTCCAATCCATGTTGGAAAAGCCCTCCCAGACCATTGAGTCCAACCATTCCCCAGCACTGCCAAGGCCACCCATGTCCCCAAGTGCCACATCCACATGGCTTTGAAATCCCTCCAGGGATGGGGACTCCAGCACTGCCCTGGGCAGCTGTGCCAGGGCTGGACAACTCTTTGAGGGAAGAAATTTTCCTCATATCCAACTTAACCTCCCCTGGCAAAACTTGAGGCTGTTTCCTCTTGCCCCAAACAGCAAACCTGACATCAACACTTGAAAATTTACAAAAGGGAGATTTTAAAAGTCAGAGGGAGGGAATCCAGGTATCTGCTCTGGGCAACAGTTCAACAAATTGGATTGTTCCCCATGTTCGGGGAACATGGAACCATAGACACCAGAGACAGTAGGAAACTGGGAAAAATTCATGCTGTAATGGCAAAAAAAAAAAAAAAAAAGCTGTTTTCACAATAATGAAAACCAAAAGAACTGTTCACCTACAGTGGCCAAGTTTTGAAGCAAAGAAGAGGAATGGTAACATGAAAGAAGGAGAAAAAGAAGATAATGAAGTCCCAAATTTGCTTCTTTTCCAGTGTCTCACTTGAAGGACAAACATACTTGAAAAATGATGCTGATTGATAAAAAAATAATGATTATCTAATCAATCTACAATTTACCTGAATGCTTTTGAAATCCTAATCCTGGGTTTTGTTCAACCCTTGGCTTGGGACAGTCGAGGCTCCTGTGAGAGGTTTAGGACTGAGCCCAGGAGGTCAAACTCAGGCTACGTTCAGAGGTGGTGCCAGAGCCTGAAAAAACGGTGCCAGACGTGTGGAGATCAAATTAGTAAAGCCTGGTTTCGTGTTAACCAGAGATAATATGGTGTGAAATCATTTAATTAAGGAAAATCCCCAGATATTCTGGGAAACACAGAGGAGCAGACTGGAAGGGAGGCAGTGTTGAGGTGGACAAGGAGTGAGTGTGGGAGTCTCCACGGCCCCGTGTTGCTGCTGGAGGAGTGAGGAAAAAGCCAAGTTGTGTTCCCTGGTGGGCTGGAGTCCTGTTGGATCTGCTCCTTTTGGAGAGCTCCTCTTTAAAGGCTGATCCTTATTAGGGCTTTTACACTGTGGCAAGTTGTTGTTGAACCTTTATTTTAAGGCTGAGAGTCTCTAACTTGTTCTCACAGCAAGCTGTTTCCCAGACTCCCATGTGTTTCCCCCAGAATTTGTGCAGAACCTTTTTCTGGGAGCTCAGCTCTTTGGTGTGTTTTGTTCTACCAGCTCCTTGGAGGGGTTGGACCCACAATATTTGACAGTAAAATCTGGTTCAAGTTCTAGCTGCAGGGAAAGCTCTTCCCTCTTGCTCTTTCCTTCCTCTATTAATTTTAAACTTTTTAAAAATCCTGGGATAGTTTGGGTTGGAAGGGTTTTACTCACAATGAAAGTTATCTGGAGACAGTTTCTGTTACAGGAAGTGTAAGTCTTTATTTTAAAGTAATTTTAGTGGAGCTGCATTTCCTACCTCTTCATCCCTTCTGTTCCTGTGAAGTTTGGAAAAGCAGTTTATAGCCTGAAGATCTCTCAGCATTTTTAAGGGTTCTCTTGAGTCTTATAATCCTTCTTCTTTAATTACTTGGGGTCATTTGAACCCAAAGTAAGTAACTGAAGGGAGAGTGGATGCAAATCCAATACCTGGCTTGTAATTTTTGGTGTTTGAATAGATAACATTTGTATTTTTGCTTTTGTTACCAACTTCCTTTAGGAATAGCTTTCTTTTAAATATTGGGAAACTATAATTATATATCTATTTATATCTATATATATGTAGAATTCTAAACTACTTATATATTTTTCTTTCATACATGAAGGATAGAGGAAGGCTGATGACCAAGGTAGCTGGTTATGGAAAGAAGAATTGAACTTTTTCTTGTACCTCAAAAGAAAACCTTCTGAGCAGCTCAGAGAGCTCTGTGTATTTTCAATTATTGCAATTAAAATAATATTTGCCTTTTGCCAAATGACTGAGGAAAGCAGTGGTCTGAAAAGGGGTTGATTTGGTTAAAAAAAATGAACAGAAAATATGATGATGCATGGCCCTGACAATGCTTGCCTGTGTAAGGAAGCGTGATGTGTGTCAGCAATTCCTCCTCAAATCTGCCAATGCAGAAGCTTAAAAATTCTCTCCTGATCCCATGTGCTGCATAATTCACTTTTAGGATCTAAAAATAAAGCCAGGCTCTTTACAACGCTGTGCACATGCTGGAGTGGAGTAAACACGTGTTCAATCTGTTCCGAGTTGTCTGATTAAAATAATCGTGGTGTGAAGGAAGGAGGCAGGAGGGGCACAGCCGAGCATGTCAGAGAGCAGAGAGGTGTTGAAATGCCCTCGAAAATTAAAACTGTGGAGGCTGTGCATGTTAAAATTATTAGGGTTCACGTGGGTGCAAAGATGTTGACAACTTGAACTTGAAATTTCTTACAAGCGTGGCCTTAAATAAATTTGGATTAAATCAGCAACAGGAGGTGAAACCGTGTTTGATGAAATTGTCTGGCAAATTGGTTTTAAGTCTGGAATTTCATTTTCCAAACAGAACACTGTGGAGAGGGCAGCGACAAGCAAAAATGAACTGCAAGTTATTTTACTGTTTGGGGAGACAAGAGACTCTTTATAGTTCTGCTCTAAAGCTTAATTTTTAGGACCTGTATAAATAGAATCCAATCCACCAACTGATTTGGAGAGGATAATCCATCAATATTTAATTTGGTAAGAAAGAAAAGGCTTTAAAATAATGAATGTAGTTCATGAATCAGATGCACCGTTGAGTTCCATTATTAAATGTAGATGTATAATATCGGTGGCCTCGTGTTTGTTATTTTAATAATTCTAATTAACTTCTGGTAATTGTGGTGGACCTGCTGCCAACTATCCCGGCTATGATCATTACTCAGGGTTATTATTTTCTGTAGACAGTCAGCCAGTGAATAGAGGAAGTTTTATGGCAAACTAAACTTACATAGCATGAGTAGGTTTTCTTGTTGCAGAAAAATGCCTCGTGGTGAACTTCATCATGATCTGCCCGTGTTTAAGAGCTGTGGAGAGATCCAGGCAATCTTTAGGATAATGCAGTCATTTCCAAGGCCCCCATAAGCAATATTTCACCCTTTCTCCTTGACTGGGGATGATGAGTGAGGTTTGTGTGGAGAAGCAGGAGCTTTCTCCCTCACAATTAGCCCGCTCCTCTTGTCTCTGTCTCTTTATGGTCCCACATTCCCTTTTTCATGCCGTGGTTGTAATGGTGATAAACCAGGACACTCCAGCCTGAACTGCTGCAAACACAGAGACAGGAAATGAATCCATGGATGGGTGCAGGGACAAATCCTTCGCTTATCTGAAAGACACTTCAGTGTCCAAGAAATCCATTGGAGTATGGAGCTGCTGGTGAGGAAGGATCTGTGAAATGAACTTGTGATTTTGTCTTTCCCATTGGTAGCCTGGGAGGCTTCTCCCACACTGGAGGTGGCACTTGGAACCAGTTTTCCATGTCTGGATTAGGTCTTTCTCTGCATCTGCAAAAATTCTGCCACATTTCAGCTGGGGAAGTGTCACAGGTTGGAGTTTCCCTTCAAATATGTGCTCTGTGCAGGAGAGAAAACCCCAAAATGTTGTGATATCCAATTTCCAGTTAATTGAGGTTGTTGCTACTTAGGAAAGTGGGAAAGATTTATTCTTCTGCTACAACAGTTTTTCCACAGGAAGGAACACTTGCAAACACAGATGTTATTTCATGGAAACAAAACCCCATAAAGCTTTTAACTTGAAAAAGAAACTTCAAAGGTAAATTTTCAGTTGTCCTCAGGGTAGATTGTTCTTGTGCCTCCTCAGAGTAGAGTGACTGGAACTCAGTACCAGTTCCTCCTAGAACAATTGACTTTCAAGAATCCATCACCTTCCTTAGTGGAAAGTTAGTAATCTCCAAAATGTTGCCCTCATCCTTTTAGCTGAACAGATGAAGGCAGGAATAACATGGAATAATGTGCTAGAGGCACAGCAGAACTGGGGTGTGTGGGACCATTAAGCCATGGATAAGGACTTTAGGACAGTCTAAACATTGCAAATATCTTCTGGCCAGACCTGAATCTGGTGCTGGGAAAAGGAAAAAAAACACCCCACTTTTCTAGCAGTTTAATATTTGAGTGGATTTAAAGGACAGGTATTGTTTATTTTAAAATTGGAAATAGAAAATTCCGTAAGGAAATGGATTTAATCCCTAAAGTGTGTTTGGGGTGTGACTGAAGAATCTAAAATAAAAAGGCAACTCAGAGTGGATTTAGGGATTGCAGCTGTTGGGAGAGATGTGTCTGTGACACGCCCTGAGAATACAAAGTCAGGCTCTCCTCAGATGGAATTTTTGGCACTGAGGGACAGTGCCCATTAAAATAACTGCTAATTCCTTGTGCCAACTGCACTGCCTTCAAAGCACATTGCACTGGGAGAGAGTTACTGAGCTCCTGAGCCTCAGCTTCGATTTGCCCATCAGAACATCCACAGTTATTTCACAGAATCACTGGGTTGGAAGAGACCTCCAGGATCATCGAGTCCAACCCAGCCCCAACACCTCAACTAAACCCTGGCACCCAGTGCCACATCCAGTTTTTTTTAAACACATCCAGGGATGGTGACTCCACCACCTCCTCCAGCAGACCATTCCAGTACTTCATCACTCTTTCAGTAAAAAATCTTTTTCCTAAAATCCAGCCTAAATTTGGGGCATCTTCAAAGCTTTTCAGTGCTTTGGAGTAGATCCTTGGGATAATGTGCCCTCCTTTGACAGTGCTGTGTTCCTCTGGATGGCACTGGGGGAAAAGGAAGCCCCCAACCACCCAGGGATCTTTCCCTTTCTTCCTGCCCATCACAGCAGCCAGGGCAAACTCTGAAATCATATAGAACCTATGGATTCCTCAAAAGAAATTAATCCCGAGTGGTTTTATCTCATTTTCTGTGTATTGCCTACTGCAATTTGGGCTCTTAATTTGTTTTTGCAAACGATGAATTTGGTTTCCTGCTGTCAATGAGTGTCTGCCTGTCGGAAGGCTCCAAGCATGACTGGCATAATGAAAAGTCTTTCTTGTGTTAAAGTTGGAACTTTGTCTGTTAAGAATTTCCCTCTGTCTGATAACTAAGGTCAGATGACAGATCTTCCTGTATCTTCACTCCAAGTTGTAGTTAATCTTTATCATCAAAGGAAATAAGAATGATACTCATCAGGGGTACAGCAAGAGCAGAAAAAATAGGTAGAAAATGTAGTAAATAGCAAGTCTCAGTAATTTTCTTCTTTTGACTCACTGTAAGATCCAGGAGTTTAAAGTTCTGTTGCTACAGAAATATTTGTGACCACTTAGGGGTTCCTTTTGGTTGTTGGAAATAGATGGGGGTGGATCTTGAGCTTTTTTCTCTGCTTGAAATATAAATCTGGTTTGTTGCTGTTTAGAAAGTGTTCATTTCAGATGAACAATAGAATTCTGCTTTTCAGTCGGTGGGGACAACACAGAATAAAGCATGATGCCCTCAGCTGCTCTAAGCGGATGGGAGAGTAATTCTGAGGGGATTTTTAGATGTCCAGCCTAAGTTTTTGTTCTCAAGTAGCTGCAGTGAAATAATCCTCTGCCACAACATGACATGAAAGAACTTCATGAGGACACGGTGATGAGCAAAGCAGGAAAAGCTCAAGTTTATTTACAAAACTCAATTTTATCCATTTCCAAAGGTGCCTGTGGATTGGAGGATGAAATTCCACCTCCCAAACCACATTGGTCAAGACAACTGTCAATCAGCTTTCTCCTCCTACCTAAAAATATGTAAACAACGAAGGACAGTTGGGAAAACAAAGCTGTTGTTTATAGTAAAAGTGTGGGAAAATAGAAATTCTGACTCCAATATGAAAGACAAATCAGAAGGCCCAGAAAAATCCTCAAACCCAGGGTGACAATCCTGTACTCCCCACAGCAGGAGTAGCACAATTGCCCCTGGGGGCTGTTCTTGGCCCCTGTGTGTAAAAATGCTGCTTCCCAGTCCAAATATTGTTTGCAGACAGATGGGAGGCACCCATGGAATTGTTCAGCTTGGAGAACCCCTCCAAGGCCATCGAGCCCATCCCTAAACCATGTCCCCAAGTGCCGCATCCACAAATGAACGCAACTGGAGCCAATGAGGTTCTCAAATTTCCAGCAGTTCGCCCTCGACAGTTTATTTTTTTTAATTTTCTTTTTTTTAATCTACATCTCAATTACATAGTGAGATGTTCTTTTTAAAAACTTGTTTGTTATTAAGATATAAATCTACTTATTTTAGTCATGTAGTGCACGGCGGCATAATGCAATACAAGAAGATTACAAGCTGATGGTGAGATGTTAATAACAGTAACACAAAACATTAAGGCAAGTGACATTTACATAAGTATCTTGATCTTAATACATGTAATTTACATATGAAAATTTAATCACCATAGAGATAAACAGCTGCAATGTTTAATTAAACTCTCCACACAAAATCAGCCTGCAAGAAGTAGTTTGTCACTGCTAATTTATCACAATTCTCATAAGTATTCTTTAAAATAAAAATGCAAAATAAATGACTCTTATTGATAATTTAACTTCTGGTTACTTTATCGTATTCTCAACAGGCTTTGATGATACAATTACAATATGAAGATCCCAGGCTCATTTTCTCACCATTTAGAAGACAAAACATAAATATATGGAGAACAAATGTATTTGTTTACAGACTGAGGGGTCAGCAGTGTGGCAGCGCTGGAGCACAATTTAGGCAAATTTAATGCTGTGATAAGTTATGTGCAATGAAGGGCTGGGAGTCCCTCTCTCTGTGGGGCTGTTTGAGGAGGAAACAATTAGAGGTGAAAATTAATGCTGGAATTATCCCGGAGTCGGAACAGGCTCCATCTCCCTCCCTCAACCACATATTTTGGGAATCAGAGATGTGCTGACATTCAGGAGTTATTGAAGCCCAGACTTTTGTTTTAAAGCCAAACAAAGCTCTCGGTGTCTTGAAAGAAACAATTTCCACGTCTTTCTGGGGATTCTTCCAGAAAATTGAAATTAGAAGGTTGGCTGTATGCTCTTCACAGCACTAATAACAGAAAAAGAGCTTTTTGGTAACTTCAGGGTAGGTGGATAACAGCAAAAAAAATAGATTTTGGTAACGCTGGGGTAGGTGGGAATGGAGATATTTAACATTTAGTACCTGAAAGTGCATATTTTTAGGTGTGAAACTGATTCTCTCCCCAGAAGCACAAACTGTATAATGAGGCTGTGTCAGATGCAGCTTCTGCATATGCCGAGAATTTAGATGTTGTTTATATATAAACTCTCTGAATTTCCTATCCCATGGCAACCCCAGAACTCTGGGGAACCTTGGGCTGCATTTGGCAAATTCATTTTCATGGACCCATGGCAAAGATGACCCTTGGAAAATCCTATTTTTGCCTTGGGTTTAGACTTTGCTCTATTTATTGCGCCTTTATCTTTTTGTGTAAGTTTTGTTTAAGGATGTGATCATTTAAGGTTATTCTTATGCCTAAAGATGATACCCAGATCACGCAGAAAAAATGGAGCTGTTTGGTTCTGAGTTCAAAAATCCTTATTCTCAATTATGAACCTGTTTAATTAAAGTAAAACTGGGCTAAATTCAGCTTTTTATTTATAAATGAACCTTGCATGAAAACTAGATATGGGGGAAAAAACCCCTAATAAGTAGAGATTAGGTCTAGGATAGGATAAATCAATAGCATGCTGAAGAAAAAGAAATCAATTTTAAAGCAGTACAACTTTTTGTTTATTTGTTTTTTTCCAAATCAGAATTTTTGCACCATAATTGGATTTAAAAATGAAGAAATGGACACATTGAAAATCAAAATCATGGGAGAGATGCAAAAGTTTCTCTTTTAGTGATGTTCTGCTTCAAAAAAAACATTCAAAGTTAAAGAGGAAATATTCTCAATATTAGCAAAAATCTATTTCACCTTTGATTTTGGCGTGGTTTGAAGGTGTTGGTGGCAGCTGATCCTTAGTGGCAATTCCCTGGCTCTGCTGTTAATTGCTCTGTGTTACAATACAAATGTTCATGATTTGAGCTAGGACAGAGAGATTCAGGCACGTTCTCCCAGCAATTCCAATATTTGTGTCCAACAAAGCAACTGGAATGACGATTCCAAGGGGAAATTCTGGATTCCCAACATTTTCAACTCCAGGTTAGGACTGCTTGGCGAGAAACATGAGTAGGTGCAGAAGCTGTCAGTGCTAAGAGAAGGGGTGCTAATAAAAATGGAGTTTTGAATAGATATTTTTACATGTCTGTATATTTGGAAATACATAATTACAGTCAAAAAAAAAAAAAAAAAGAGGTACAACTCTTTACAAAAAATAACATTTTCCACTACTGTTTTGCAGTCAATATAAGTGTTTCACGTCATCACCTGAGTGTGTTTGTAAAGTTACTTAATTCAGTGATTTGAGCTGTCACTGGTTTATTACTGTTAAGCAGTTGAGTACAATTAAGTGATTGTCCCTCTATGAGTTATTTTTTAGCTCATAACTCTCCAAAACTCAGAAAAACAATAGAAATCTACTCTGTAAGGTCTGCTTGCTGGAAGGGCAGCATCCGTTCAGTAGGAAAAAAGTGGCCAATTCCAAGTAGATTCAACAGTAGTATTCCCCACATTCCAAAATTATTTTTTTCCATATTTTTTCCATTTTTTCACCCATACTGTGATATCTTTTCTATATTTCTTCAAATAGAAATTCTATATTTCTATATTTCTATATTTCTTTGCCAGTACAGGGCAGGAATCTCTGCTTTTCCATTCTGAAGGATTGAGGTTCTTCTGCACTTAAACCATTATTAAGCAATATTTTAATTAAATTTTGGATACTCCTCTGGATACAAAATCAATCTCCGACATCCAAGCTAACCTGGCTGTTCAGGAAGTCTTTACTGAGATCGTTGATGGTGATGTGTTAATTATGAATTTATAATGCCTAATTGGGGTAGGGGATATTTTTCCATATGGGGACATGGGATTTCTCCTTCTGGATGGTCAATGAGAGACAAAAAAATGTGGGCATCAGCTAACTGGGAGTCATTAAGGATTTAGGAGCTCCAGCATCCTGAAAAATCAGGTCCAGCTGCACAGGTCCATGAATATGATGACCAAAGAATAGATATTTTATATTTTTTTTGGTTTGTTGCCTCACGTTTGTGCAGCATGGTGCCGAGCTAGACTTGAGGGTGCTGTAAGAAGGGACTGTGGGAAGTGTGTGAGAGAATGTCCTCTGGCTTTCCAAATGGATCATGGAATCATTTGGGGAGGAAAAGGCCTTTAGGATTGAGTCCAACCCAATGGGTGGGTTTTGTTAAGCTGATGCATGGAAAGGCTGTCCGGGCAGGATGCCTATTTCCAAATATAAAATATATCCCCATGGAAAGTGGTGCAGGCTTTCAAGGCTGGTTTTTGGGGTGTGAGGCACCATGGTCCCTTTTTCTTCCCCTTCCTTGTTGGCAGTTGTATTGATGTTACCGAGCTGTGTGACGCTCCCCACCCACATCCTGTGCTGGAACCACCCCTGGCAGCTCCTGTGGGATCCCACAAAATCCCATCCAGGCTGGACACACAGACAGACAGACAGACAAGCTGCCACTGCTCCTGGGCAGAGCCAGGGATGCTCAGCAGGACGTTCCTTTGGGAGACCTTTTGAGGGGCACAGGCTCTGTTTGTCCATCTGTTATCCCTGTAGATCCCAGGTAATCCTGGAGATTCAGGTGTACAACCCTACAGCATCATCTGCTGTGCCCTGGTGACTCCCCCATGTCCCTGCCCTTTTGGCAGCACTGCTAAAGAAACATCTCTGTCCTGCTTAAGAGGGGGCTTTCTGTTGGCTGTAGATGAATTAAGTGCTGTGTTGATTAGATTTACAAAATCTTTCAGGATAAAAGTATTAAGGAAGTACAGAATGATTAAAATGCAGCATCCCTTGTATTTCCTCTTCTGTCTGGCAAACCAGTGGCATTAATAGAGCCGTGCACCAGCAAGGAGATGATTTTCTTGTGTGTTTTAAGTGACAAAGTATGAGACAAAGTCTGAAAGGGTTGGACTGTCAAGGACTGTCTCCTTTAACTATGGCCTCCCTCATGCTGGATATAAATCTTTGTTGCCAACAGCATAAACATAAATTGCAGCAGTGATTATAATGCAAGCCCACTTTATTTATCTGCAAAACCCGCTCACACTCCTGGTGCAAGTGTAGATTTTTCTCCTGTGAGAAGTGATCGGTCCCTCAGGACATCTTTTCTCCCTGTCCCTTGATGATGTCAGTGAGTGGCTGATTAGCTGCTGACACGTGAAATTATGGGGGATCAGGAAGGTTAATGAAAGGCTTCTCTCTCCAGCCATGCCCATGCACTGTCTCCCTCTCTCCTCCTCAGCTTTGGGTGGTTTGGTGACCTCGGGGACAAAGTCAAGAGAGAAAACACACACTAGCATAGCAGTGCAGCCTAATCAGTGGTTCTCTGTTAATATCTAATTATTTAATAAAGGGGAGATGAATTATTTGTGGCCCAGAGTTTCCCCCAGTGAGGGCTGCTCCTCGGAAGTGCTGTTCAGCTGTCCCTGCAGTGTTGTCATTGATTAGCTCTGTCATGTTGAATATATTTTTGCCCATGTGATTTGCATAGGCAATCCTGGTTTGTGTTGAAAGCAGAGAGGGTTTGTCATTCCCAGGAAGAACAAGGGGTTGGGCTGGAGTCATCAGGGGACAGACGGACCTGTGCAGGTCCAGTCTGTGCCCTCAGTGGTGGTGGCTGGAGGTCAGTTTGGAGAGGGGCCATTGCCAGCCTGCTGTGAGGGTGTGATCCCTGAAACTCCTCTGTGTTCTTCCCAAATATCCTGCAGCAGGAATGGCTGGCGTAGAAATACTGATTTTACAGCTCCTCATCTCCATCTCTGTGCCCATAAGTTGGATTTTCAAGGAACACCTTTTCTTTGTCCTTCTCATGGAATGTTGTGAGTCGGAAGGGACCTACAAGGATCATCAATTCCTGGCCCTGCACAGGACAACCCCAAAATCACACATCAGGAGGTGCTGTCAGGTCAAACTATGCCTTGTCCCATCTTCTTTCTTCTCCCCTGGCCTCTGCCTCTGATTGCAGTCACTGGAGCTGAGGGTATTTGTACCTATTAATTTAAATCATCCTCCTTTAAGGATTGAGCTTAGAAAAGATTTTCTGAGTTAGCATGAGCCTGACCTTAACATATGTCAAGCTTTACACAGGGTGGGTGAAGATTATTTCCATACTAATTACTGTTCCAAAAGTTTTTCCTTCTCTGTTGCACCCAGTTCCTGCAACTCCTTCCTCTTTGGGCTTTCCTTTGTATCACACTCCAAACATCTTGAATTCTTATCTTCCCATGGGGGATAAAAAGAATGGTTGAAAATTTGTTTTACTGAAAGAATAGTTCTCAATATAAATTCGAAAAATTATTTCAGAATCTGAATTTGCGTTCTGAAGTTCAGTCCAGAGTTTTAGTTTTGGCTGCCCAGTCCCTGGAAGTGTTCAAGGCCAGGTTAGGGCTTGGAGCAATTTGGTTGGGAGATAAAATGAGACAGGTTTTTGTGTCCTGGCAGTGAAATCTTTGCTGGATGGTTCCTTGGAGACTTCCTTGTGTCTCTGGACCACACTGACCTCACACCAGGGCACTCCCTGGGATGGTTGGGAAGTGAATCCTGACTCAGGAATTGGAGCTGAGGGTCCCTTTTATCCCTCTGGAATAATGCCACAAGGGTTGCAGCAGGAGTGTGGATGCTGGGCAGAGAAAGGGAATTATTTTACAGGCAAAGATGTGGGAATAATTTCACCCAAAAATGTCATTGTGCAACTCTGGGTGCTGAAGGGGCGGGTGACAAGGGATGGCAACGTTGGTGTCACAAACCTGGAGCTCCAGGTGTGATCCAGGGGAAGCCACAGGTATTTACTGGGACCAGAGCACTCCTACAGTGGCTTCTGTTTATCTTTGCTGGGGATTTTGCCTGGGTTTGTTTTCACCCTGCTGTTGAGCAGCTCCAGGAGGGTTTGGAGCTCCAGGAGTGTTTGTGAGGGATTGAAACGGGCCAGACCCTGCTGGGCTCCTGCTACAGAGGGATCTTTGTGCTCAGGGGAGGATGTGGAGTCAGTCTCTGATTTCCAAATCCTTGGCAAAAGAGACTTTGGCTCAGCTGAAGGGCCAGGGGCCTCCACACCCACCCTGGAGCCAGCTTTTCCCAGGAGTGAGAATTAAGAGTGGGGAGAAAATGCCTCCTGCACTTGGGCACAGGCAGGACCTGGTGCCATGCAGAAGTGCTCCAGAGGTGCCACCTGGAAAGTGGGATTTTAAAAATTATTTGGCTACGTGTTTTGGCTCAACATTTGTTCTCCTGGCGCCTTGGCACATGTGTGAGCTTAATTATTTTAAGTGTAACAGTCTGAACAATTAAAGTCCCAATAAAATAGGAGCAAACTTTTTTCTTCTTGTCATTTAGGATAGAGCCATAAAAGCAGATAATTTTATTTAATTTTGATTTTTAATTGATTTAATATCTTTCTATATAAAGATATTTTTTAATATATTTAATATATTTTATTTTTTATTTCAAAGTAAAAAGCCCATGGAAAGTGCAGCAATGGGGGTTTTTAAAGTTGAGCTCTCAGGGCCAACCCTTTCTCCATGTTCCATCTTGTCTGGTTGGGATGGAGATTTTGGAGCAGGATGTTCACAAACTTTCCATAGATAAAGTGCTTTTCCTTGTGCTGTTTCAGTCACCCCGAAATAACACCCACAAATAACAAGTCCAAGTTATCAATATCCTGGTTTTGTACCCTTCAGCTCCTGACTGGAGCAATGGGACAGGGTCCTTTCTAAATATTGTGATTTTTTTTTTCACAACATCCTGAATTAAGCACATGAGGTGATTTAGTCTTGAAGCTTCTGGGGAAGAGATAATTGTTCTTTTATTATTATAATAGATCACAATAAACTCACTTTGCACTTCTGCAATGGGGAGTGTGTTAGCTGGAGGAGTGTGCAATAATTCTTTTACAGTGTTATCAAATGGCATCATAGAAAAGCAAAAAGCATCTCATCTTCTAGGCTGTTTCTTTTGCATAGCCTCTTCGAATTGATAAATGTTTATATTCCAATCTGGGATTCAGTTTGGAGCATCAGCCACAACAAGGATCCAGTGAGGATCCCTTGATCTTGAGTGAGCTGATTTTTGTGTGTGCAAAGGTTTTTCTGCCTGATTGTACACAAGCAAACTTACAAGTCTGGGTTAAACCCAAATGTTAATGAATGCTGGTGGCATCTGAAGGGCCATTTCTGTGTGAAAATCGCAGAATATTGATGTTCAAACAGTTACTGGATATCTCAGTACCTGTGGGATNGGATTTTGCCTGGGTTTGTTTTCACCCTGCTGTTGAGCAGCTCCAGGAGGGTTTGGAGCTCCAGGAGTGTTTGTGAGGGATTGAAACGGGCCAGACCCTGCTGGGCTCCTGCTACAGAGGGATCTTTGGGCTCAGGGGAGGATGTGGAGTCAGTCTCTGATTTCCAAATCCTTGGCAAAGAGACTTTGGCTCAGCTGAAGGGCCAGGGGCCTCCACACCCACCCTGGAGCCAGCTTTTCCCAGGAGTGAGAATTGAGAGTGGGGAGAAAATGCCTCCTGCACTTGGGCACAGGCAGGACCTGGTGCCATGCAGAAGTGCTCCAGAGGTGCCACCTGGAAAGTGGGATTTTAAAAATTATTTGGCTACGTGTTTTGGCTCAACATTTGTTCTCCTGGCGCCTTGGCACATGTGTGAGCTTAATTATTTTAAGTGTAACAGTCTGAACAATTAAAGTCCCAATAAAATAGGAGCAAACTTTTTTCTTCTTGTCATTTAGGATAGAGCCATAAAAGCAGATAATTTTATTTAATTTTGATTTTTAATTGATTTAATATCTTTCTATATAAAGATATTTTTTAATATATTTAATATATTTTNAGTGTTATCAAATGACATCATAGAAAAGCAAAAAGCATCTCATCTTCTAGGCTGTTTCTTTTGCATAGCCTCTTCGAATTGATAAATGTTTATATTCCAATCTGGGATTCAGTTTGGAGCATCAGCCACAACAAGGATCCAGTGAGGATCACTTGATCTTGAGTGAGCTGATTTTTGTGTGTGCAAAGGTTTTTCTGCCTGATTGTACACAAGCAAACTTACAAGTCTGGGTTAAACCCAAATGTTAATGAATGCTGGTGGCATCTGAAGGGCCATTTCTGTGTGAAAATCGCAGAATATTGATGTTCAAACAGTTACTGGATATCTCAGTACCTGTGGGATCTGGCACACAGCTGAAACAACTGTGTATAAACCTTTGTGATCCTCTGCATGTTTTCTTCAAAAGTACTTCTGGATTGTTTGAAGAAAAATTTGTGCAACTAGATATTATCAGAAAAGTTCTGCCTTTATCCACATGCTATGGATTTTATCTGAACAAAGTAGATTTAGGTTGGATTTTAGGAAGGAATTCCTGGCTGGGAGGATGGGGCGGGCTGCCCAGGGAAGCTGTGGCTGCCCCTGGATCCCTGGAAGTGTCCAAGGCCAGGTTTGGAGCACTCTGAGATAGTGGAAGCTGTCTCTGCCCATGATAGGTGATGGAAAGATGAACTTTGAAGTCCCTCCTACCCAAACCATCCTGGAATTCCATGATTCTCCAAACCCTTTAACTTTCCCCACTCTCTGTGACACGTTTGAAGGGCAGGACAGATCAGCCCCTCCTGTTCCAGTGCCCACTTGCCAATCCCAGAATGGTGGTTGATTAAAAAATAACGGGGAAAAAAATAACAAAAAAAAGATTTACACAGATTTTGTGCCCCAATTAGCAGTGCTAATTGGGGCACACAAGCAAATTGCACTCTACCCTGTGGAGATTGTCAGGCAGTCAACCAGAGCACTGAGTCACCCAGAGCGTGACTCTAACCCTGAGTTAGGACTTAATCAGGTGCAAAATCCGAGGAGGTCCCTCCAGGAAGGACACAGTCCTCTGCTGGGTATCAGTGAGAGAAGCTGCTTCAGGCTTTTTTGCTTCATTTTAGCTTTTTTTCCCCTCTTTTTTAAGACCAGGGTTTAAAATAAAACCCTGAGTAGTTGGGAAGGAGACGGCTGGTAGTTCAGCATTTTAAATTAAAAGAGGGTTGGTTTAGGTTTGATATGAGAAAGCTTTTGCAGTGAAACACGGGCAGAAGTTTTCCAGAAAGGTGGAGGATGTCCCATCCCTGAAAGTGTCCAAGGCCAGGTTGGATGGGGCTTGGAGCAATCTGGAAGAAGGTTGGAAGCAAATCTTGAGTTAATTTGGTTTTGGAGGTGCATTTTTGACCTGTCAGGCATCACAAAAGGCTGGTGTTGTGAGAGGGAAGTGCAGGTGGTGCTGCCCATCCCTTTCCCCAGGGAAGAAATCTGGAGAGTCCCTGGGCCACTTGGTTCTTCAGGGATAAAATATTGGTCCATATTTTGTGGTGCCATGGAAAGCACAGGAATCAATTTAGGTCCATCCTGCTGCACGTGGAGAAAGAAAAACAGAATTGTATAACTGCCAAACAATTATTCTTCATTTTAAAATATAATTAAATCAGTCAAACCTTTTCTCCTTTTTCCACCGTGGTAGGAATCTCCTTATATAATGGAGGTATTTTCTCCAATGTGCATATAAAGGAATATAACCCAAAAATCCTGTCTCAAAAATCGTATCTGGGTCCTGTAGCACAAAGAACACCCAGACCTTTATCACTAAATCCAGCATGGAAAACTCCCTCCTCTTTCCCCCCCTCCAGCTAATGGGCAGCAGTGTCCACTTGAAAAGTCGTTTTTGGGGGGTTGGAATCCATTTTGATAAGACAGGGGAAAAAGTTGCTATTCACAGTTGTGATTTAAGTGTAGACGGTTTTGCTGCTTGAGGGAAAAAGTGACCAGGCATTTTGAAAAGGAGAATATGGAGTCAGGGAACGGTTTGGGTTGGAAAAACCCTTTCAGACCATGGAGTCCGACCATTCCCAGCACTGCCAAGGCCACCACTGACCCACGTCCCCAAGTGTCACATCCACACGGCTTTGAAATCCCTCCAGGAGTGAGGGACCCCACCTCTGCCCTGGGCAGCTCTGCCAGGGCTGGACAACCCTTTCCATGAAGAAATTTTCCCTAATATCCCATCTAAATCTTCACTGAGGTAATTTTTTTCCTGTTCTATTGCTTGTATCAATGAGTCACAGATTCACTGATTCAGGATTTTTGTCTCTGGTAAAATCTTGTAAAAACACTGCGTTTTTACAGAGAGTTGTATCAGAAGCCACAACACACATGAATGCACAAAATGTGAGAAATAATGTCATATTCACCACAAAATGGATAAATTCCATAGATATTACAGATTGAATGTTTGTTTCCCTATTTTTTGATAAAACTGTGGCTTGTTGTAAGTCATCAAATCCACTAGATGGTGGTAAAGACCATCGACTTTATCCTCCAGCAGCAAGAAAACAAAATGAAGAAGTGAAAAAAGTTAGGAGTGCATAAAAAAACCCCAAATCCAACCCCAAACCCATATTTGCCTTTCTGTGGTGTATACTGCAACCAAGAGCAAGCATGAGAAAGCAGTGGTGCTTTTGGGCATCATGTGATGAGGAGCTCCCCAAATGAAACGCTTTTGTCAGGATAAATATCCAGCCAGATGATTATGAATCATTGTGGCAAGTTTTAATACAGATCAGAACCTAAATTAATCCTGCTCTGGCTCATGGATCGTGGCTCTCCTTTGCCTCGGATACAAATGAATGGTAAACAATATTTTGGCAATATTTAGGTTAATCATGTAGAACTGATTACTCGAGAAGAATGCTATTATCATTTAGCCAATTTATACCCTGCTCCGTGACAAATGAAAATTAATGTTGCTGTTTTTAAGATATCAAATGGGTCATGATTTTAAGAAAAATGATTGCCCCTAAAGATAACTGATAATGATGGCTAAAGGCAAGGAGATCCGAGCAAGTTAGCAACATCCATAATTCCCTAAGTAAATCCAGTGGAAAAGCAAATAGAGCTTCGTGTGTCAGGTGGCTAAACAGGCAGCACTTTAGGTGTTGCTTGTTGGGTCTTTTTCTTGTTGTTTTAAGTGTAGCATTCCCCATTAATTATTTGTTAGTAATTTCCCATTAGAATGGGCATGATTGATGGTTTTTCCCACATTTAGTAATGTGGGAAAAGAGAGCGGATTTCTGGAGTTGAGTACTGTGTGCTTTTGGTGCAGATGTAATAATTTATGTTGCAGAATTGGTTATTCTTGTTGATAAGGAGTTGTGGAGTGGACCTCTGCTGCCTCAGTGCTGTACATTGATAAAGAAATGTTTTGTAGTGAGCACTAGAGGTGATGTGATGAAAATTGCTGCAGGCATTTGCAACAAGTGAGGGGTGAGAAATCCAACTGAAACAGGCAGGGAATTAAGACTTGTAAGGAAAAGAAAACGTTCCTTATTCTAGGAAGATGTGTTTTATATCACAGGGCTGTATAGAAATCAGGCGTTGCAAAGGATTGTTGAAAAGATGTTAAACAGGAATGAATTTGTCCTCCACCATTCCCAATTCCCTCACGGAGAGAGCTGATCCCTGTGTGCCTCAGCACAAGCCTGGAGTCACTCCAGAGCTCGGACTTGCTGCCTGCAGTTCTGTGTGCACAGCAAGTGTTGCTCTACTGTGCCCATGAAAGAATTTTAAAAGGTCTTTTGCAGAACCAGAAAAAAACGTTGCCAGTCCAGTCCTTCCTCTGCACCTTCACCCATCTTCGGGATTAATGTATACTCTGGAATGTGTGAGCTTCCTGATGGAGACAGAGCACGCAGTGATTTCAAATAACATTCCCGTGCTTGCTCCAAATCCCTCCTCTCCTTTTTAAAAATTACATTGCACACTGTGGCTTTGCCATATATTGTGCACTCATTATCAGAATAAAACTTTACCGATTTTAACAACTTTTGAAGGAGTAGGCATGTAAAAGAAAGCTTTTGGGGGGCATTATGTGGACATTATGGATCTTTTAGGATGCCAGACAAGGTCTGCACTGCTGACTTTCCTGTGTTCCAGAACAGAGGGATTTGGAGCCGTTTCTTTGCTTGTCCCCAGCTCTTTGGGTGACAGACAGGGCCCATTCCAACCAGCACCAAGTGGGATGGATCAGGACCCAAGCCAGAACTGACCTCTGTGACCTGGGGATGATTTTTGGAGCCTTGGTAAAGCTGGGAATCTGCATTTCTCATGGCTTACAGCAGCATCTTCACTCCCATTTCTTTTCCAGCTGGGTGCTGACCAGCTCTGCTACGTGGGTAGGGCACTTGGAAAGGTTAACATTTTTGAAAGGCTGTAAAGCAGCACTCATGGTCAGAGCAGTGCTTCAATCCCAATTTCTTTAGAGGATTGGTCCTGGCAAAAATTCCTTTGCAATTTACTCAGGGTTGGAGCAAGGGTTTGTTTTGTGTGGCAATATTTTTCTTAGGTGTTAAAAAGAAGGCGAGGGAAGGCTCCAGGGAGAGCTCAGAGCCCCTTCCAGAGCCTAAAGGGGCTCCAGGAGAGCTGGAGAGGGACTGGGGACAAGACATGGAGGGACAGGACAAGGGGGAACAGCTTTAAGCTGCAGGAGGGTGGATTTAGATCAGATATTGTGAAGAAATTGTTGGCTGTGTGTGGTGAGGCCTTGGCAAGAGTTCAAGGCAAGGCTGGAGCAGCCAGATCTGTGGAAGGTGCCCCTTCCTGTGGTGAGGTGGGACCTGATGGGATTTAGGTCACTGCTGCTTCATCCATGGAGTGTCCTTTTTGAGCATTCAGCCCTATCCATTGTTTCTGGGTCTTTTACTGAAGCTGTGTTCATGGCAATGAAAAAGAAAAATCCTGACGTGTGAGGAAACAGTTGTGGGAAAAATTTGGATATGGATTCATTTGTTCCTAAACAGCCATGGGGGAAAAAACCTTAAGAGTAAAGGGATTTGAAGGCAAAAGTGATGTCAGATTTCAGTGCCAAATTCTTGCTCTGGAAAACAAACCCTACAGATGTGTGGCTGAGGAGGGCCAGGCACTCCCAAACCAGCAGCCACCAGTGCACAAGTGGGGTGGGATAAACCTTGGAGCCACAGCAGAAGCAAGGAAGGAGGCTGGATTTTGCTCAGCAAAGGATATGACACTGCAAACTGGTTGAAAAATGTCACAGAAATAGATAGAAATATATGGAAATAAATGGGAAGTGAGGGAAAGCTGCTGTGAGCAGTGCAAAGGCTGTTGGGCAATAAAGTAGTTCAAAAAGTTCTCATTGGTCCATTTAATGGGACCAATCCCATAATTTTTACATATATGTATATATATATACATATAAATTATATATAAACTCATCAGAACAGAGTCACCATTGCTCACCATTTATTTTGAAATTTTTGTCGTTATTTGCATGTTTTTTGGTAGGGTTGCAACGTCAGATTTTTCAGACCATTGTTTTTAATCAAGAGTTTCCCGAAGTATTTTCTCCTCTTCTACCTTGCATGCATTTTGCAGAAGCAAGGTAACTCCCAGAAAGCAGCATCTGATCTTCCCATCCTTACAGTTCCTGGAGGAATGACTGAGGTTTTCCTCTTGCAGGAGATTTTTGCAAGCTCCTGTCAATCTGGCAGACTTAAATTGATGACAATTTCTAGATCGTGTCCTACCTCTGAGTTGTTACTGAAAGTGCAGAGTGGCTCCCAAGCCCACAAATTTTGAAAGGGAGTTTTGGAAAATGCACCCTGAGATTTCTTTCCTGAGCCAGTCTGTCTTTGCAGACTAACTCTGCTCCTAAACAGGAAAATTAGAGCCTTGCTTGTATCACTTACTGGTTAAGTGAGATTTTAGTTAGCACTGAACCAGTTAAAAGAAAAACAAAGTATTTCTTTAACCAACTCTAGCTCCACTCAGGCCTAAATTATTATTTTTTCTTCAGAAACGGGCATTTTAATGTGTCACTTTTCAGTTCCAGCTCAATAAACAACCATTTATTTACAATTTTAAAGCAATCTTCAGCCTAGTCAGGTAAGAATTATTTCAAAAGAATAAAAACATTTTCATTTCCCATCACTGCCAAAAATGAAAAGAACATGAGTTATGAGTCTTGCTGTGTTGTCTTAAGTTGATTACTATGGAATGATTAAAAAACTAGCTGTGCTGTCATAGCAGAGGAGTACATTATAAGTGTAATAACAGTTTAGGGATACAATCCATCAATGCCGTACTTGGGGGAAGAAAAAAAAGTTGATCTATTTCTTTGGTCATCATTTTCAGCATATTAGATGACAAATAATTGTACGTTCATCAATAACAATAGATTAAAGTTGAAATGATTTATTGCCATTTCGCCGTGGGATGATGGAGCGCCGGGTCACTCGAGCAGGGATGGGGGCTGTAGTTAATTTTCACGGGTCTCTTGGCAGAAATAATAGACAGAGGGGGGGAAACCACCTGAAACAAGGTAGATCAAAGTTGGTGACAAGTGATTTGTAGCTTTGTTCTGCGGGAGGGGTGGGCTGGAGGTGGCAGTGGCTCGGGCTTGATGATCCTAAAGGTCTTTTCCACCCTTAACGGTTCCGCGGTTCCGCGATCCCAAACCCGGCGGTCTCTCACATCCTCGCCCAGCTGAGCAGCCTCCCAAGAAAATCCTCAATGCCAGTCCCGAGGTCAGGCCGGTTAATAAGGAGAAAATGATCTTGGAACTTCTTTTTTGATGTGAAAATTCTTCTATGAAGCGTTTTTATTTGCTCTTGAAATAACAAAGAAGGGAAAACAGCTCTACTTGTCAATTATCCCACCATTTTGGTGCTCCTGTGAAAAAACAGAGAGCACTCGTTTGGACAGGGACAGTCCCAAGTTTTAAGCTCAAACTCAGTTATTTTCCTGAAAACTTTCTCTGAACAAAATTTGTGTGCAAATCTGACAATAATAACAGATTTTGGTTTGTCAATTCCTGTCCTGCTGCCGTGTTTGTTTTTCTGGGCTCAAAACTGGGAGAACATCTCTGTTGCCTTTTACTGAAAAGCTCCCAGTCTCCACCATTCCAAGAAAATCTGTGGAGTCTAATTCATCCATGGATACCCCTCACCTGCAGTTTTTACAAGGAAATAGTGAGATCTCAGTTGGGCAAAATGTTTGGAGGTATTAGTCATGAAATTTTCATGACTAATAACTCTGCCTAAAAGAAGATGGGTTTGAAGTCAGCTGAAGTTTAAAATGATTTCTGCTCTTGTAGTGATTTTAGGAGGAGGCAGTTTTTGTTGGTATCATCAGAATTAAAAATGTTTAGGAATTTTCTCTGCATTTATGGTATAGAACCACCACCAAACATAATGGTGAGAGAAGGGAGCAGCAAGAATCAAGGTCTCTATCCCTCATAAGCCAATAATGAAAAAAACCCAAACCTGTTTTGATAACATTTATAAATATGGAATTTCAATATGATAATTTTCTTAATGAAACGAGAGAGAAGACAGAGACACCATGTCTTGGTGATACTGAAAATTTGTCACCACTGGGAGTTCTCTGTGTATCCCCTGCTGCCTAAAACTTAGGACAGGTATTAAAAGTATTGCCTAAATTAAAGTGCATTATTAATTCCTTAATTAGAAAGTCTCTAAAAGGCTCCAGGCTATTTTTTTTTTTCAGGATATTTATACTCTTGCCTTAGTGCTGTTGTTATTTTTTATTCACCACCGGATGGCTCAGAAACAATTTTGTAACAACAATAATGATAATTATTTAATGGGCTAAGACATTTTCCTTAACTTAGGAAAATCCATTGCCTGCCTAAATAATCTCTTTCATGGTGTTTGTGATTTTTAAAGTGGCTCCAGTACATGACAATGTCTGAATGAACTGGGATAGGAGGAATAACCACTTTACTTTGGAGTAGCCAATGAAGCCACATGATTTTTCCATCTAAAACTCCTTGGGGATGAATTTCCACTCTGTGTCTCTGGGAGGCACAAGGCAGAACCTGCACACTTTAATACCAATAAAAGTTAGAAGGAGCCATTTGGGGTCTTTAAACGACAGAAGTCTCTGGGTTCCCACTCCTTGGGAAAGCCATACCTGCCAAGGAGTTGCCAAGAGCAAGTGACACGGGCAGCAAACCAGTTTTAATTTTCTGTCCAGTCAAATCTTAGCATTTCACACTCAATTCTCCTTCCTCAGTAATCTCAATAATTTCCCACCTTGCTCATGATGAATGTCTTGCCAGTTCCTACTCAGTCCTTCCACTTTACACAACCTAATTAAAGAAAACATTCCATGATTGCCTATTTTTCCTCATGCATGACAACCTATTATTTTTGCTACCACCTGATTAGGGCTTTATTATCCTTGGATTTAGATTGATTTGCTGGGCACTTTAATAAAACACTGCTTAGTTTGATTTAAAGGGCTACAGGTTTCAGTCACTCATAGAATTACTCTTACAAGTAACTCACATTCCAAGTACTGTGGAGTGTCCGTGAAAAGGGATTTGAGCTTAAAAAAATGAGGATCACAGGTGGTTTTCCAGTTGTGTGTGTTGTTAATATTCTTGTTGTAAGCAGTCAAGAGAGGACATTTTGCAATATAATTTGTCAAGGGTGATAAATCTGTTTCATCATTTCTGTCAAGAATGGATCCCGTGTATTAAAACTACCATAAATATTTTCTCAAGATAAACCAAAAGTTTCATATGATTAAATAATAATACGTTTATGATGACAAATTGCATTTTCTGTGTGTTATCTGAAATGCAAGACAAAATTAGGTAGTTAAAGTTCAAATGGATGGAGATCAGTTTTGATTTAAAATCAAAGGAATTTTATTAAGCAAATGAGATTTTCATCATTATTTTGTTATATCTACCAGTCTCTTCTTTCAGAAATATTACTTATGAGCTTAGATAATGATTTTTTTTTAAAAAAAAAACCCCACAAGTGAGCTTATTTTACAGCAAAATGTAAAAAAGTTCAGGAGCAGTTAAATAAATCCATGGTTATTCCTGTCACTTTGCTGATGGGTTCCAGGGTTGGGAAGGTGAGGACAAGGACCTGTCCCTGGTCCCCCCTCAGTGCAGTGATTCTTTGGGGTCACTCTTATCACACCTGATTGTATTATTTTTCATAATTTGGGCTTTTTTTCCAGAGCACTTTCTGTTGACTGAAGGTGCAGCTCTGTTTCCTGAGGCTCCTTTCCCAGATAGAGATGTAGAAACTTGGGAAGCACAGCAGAGTTTTCCCCTCCAGAGGTTCAGTGCAACCAAACAGATTTTTGGAGGTGGATATTGGCTTTTCTCTTGGTGTTGTAAACGTGGTTGCTTCAGCTTTTTCTGCTGGGATTTTTTAATTTTATTTTCTGGAAGTTTTCCTTGAATGGAATGAAAATTTCCTGGTTAAAAAAAAGTCTGTAGGGTAGCTGGAGCCAAATCCTCACGTTTTAGGGTTTGCTTCAATTTGTAGATGTGCAGTGTGGGACACTGTGGGGTAGGAGCCTGGTCCACTCATGGCCCCACCTGGAGCAGTGTCCCACTGGCACTTTTCCTGTGAGGAAATGCTGGGAGAGCTGGGAATGTTCCCCTGGAGAAGGGAAGGCTCCAGGGAGAGCTCAGAGCCCCTGGCAGGGCCTGGAGGGGCTCCAGGAGAGCTGGAGAGGGACTGGGGACAAGGGCTGGAGGGACAGGACACAGGGAATGGCTCCTGCTGCCAGAGGGCAGGGCTGGATGGGAGATTGAGAAGGAATTCCTGGCTGGGCTGGAATTCCCAGAGGAGCTGTGGCTGCCCCTGGATCCCTGGGAGTGTCCTAGGCCAGGCTGGACAGGCCTTGGAACAGCCTGGGATAATGGAAGGTGTCCCTGCCCATGGCAGGGGTGAGATGGGATGAGATTTAAGGTCCCTTCCATCCCAACCCACTCTCTGATTCCGTGTGTAATTAATTTTAAGCCTGGCTTTATATCCTGCTCCATAGGAATTTTGCTGTTTGACACGTAAAGATTTTTTTATTATGAAATTATTGATTATTCATTTATTATGGAATTTTTTTTTTGCTGCCGAGCTGGTACCACAGGGATGTGTCTGTGGAGCTGTGACAGGCTGAGGGTCACCCCGGGCTGCAAAGCTCCTTTGTCCCAAGCAGTGCTGCCACCCCTGCAGGGGGACAACAGCTCCTTGAGATGTGGAAAATCTTGGACCCACTGCATCATTTAGGAGCTTGCTCAAAGGGAATCACGTGAAAACCTCATTTTGCATCCACATTGCTGTGAGATTGCTTCATCCTCCTGGTGTGGGATTGCTCCAGCAATGGAACATCCATTTCTTACTGCAAAATGGGACAAAAGAAGCTGTAGTCCCTTTTTCTGTGAGACATAAAAGCCTGGAGGAGCCAGGTGTGTGTGGATGTACCTTACAGTCCTGCTCATCCCAGTAAATCACTTCATATAATTAGTCATATCCTTAAATTTTATCGCTTTTGCAGCTGGAGAATTGAAAGAGCTTCCTTGAAGGGGAAATAAATTTTTTTCTGTGGCCAGCTAATTTCCCTGGATTTTGAGTTTTTTTAAGGAGTGGAAGAGAAGGAGGTTGTGTTTGCATGGAGGCATCTGCAGAGACAATTACAATGGAAATAAATAAAAAGATCACATTAAAGCCAAGTTGGAGTGCTGGAGAGACTTAATAGCTATAAACTGGTAGCTATTAGCTTCTAATTACTCTCAAATAATTACTGAATAGAATAGTAAACGTTATTAGCTTACTTTAATATTCAACATAAAACATTGCTTCCAACAATAATTTACTGTTTCTTCAGTTTTAATATAAACACATGTAAAACTGGGCTGCTTCATAAACATTTGTAATAAATGAAATTAATCTGAGGGTTCTGTGGAGGAGACCTGTATGCTGTGGGCCAATGGAATTATTAAAGTTATGGAAAAGACCTCCAAGTTCATATTCCCTGCTTGTATTGGAGTAAAAATACTCATGCATTTAGTGCAGAAGCAGATTTAAGTACTAAAAGACAAATCAAAATCCCCACATTGAGAGGAAAAATAGGAGTTGGATGTGTAACTATAGTTCTGATTTCCAGATATAGAGGCCTAATTTATATTCTAATCATATTAGAATTATCTTAATTACTCATTCATTATATTAAGACTTGTATTCATCATGGGTAGAACTTTTTGCTTTTCTGTTTGCAATAGTGGAGCTTTCCTGACGTGGACAATTAACAACTTTTTGTTCTTTGGGAATTGCTGAGGTTCCCCAGTCAGCTGTGGGCAATCTGGGAAGGGAATCAATGGAATCTCACATTTCTTTCCATCATTTATTCTTTTTCCCTGCAATTCCAACTTGCTCAGGTAAGTGTGTGGTGAGCAGGAGTCAGGCAGAGCATGAGGGCAATCATGATGGGATCAGGATCTGCCATTCCCTCAGAGCCCAAGTCATTCCTATTCCTCTGAACATCCTGAGAATTATCACGGGATAGTTTTTTTTACAAGTATTGTTTGTCATTGGAAAAAAACCTCCAAACCCTCCCCCCCCCCATTTGGAAAGGTTCTTGTGGCTGCCAGATTCTGGCCTCTGAGGTTATTTTAAAAGTGGGCAGATCGAAAATCTACATTTGAATTTCATATATTGTATATTCATAACCCAGTCATTCCTTCAGCGCCGGGTAAATGCAACATTTCAGTGCTGCACCATTTTTAAACTTCATCGTTGAAGATAATCACCCCCAAACATAATAACAACATCATCCAAGTACAAGAAAATANGTGGCTGCCAGATTCTGGCCTCTGAGGTTATTTTAAAAGTGGGCAGATCGAAAATCTACATTTGAATTTCATATATTGTATATTCATAACCCAGTCATTCCTTCAGCACCGGGTAAACGCAACATTTCAGTGCTGCACCATTTTTAAACTTCATCGTTGAAGATAATCACCCCCAAACATAATAACAACATCATCCAAGTACAAGAAAATATGTTTGAAATGTCCTTTTTTTTTTTATTGTGCCATAAGATAGTGCTTCCAAAATCCCAAACTGAATTGCTTTTCAGCAGATAAGCATCAAAAACTACATTTCCTGCTTTCGGGGAAGGTGCAATAAGGTGCTCTATCAGTGTAATAGTTCCCAATGATATGCTCTAGTAGTATTTTGATGAATTACATGATTATAGCTAAAATGAACACTTTCATCATGCCTGAATTAATAATGGTGGTATGATTTGGCAAGTACTCCTGCGGTGTTCTTTAACTCATCACTTCAGAAGACAGAGTTTCCGAGCCCATCCTTTGTCTCGGGGAAACACAGGGGATCCTTCACTGCTAAAAACACAGGGAGCAGGAGGAATGTGACAGCTTTAAAAGGGAAAAGGAAACTGATGCTCACTTACCTTGCCAAGCTCATCGTGACTCAATGGCTTTATTTTTCACTGCCTTATTCCAGTGTCTGAGGCGCCTTTGACTGTGTCAAAACAGGAAAAAAATCAGGGGTTTTTTTTTTGTTTTGTTTTGGGTTTTTTTTGTGTGTGTGAGAACAGGTTTGTGAAGTTGATTGCAAATGTTTGTTGTAGGAAGGTGGGGGTTGGACTCTTCTCCCAGGCAGCAAGTGACAGGAAAAGAGGATTTGCACCTCCAGGTGCACAAGGGGAGGTCCAGCTTGGACATCAGGAGGAATTTCTTCACAGAAAGGGTTGTTGAACACAGGAATGTGCTGCCCAGGGAGGCTGGGAAGTCCCCATCCCTGGAGGTGTCCAAGGAATGCCTGGATGTGGCACTCAGTGCTCTGGGCTGGGGACAAGGTGGGGACCATTTGCAGGTTGGACTGGGTGATACTGGAGGGCTTTTCCAACCCAGGTGACTCTATGATGTGTTTCCAAATGACTTTAAAGCCTTATAAAACCATAATTTTCTCTTAAATCACTGGGTTTCCTGTGGAAGTTGGGTGATCTGGATGTTCCTTTCTGTGTGCTCCGTGTCAGACAACATTTGATGGTATCCTCATCAGTCCTTGAGTGAAGACCTGGATAGGTGTGACCATTCCAGGGCTCCTTGGGGGGTCCAACCATGTCCATAAAAACTTCCCACACTGAGGATTCCACAATTTTGTGCGGATGTGCACAGCACTGAGGAAAACCTGCTCTGCTGTTGCTGTTATAACATTATTTCTCTGGCAATAAATGAAGGCTCTCAATCTTTACAGCTGTCATCTAATCCCTCTAATGAGCATTAATTTCACCAGAAATAATAAGAATGATAACCAACCTGCTGTCGAGAAGGAATGTAAACTTTTTCAGGCCGTTGTAAAAAATGCTGATGCACAATGCAGCACAAACATCTGGAGCAGATGTGTCTGTAACTGTGACCCACTTGATGGTGATTCTGTGTTCACTGGCCTGTGCTGGGACCTGTGGTGTTACAGCCTCGTGCTGGAAGGCAGGACTGGCTGGGGCAAGACCTTCCTTTTTCTCTTCCTGAGTGCTCTCTGTCCCTGGAATTTTTGCTCTTGGTTAATTATTATCCTCTTTCTTCGTATCATAGTTTCATGCCATGAAATATCTCAGGGTTTCTGATGCAGAAAGGGAACATAAGCAGTGTTTGTGAAGCCAAGGTATAGGAAAAGTAATATTTGGAGCAAATGGCATTACAAGACTTAAGACATGATGGAATTGTGGAATGGTTTGGGTTGGAAGGGACCTTAAAGCCCATCCAGTCCCATGGGCAGGGACACCTTCCAGTGTCCCAGGCTGCTCCAAGCCCCATCCAGCCTGACCTTGGGCATTTCCAGGGATCCAGGAGCAGCCACAGCTTCCCTGGAAAATCCATTCCAGCCTCTCCTCACTCTCGCAGGGAAGAATTCCTTCCCAGTATCCAAGCAGGTCACCTCAAATGAGAGCAGAGGGAGATGAACTCAAGAGAACTTTTTCTGTCTTTCCTCCAGGGCAGTTAAAAATCTCAGCACAAGATTCTTCTCCTGGCATAGGAGGGTGGGTAAATTATCATGCAAACTGCACGTTCACTTTTGTGTCCACCCAAACTAAATGACTTAACTGTTTTTTAAGGTTTTGGTGCACAATATATTATTTTGTTGGCACTCTAACAGTGTAAAATCTGTTAATAGCCTGCGTGTAGAGACACAGCCCCTGTTTAGCTGCTGTTATAAGGAAACAAATTGTAATTCTTAATTGAATTCTCCTATGGAACTACCAGCAATATAAATTACAATGTCATTGGAATAAGAGGGGGGAAAGCCCTTTTTACAAGCCTCAAGATGATAATTTATAAATAAAGTAAAACCAAGAAGCCTTAACAAAAAATCCCTATGGAATCTGACATTAATAGCCTTTACTTTTAATCTGATACAATAAATCTTGCAGCCATGTATCCAGAACAGAAATAACAGAAACCAGGCCAAGCTGGAGGAGATATGGGGGAGTTGAAGAGAAACATTCTCTTTCTTTAATTAAAAATATATGGTGATTTTCTGGTATTCCAGAGTCAAAAAGTCGTTGCTGCCAAGTTGCTGCCAATCACTTTGCTCCAAAGAGAGGATTTTTGGTTGGATTCTTTGCCCAAAATCTCCCAGATCCGCATGTGCTTTGGAATTTTCAATATTCCTTTTGCAGAGTTTGTGTTCTGGCCCCACTGCTGTAATTGCATGAGAATCTCAGGTTTTCAGCTGCCTCGTGAGCTGCAGGGTTTAAAAGGAAATCTGAACATTCCATATTAATTGTGTTTTATAATGTTACTAATTTTTGAGAGTTGTTTTTTTTTTTTTTTTTAATGGGGCAAGGATACTTCAGAGATTTGTCCAGAGAGAGGATACAGTAAATGGTGACCAAGAGAAGAGTGCAAAGTGTGGTGCCCTGTGACATTTCTCCCAAAGAATTAAGCAACTTTATCAGTTCCATGTGTCTCACATCAGTGATGGGAAATAGAGAGTTTCATGGTCTCTTGGTGTAGCCAGAACTCTACATTCAAAGATATTTATTTAGAAATGAGAAAAATAATGGGAAAGTCTTAAGATTGTGACAAAAATCAGCACATATTTGCCTTTTTATTTGTCTTCTTTGAGGATGTCACTAAGAGTATTGAGATTGGGACTGATTTATTCCATAGAGATCAGGGCCTGGATTTCGCTTTTATTTTGACAGAGACTGGTAGCATTTTGTCCAGTTTTGGGGTTTTTTTAAGTCTTAACTTTATTAAAGAGAAATTCTACCTTCTTTTTATGGTTCCTCTTTATTTTAAATGGTATGAAAGAGCACAGGGTAGGTACAGATCTCTAGTGTAAATGGTATGAAAAAGCACAGAGCAGGTACAGATTTCCAGTCTTTCCAGGTTTGCCAAGCCTTTTTGTGGATAATTTTTAATAACAGCAACAGAAAAGTGGCACAGTCTCAAGTCTGCTCCTGAACCAGAGCAAACAGAGAAACCCACAAAATAAACAGCTGCCTTGACTTGTGCATTCTGGAATGTAAAAACATCTGACCAAAATCACATTAACTGAAGTATAAGTGTTTTAAAAAGAGGGAATTTCCCCATTTTTCCAGTTGTGCCAGGAACAAGCATCACCCTCTTTTTGTGCACTGGGCTGTGATTGCCCATGGATCTCAAAAATCATCCCAGTCCTTGAACCACGGGCTGTGTCAGGGCACTGAGCACGACTCATCCTAAACACCCTCATTTTTAGCTCAGGCAGATGCAGCTCATCCCAAATATTTCTCTGGACAACTCATCACCACCTTGTTTCAAATCTGGACGTTTCCCATGTGCTGGTGATTTTTTTGTTGTTTTAAAAGCAATACAAGCAATAATCTGAAGCTCACTTATGAGGCCTGCATAAAACGCTGCCTAACAACCAAGTACAGTAAATTAAACATGATACTCATTACATAAATACAATTATATTTATCAGCCTTTTATAACCACACAAAGCATTTACCAGTAAGAGTTATTTTGGAGTAGATAATTCCCAATTAACTTTTACTACTTTATTTTTGCTAATTTAGTTAGAGTTAATTTTTCAAATAAAATAATAAAAAAAAAGCTGTATCAAATGGCATCTCTAACTATTACACTGGAGATGAGATATAATTAAAATGTTATGTATATGGAATTGCAGCTGATGGGAACCTCGGCTTAAACTCTTATTTTTGTCTTTATTTGATTATTGCCTGCTCTGCACAGAGAACATGATTGGATTGCAGGATGGCTGGGTGCCCGCAGTGCCAGGATTTGGAGAAGGAAAGGAAAAGCTTGGAAGGAAAATTACCTGGAAATTCAAACAGGTCAAGGTATGACCTTAAGTGTGCTGAGGAGTCCTATGAAAGCCCTTCTCTGATCATGCCTTTTTGTTTCTGTAATTCTGACCGTGTCTCTGTGGGGTTGGGAATCTTGGAATTCCACTGGTGCATGGTGGGAATGGCAGTGGTGTGTAGGTGCCCTTCTGCTCTGTGAGGTTGGTGGAATTCATGCATGAATTATTTGCCTGTTAATGAATTTATCCACCTGTTGATCACCTTTGTCATCCCACTGCCCAGTTTGTCCCCAAAGCTTGGGAACAAACCAAAGCTTGGCTCCACACCAGGGAATGGGAGCCCAGCTCAGTGAGGGCTCTGTCTAAAATTGCACCAAACCCCAAAGTCCAACGAGCAGCATCCCTTGGGTGAGGTGTCCTTTGCAGCTTTTCATGGCCTTTCCAGTTCCTTGTCTTCCCAAGGTTAGTGGTGAGTGACAGAGTCTCTTTGGGATGAGAAATACCCAGGGAATCCATTGACACTGTAATTTTGTACTGTTTGAAGAAATCCTTCAAGGTAAAAAGAGACAAGTCTGAGAAGCCTTCCTACATTTTGCTTTTCTGGTTTTCACTTTGCCTTGAAACACAAGGCTTAAAAACAACTGGAATTGAGGCTGTTGGATTTATCCATCCAGAGAATTCTCCGGGATGCATCCTCTGTGTTCATTTTGCTGTCCCTAAACCAGAAATAGTCTGACGTCCTCCCAAAAAATCCCCCCCTGGCTGGGTTGAACGTGCTGAGGGCTGTTTGCCACTGGTGTGGCTTCACAAATTCCAGTTGAGGACTTGGCTCGGGGCTCTGGGGGTGTCTCCACACCCTGGAATGTCAGGAAAATGTGACTTTTCACGGGGAGGGGTGTGCTGGGGACACGCGGGGCGTCCTTCAACCAAACCTCTCTTCATTTCATCTGTCACTGCTAATTAAAACACCAAAGCAAGGTTGGTAATGGTGCTCAGGACAAGGTGGTTGGGAAATAAAGGAAATGTGAACTCGGAGCATTGTGCTGGGAGCCAGGAATTAATGCATTCCAGGCGGGAAGGGGGGCTTGGCTGGCGGGAAATATCAGCTCCTTCTGAGGGCGAGGACAGTCACAGCCCCACTGTTCATTACTTTGGATGTGTCACATTTGCCAGGGTGACAAGATGTATTACGGGCGAGGAGCCTTGCAGATGGAGAGAAATATCTGTGGAAGTTGTTTATTTGATTTTTTTTTCCCCAATGTTTTTATTTTTTTTTTTTCCTTTTCTGCAGTACCCTGTCCAACCTTGGGATAATGGAATTATTTTATGCCTTTTGCACTATCATCAGGCTTTGGATGGCTGCACAAAGGCCACTGGCAACAGAATAAGATGGCTGTAAAAAAATGCAAAAAATTGGGATGGGAAAAAAAAAAAGGTACATCCAATAACTTGCCCTTAAATTTAAAAGGAACTAAATGAGGAACTTCTGGACAATTTATCTTGCTGTTTACAGATAACAAGTCACTTTGTTTTTATGTGCTCAGTCTAGTATTCCATAATTTATTTGAAAGAAGATGAGAAATAATGTAGATAAATGATGAAGTGTCAGGGTCTGACGCTCTTAAATGAAGCTATTATGGTCAAAGAGAAAACGTAAAACCTGCGGCTCATTATGAGAGCGTTCTACTTGTCAGTTAAGTGAAAAGGCCTGGAATGATTTCCAGTTTATTTGTCATTGCAGTTATTAAAGCTGTCTTTTTGGTGCCATGAAAATGAATTGAAGACTTTATTCGAAGTAAATTTGTACTAAAGCTTTCAGATGTATCTTATGTGAGTTCAGTGAGGCAAGAAAACAGCTTAAAAGCTGAAATATTACAAGAAGGCAACTACTGAAGTCCTGAAACACACAGGAATATAAAGTCTGAGGAAGTTACACAAATAAATGAAGTATCTTGTCTCTTGGGAAATAAAGCTTAGTTTGACTATATTGTACACTTAGACAAAGAAATCAGCCCTTGTTAGTGGCAGCAAAATATTGTCTTTCACAGCCTTGTGCCTGGTGCTTACTTTTATATCAGGCTATTAATTTTGGGACCAGATTATCAGAGAAGTGAGGATTGTCTGTTCCAGGGCACCTTTAGGAACGAAATCTCTGAGTCAAAGAGGAGATGTGGCATCCATGGCAAGGTGAGGCTTTTTATGGCCATCCTTTATGGTGAGGCTCTATGATCTCAGGGGTCTTTTCAGACCCTGATCGTGCTCTGGTCCCAGTGTGGTTCAAGAGCTGGCCAAATCATGGGAGATAATGGGGTTGGGGACACCCACCCAGGGGATCCCTCTCCCTGATTGAACAACCAAAGCATCACATCTGACTCCATGGGATGGGAGATACCACTGACATTTTTATTCCTCTGGAAATAACATTAAAATGCTTGAACCTTGTGCAGCTGGAGGGTCACAGTGAAATGTTAGACTGAAATCCAGCCCGCCCTGCCACTGAGGTGGTCACTGACACTCCTTTTATTGCCATCCCCTCTTAAGATTGTTTCTGCTGAACTGTAAATCCCCAATTTATGTGGAGACGATTGATAGGTTTATTTTATTTCGTTCTGTTCCTCTGGATTTCCTTTCCAGCAGTCATGTTCCCCACTACCGCTTCATATTTGCCAAGACAAATTAGTGCAGTTCTACTGGGCTTGGACTGTCCAAAAGGAAATTAAGAGTCTTTTTTTATTTGAAATTGAAAGCTGTAGGAGCACTAAACTGAATGCTTAACTCCAAGCTCCAGCAGTCTTAGAGCAGTATAGTTGACACTTTATTGCAGATATTACAAATGTTATGACATGTCTTCAGGGTCAAGTTAAAAACAAAAAGGGTTCCACATTCTCATCAGAAGTAATCTGTCAGTTTTGTCATCAGATATTACAGCAGCCCTCAGTAGCAGTGTCACAGTCAAGGGTTTATCAGGCTCGGTGGTAGATGTGTACATACTCTGATTTCCAGGGGTTTATATCTGCAATAAAAATTCCCTCCAGGCTAAAACTTGGCATTCATAGCCCAAAGGGATTTTTTTAATTAAAAAAAAGTATCAGTGAAGGTTTTTCTTGAACGATAAGAACGCACAAAACCCAAATCTATTCTGCATTTTAAAAATACTTTAAATCTTTTAAACTGGCAGGCTTCAAATATTTAAGCAGCCAACTCTCTTTACATAAGAGACCATTGAAAAGGACATCCCAGGAAGGGGATAGGTGGCGGAGCAGACAAGTGCTTTGTGCTCATCACGAGTTTAAGTGTTGAGCATTTGATGAGATGTATAATTAGGCACACATTTCTAAAGCTCTTGGTGTCTCTCTCCATTGAAACTGTGCATGAGGGAATTAGGATGTCTGAGGCACAAATATAAATCACTTCTTCCTCGCCACCCCCTGACACGGTCCTGCAGGACGGGGCTGATACGGCGTAAGCTGCTCGGATCAAGGCGGCCCCCCTGACACCCACGGCACAACTGCTCCCTGGAGGAGCACAGCACTTCATTTCCTGCAGATTTCCTCCTCTTTCCTTTGTGGAAGCAACCAAGATATTCCAAGCACGGCAGGGATGTTTAGAGGGGAAATAACACAAGCAGAAATGCCCGTGCAAATTTTGTTTAAGACCGTTGGCCCGGAATGTTCGTTTATTGCTCAGTGGCATTGTGGGGTTTTTCTTTGAAAAATTAAGAGCAACGCATTTGATACAGAGATATTTGTGCTAAAACATGATGGAACACCATCTCTTATCCCTTTAAAAAGTCCATCTTTACTCAGGGAGTGGTGAATCCCTGGCACAAGTTCCCTGAGGGTGTCCAAGGCCAAGTTGGACGGGGCTTGGAGCACCCTGGGATAGTGGAAGGTATCCCTGCCCTGGCAGGGATGGGCTGGGATGGGCTTTAACTTTCAACCCAAACTATTCTGGGATCCCATGATTTAAGCCTTCACTTGGATCCCAAGCCCAGACTTTCTGTGCAAATGCTTTGTGTAACAGAATATTACGTGCTGCAGGTCCCACCTGGTTTTATTTATAACCTGTGGCTCAGGGACAGGGATAACAAACAGGGTGTGTTGAAGAGTCACCAGGGTTCCCCATAAAATCCCAATAAAGCAGCAGAGCACAAGCTCTGCTGTGTAGCAGGAAAGAGGAGAACGTGGCTGTGGTTTCATGTTTTCAGCTTTTATGTTGTAATTCGATTTCCTAGGGGGAAAATGAAGGAATGTGAAGAAATAAAACCAGCCCTGGGCAGGTTCACTGCCATGTCCAGGGGGAAATTGTCCTCAAAGGAACCTGCACATGCTCCTTTAGTGCTATGGTGGAGGCACTGCAAAGATTTTCCATTGGAAAATATTGAATGGACTTTCTAAGATGCTTCCTATTCTCCCTGTCTGAGTTCTCCACATGGGAGTTCAGGTTGAGTTGACACCGTCCCTTTGCCACCAGGAGCTGTTTCTGAGAATCACCACAAGACTGCCAGGGAATGAGACTGGTGCCCAGGATATTCTCATTTGGGGGTATTTTAATTTTTATTATTTTATTTATGTCTGATGGTCGTCAAACTCCTCCACAAACTGGATTTACCCACCTGTCCAGAATTCCAGGAACCTTTGTGGGCTTTGGATGTGGGTGAGGGTAGTTTGGTACATTTTCACTGACCACTGTAACCTATTTCCTGCCTGCCTTGTGGCACAAATTTCCCTAAATTTGGGTGACAGCTGCCCACTTACTGCTATTAGATGCCTGGAAACATGAAATATTCCCCAGATCTTCTGGATCAATCAGACCAAGACTGATAATGACAGGTTTGATGCCTTGTACTGGGCCATGAGACTGATGAGATGGAAGAAAGAAGAATTGTCTCCAGGGAAGCAAATGGTTTCAGTAAAGGGCCATAAATGCAAATTTAAGTACTCTTTTTAGTAATGCTGGTCTATTATTACAGCCTAAAGGAAGTTCATTTAATTAATAATTAAGCTCTTCAAGTTACTCTTAGCATGAATTTCAGTGTCAGGAATTGCCAGGATTTTGTTTTACGATGCGGCTGCGAGGGAGAAGTGACAGCAGCACAAAAAAGGTGAAAGTTTTGCCAAAATCATACACCAAAAAAACCCACCGAGAATAATATACCAAAAATACCAAAGTCACACAGGAAAAAATACCAAAATCCTGTGTTTTGGGAAGTCTCAGCAAGTCCAGTGTGCTGATTAAAGACAGAGAGAAAAAAGCAAAGTCCGCGTTAGAAGATCAAACAGCCACCACAGTTTCTCTTTGCTTTAATGGGACATCACAGAGGTGACAATTATATTTCAGAGGAATTCCCTGCCTGCCAAACTCCTGATAGCTCCAGGTGACCTTTGGCAGGCTCTCCAGTTCCACAAATTCCACGTGCTGCGATGAGAATTAAGTCCCAGGTCCTCCCTGCCCAGTGGGTGCCACCAAAGGAACGTTCTGGACCAGCATCCTGGCAGCACTGGGATCCACCCGGGGCACTGCCTCCCTCTGAAACTGGGTTTTCCCATGCTCTGGGCAAAGTTTATCCTCTTCCTCTTTCTTTTTCCAACCTCTAGTGGTGATGGTTTTCCCACTGGGAATGTTGGGATCATAACCCACAGAAGCATCAATGAAGTGCTTTGGATTTTCTGCTACAGAAATGAAAAATTTCGTTGATGGTGTATTTTTTCCTCAAATTTTCTTTCCTTTTTAACAATTTAAATGACTTATTGTTGTGGCCTGTTTCTCCACGCTCCTGTTTTCTCCTCCTGCTTTATCTGAGGGTTGTGGTTCACAACTTTGTTCAGTTTTTTCTTTAATCCCTGATTGAACTTGGCTCAAAACCTCTCTGTGTATTTACCCCACCTGACTCACAGAGCAATTCTGTCTCACGTCCCTGTGTGGGGGTAAACAGCTGTGTCTTCAGAATGCAGACAGGAAAAATATATTAATTCATATTATTAACTGAAATGTATTAATTTCTGAGGGTGATTGGTTTCTTCCCACCTGGGTGAATATTTTGGAGCATAAACATAATGCTGTTGTTGAGGAAAAATATTCACATATTCTATAATTCACACTAATTAATAAATTATAATACATTTTTATTATTGCTAGAAATATAAGCTCAGAAAGATTAATAAAATTTCTGTTTTCTAGGCTTTTTTTGCTGGATGGGGCAGTGAAAATCTGTGTTTGGGGAGCTGAGCACCAATCCTTGCTGCTGTGCTCTCTGACCGATCCAAGGAATGGAAATTTGGGTTGAGTTCTCGAGCTGTGGGACCATGAACAGTGTGACTGCACAAAATTAACAACTCACATGCTCGGGGTCAGGGTCAAGGAGAGTTTTTTATTTTACTCCATGATGTCATCAGAGAAGGGACATAACAAATAGTTTTTTTTTGTTTTTTTTTTTTTAGCCCACGTAGGTGAATAAAAGCAGAATAGGAGCAGAGTTGTTGTAAAAGAGGAAAATGATCCAATAATTCAGGATGATCCAAAGATTAGAAATATGAGTAGAATCATTGAATATCCTGAGTTGGAAGGGACTCTTAAGGATCATGGAAGTCCAACTCCTGGCCCTGCACAAAGCAGCCCCAAGAATTCCACCAACAATAAGTTCTAATAATCCTAATAAATTATGATAACATAATTTTGAGGGGTTTCCTACCAAAATACTCAAGGGGAAAATATTATGGCTCTCTATAAGATGTTCCTTGGTGTTGGTTTTTTTGGGAGGCTTTCAACACCATGGGGTGATTTTTTGGGAAAGGTGAGGAAGCTGCTCCTTCCCAGGAAATTCTCCTCTGTCTGGTCTTTCTCAGACACCTCTTCTGGTCCAGGTCACCAATTTTATTGCCTGTGTGCACAGGCATCCTTCAAAACAGAAGGAAAAGTTCTATTTAAGAATTTTTTACCTTTGAAAGCTTGACTCTTCCTTCTCTACAACCTTTCTTGGCATTGAAAAAGTAATTAGTGAAATGGGCAGCGTGGTCTCTGTGAAGTATTTTTAGGATGTAAAATACAATAACTTTTTTGAAGTTTGGAAAGCCCTAAGATAAAATTTGAAGTTAATTTTCCAGGCAAAATTTAAAGACAGAGCACATTTTAAATTTTGTTTTCTTGCAGCAGCATTTCCATGGAGAAGGGGATTTGCGCTGTGCAAAGATGCAGATAACATTGTGAAGCAGGTAAAGGATCTAATGAGTGATTTCATGTGAAAATTGTTATTTTCGTGCCCTCAGTGGAGCCCCAGTGGCGTTGGCTGCCCTAAAAAAATGCCAAATTAATGGGGTGAACCCCAGTAAAAACCACATCCGTCGGCGTCCAACTCACACCGACGGGAAGGAGCGAACGATAAAAACCTGTGACATTTGACTGTTGCTGATTTATCTCCAATTCTTAACTCAACTTAACCACAGCCGGAGTATTTGCTCAAGCCCTGAGCTGACAAGAACAGAGCACCGGCCGTTATTCCTGCTGGAGAGTCAGGGGGTTGAGCCATCCATCCTGCAATTCCTTGAATTCCCAAAGCTTTTCACGCGGCTTCCTCAAGGACAGCGCTCATGTCTCAGGCGCTGCGGTGACAGATGGGATACAACGTGTCATGTGATGGATAACGCCGGAGCCACGGCGCTTAATCCTTCTAAATACTAATAGCAGCATTATCATAGAGATTTATGAGAATGTCAGTTCCAAGTTCCCAGTTCCATTCATGGGTTTTTAAAACTTCAGCTGCAAAAAACACGCATCCATCCCATTAATTCTAATTATCATGGTTCATCTTCTCAGCAGTTTTGTACTCCGGAACCTTTCAGTGCAAATTAACGTACCAAAAAAGTGTATTAATTAATATTTGTAGCTTTTAATTTCTGCGAGAGTGTTGTCTGGAAGCAGCTGGCAGTACAGGGCCACTGCTATTGAATCTTTGCCAAACAAGTGCAGATGTAATTTTGTTATCTCTTGCTTAGTCATTTACGCAAATTAATTTGAACAATTAGCCTTTTACTGGTCCTTCATGAATCATGCAAAAGGGACCTGCCAAAAAATTGCTGCTTGACAGAAAAGAATTGGTTAACGTTGTAAATCTTCCAAAAAGGTATTACTGTGTTTGGGATAAAGGAGAACTTCAAGAACAATCCTAGTGGTTTTATTTTTCTTTTGTGTGCCTTATCTATTCCACTTATTGCTGGGGAAATAAAATCCTGAAAGAAGGGTAAGCAGCAGAAATTTGGGGACTTTTGGATGAATACCAAAAAAAAGTGAATTTCCTTGCCTGGATGTTGCCTTGCCTTCACTGCTTGCAGAGCTGTGCTGATGTTCTACAGAGAGGAGGTCGGTGCTGAGGTCACTCAAAAAAGAACAGATTTACTCATTATTTGAAAAAACACTCAAATCCTTCATTCTTTGGAGACATCAATGTAAAGGAAGTCTGTTACCTCACGCAAATGTCTCTCCTCTAAGTAAAAGAGGCTTCCACATAAGCGCTCAAACTTTTGGGTTTGAATGACAGGAAACTCAGTCTTAAATATCAGACTGATTTTTCACCAGATAATCAAACTTACCAGCAGACAGTGACTCTGAGTAGTGCTGTGAATGGAAACCTGTCTCAGTTGCTGTTGTTGTAAACACCCTCCTTTATTTTTTTCCTCAATATTTTTACATACATCCTTTTAGTTTAAATTGTATTGCACAAATCTGAGCTTAGTGATGGATATTTGCAGCCTAATTTGCAGCCAAGTTAATTGTTACCTGTCCCTCTGATTTCACTGCTGAGACAGTTCTTGCAATTTTGGAAGGTATGTGCTTAGTGTTCTCTAGGTGGATTAAATGGAATTAATGGTCAGCTGCATCCAGAACCATATAGTAAATACAGTAATAATATATAGATATATAAATAACGATAATGCCGATATATTTAAATAAAACATTACAATTTTGTCCATCTGGTCACCCATCTCGACAGGATGTTGATTCTTCAGGACAGGTAAAGATTTTCTTGGGGCAGTAACAGGACCGTCCCTTTTTGCCCGAAATTTTGACTGCAGCTGTGGAAACAACTTCAGAATTAAATGTTTCTTTTGTGGCAATCACGCTGGAGCTCAAACGAGCACTGACTCTTCATTATCTGAGCCAGGCAGCCCCGTGCAAATTCCATCACTCCGGCAGGGTAAGGTAGGGGTCCCTCTCCCTCTAATTGTTTTTTCCAAGCTGCGATTTCACAGCCTGTATTGTTATTTCCATTTGTCCGTTCGATTGTGGAGAGAAGAGACCAGATGTTGTGTGACAAATCATAGCTATTTGCAATCTGTTGGAATTCTTATAAATTGTACCGGGGATCATTTTCTGATAACTGATCCTGCAATCACTGGTGCACGTGCATCACTTAGAGCTCGAGATGTCCTATTGAAGATTGTGGATCTATTCATGTGCCTCAATTAAACACGCACCACGGGCGTTTGTGGGGATGTTTGTGGTGGGAAATCCGCGGACATTTGGAGCTCGGGCTCGATTCACCGTCGCGTCAATTTCCATTTCATCAAACTCCACGTTGTTGTTACACTGTAAAACTTGAAATCAGCTCCCAATTTTTATTATAATTAGGGTACGTAGGGCTCAAAATTTGGCTGAAGTTTATCCTGCGGCAGAGTGATCCAATTGTGTTTACTAAATCGTAATTCCCAACAAATAGTTCCTTCAGGAAAGTGCATCCAGCCCAGTCCTGTTATCCATCTGTTTTTAGGGGCTGTGGCTAATCAGAGAAGTGGTCTCTCACTGCCACACTGAGAAGAATGAAGTTAGTTCCTCTGTAATTGAAAGTATCAGTAGTAAACTTCGCTGGAGCTTGATTAATGGTATATTAAAATCAGAGTCTTCGTGGTGAGTGCTGGATAAGGAGTTTTGGGCAAATTACTTGGTTACTGGGAAACCTTTAAATTTTAATCATGGAGACACTTCAGCATCATTAGGAACTGAAAAAGACAATGGGCACTGGGAGGAAGTTATGTGAATTGATGTGCTTTTCAATCTCTTCTTCTGTGGGGCTGTTGAGTGATGCATGGGCTGCAATCGAGGATCCTCTTGCTCCCCATGCCCCTGATTGCTGTTGTTATAATTTAGTGTTATCCAGTTCTTTATGATCATGGAAATCAGATGAGTTACTTGCAAAAGATGGAAGGTTTTAGCATAAGAAAATGTGGTTTAAGAGCCTGGATTGTCTCTGCAGTTTGTCTGGATTTGAGGGGAAGCTGCACCTTGTGTTTAGGACAAGTGGAAATAACAAAATAGGCTATTTGTCACACATTTATTTTTTCATGTGATAATAATACAAATCTCAAACCTACCTTTACACCTCACTTTGAAATCCATTCTTGTCTGGAGAGCACGTGCATGCCTGTGCCACGTATGGGCTCATGTGTGTGGTACTTGTGATTATATTTATCTATAGATAATATATTTCTTATCTATATTTCTTATCTATATTCATTCACAATATATTTATTTCTATTTACAGAGACAGGTGCTGCAATAACACTTTATGAGGATCCATGTGGGATGTAAACCTCTCTCCTGGTTGACAGATCCAGTTGAAAGAGTGCCAGTAAATCTGCTGCACTCAAGCCTTTGCATCTTTTGGTCCTACCTGGGATTTTGGAGCAACTCTAAAGATGTCAGGATCTCATTTCCAATGTCATGGAATAGACAAGAAATACTTAACATACCCAAAGTGACAGCAAGGGCTACAGAATTCCCCAGCTTTTCCAGGGAAGTATACAATGGAATTGGGTTTATAAAGTGACCACTGTAATTTAAAGTCATTTGTTTGCCTCCACTACCAGGAGCTGACCCTTCTCCTTCCTAAATGTCCTTTAGACATAATTTCTTAATAACCTGAATTTATCTGTTGCCAGTTCATGTTGACACCCACCTTGCCTAGTGATTTAAAGTCGTTTTAGCCAAGTCTTCATTCATTTTACTGGCCTAAATAAATAACTTTGTTTCAATTCTCATCACTTAAGACAGGTTGGACTTTTCCCCAAGTATCCCTTTTCCATATTTTGATGATTTTCCTCCTGCCTGTGAACAGTCTGCAGCACTAAGCAACCCCAACATGGTGCTTGCAGAATAGTGGGAATATTCTCCTGATTTTAATGGGAGAATTATTCCTTCCCCATCACAAGATGCTCCCACCATTTGTGCTCATGGTGCTGTTGCATCAGTGATTCATATTCAGGATATCATTAAATCCTTGCCTTCTTCTTCCATGTCCAAAAACAACCCCAAAAATACCAATTATTCATCCCTAAATTCCTGAACTGGAAGTTTTGCACTACTAAATGTTACCCCGTGTCTGTCATTGAAGTCCCCAGACCATTTCATTTACCTGTCGCCCGAAATTCCTCGGAGTCGGCACTGCCTTCCAAATTCACGTCAGGAAAAACAATATAATTGGTGTAGTCACATCCTCTGTCAAATTAATTATCAAAAATTGTTAAATGGGATCAGTTCTGACACCTGAGCAATGTAGGATTAACAGCGATTTGTGCAGTCACTTTGGAGTGCTGTGAAGGAAAAGGTCTAAATCCCACTGTGTTCTCCAGAGCTACATCCATTTTCTTTCCAAAGGAAAATGTGTACTAGGGAATTTTATGGTGGGAAAAGTGGTTTATTTCCAGCAAAGTAAGAACTTGCTGCAACAAAGCATTTGCAGGAAAAGAAACTTCATTTTGCAGTATCTGCACAAGTCATTTTTGGAGAAGGTGGTTGGGAATGATCCCTGTTCATATGGGATGCAGGAATCCCAAATCCAAGCTGTTGGCCTTCAAAAGGCACATTAACCATCTACAGGGAGATCTTTCCCTAGGAATATCCCATTTACACATTCACTGAGTTTCTTGTCGATGCAGATTAGAAACATTTTTAAAATGAAGGGAATTTTATGTAGGAGGATACCATTTTCCATCCAAAATAGCCACAGGCTGGAATTCTTGCCACAGAAGACAAACTGCCAGACCAAAATGTGAGAGAAAGAGACATATCCAGGCATGGTGAGTTGTGCTTTTTAATTTTTTTCTGCTTCTTTTAATAGATAATGTGTAGCCAGGAATTGAGAATAGTAGAACAAGTCCTAAGGGGGTTGTGGATTTAATGGAAGGGGATGAAGTTGTTGTGGGAACATATTGTTTATTAAATTTTCTCATTCAGATGTTTAGTGTATGATTTATGGTGACTTCAGCTTATTATGTGCCCCTTTTTAATTTGTTGTGTAATGATTGTGCATATGTGTACAACTAATTAATATATCCAGAACAGATAAAAACACTGGGAGAAGTCTCTCTGATCAACCAGTTTACCTTTGTTTACAGTGCAACACTTAAATTTCACCAGGATCAGGTCATTCCATATCTCTGGATCTACAGAATATGTAAATGTGGTATGTGCAGAACAGATTTCACAGATATTTTTGAAGTTCAGGATTCCCTGGGTTGTTTTACAGGGAGGTTTGGATTTCACACGCATCATTCTATGTTTGCACAGTGGGGAGCTGAAAACTGGAGACAAATCTGAGGCCTCTAAAAATGCCACACTTATCTAATGTAGTTTAGATTTGCCTTATCAGCCTTGCAGAAGAGGAGTGGCTGTGGGACAGGCTCGGGTTATTTATCAGCTTCAAAATGTTCATAAAGATGTCTGAAAAGCGGAAAAGAGAGTCTGTGGTAAGGGGATGTTCAGCAGCTGCAGGAGGGGCCAGAGTTCTGCCTGGTGGGAAGGCCTGGAATCAAGGGCCAGTCCATGGCATTATATGGGATCACTTCTCAAAGCCACCTCTTTTTTTCATAATTATGGCAATTCAGAGCTCACTCGTCCACTTTTCCACTTTTCTTTT
>VYXD01014742.1:431406-441859 GCA_013397195.1 Hylia prasina
CTCACTTGTCCACTTTTCCACTTTTCTTTTTTTTCTGCCCGTTTTCCCTTCCCCTTCCCCTTCCCCTTCCCTCTTCATTATTATTATTAATAATAAAATTATTACCATAATTGATTTCAATTATTTACCTGGTCCTATCTAACCCACAGGTTTCTCCAATTCTCCTTCCCATCCCAGGGAAAGGGAAGGAGCAGGTGGCTGTGTGGGATTTAGTTGCTGGCTGGGGCTAAAGCCTGACAATATCTCTCAATTTCTTTGTCTTCCTTTGTCACCACATCTCTGGGAGAGGAGAGAAATCAGGAAAAAATAAAATTTGATTAAAGATCCATCACAAATTAATGAACAAAAGTGCAATCCTGGCACTTCATGCTAGAATGGAACATTTTAAGAAATCACGAAGTGAGACATAAGAACACTAGAAAAGTTTGGATTGGGGCATAAAAATTCTTTGGAAGGCTTTGTGCTAATCAACAGCAAATGTAAGAATCCCTCAGGCTGAAAGGGCAGTGAGTGACTGTATTTGTTACACTGGAGGTTTTCAATCAGCATTTTCAGAACGTGGTTTCTCATTATGATAATGATGATGGGATTAATTATCACCATGAGAACGAGTGATAATGGCACTTTGAACTGTGTTTGTCACCACACCACACAGGCTGTTGCTTGTTTTTACATTCCCAGGACAGGGAGAGGTGCTGGCATTGGCACTGGGAAAGGGCCCAGCTGGGCAGGAGGTGTCAGAAGAGGACAAACACCCACCTGGCAGCCTACTTACCTGGCTGCATTGGGATATCACCAGGAAAATAACTGCAGTTAGTCCTTGGGGTTAACATTCAGCTGCAGCAAATGATTTAAATCTGTTAAGCGTAAATGTGTGTTTGCTTTGTAAGAAATGATGTTGTCACAACAGCCAAACTTCCAAAATTTATAAAACTCTTGTCCAGTTTAGAAAGTTTGGTTCAGCCCTCAGTGCTGGAGAGGGGACATAAAGCAGAGTGGTGGGGAAAGTGAGGCAAGGGAGGGAACTCCTCACCCCTGGGAATAAATCCATGAATCCCAGAACATTTCCCTTGTGGGGTACCTGGCAGAGCAAAACACTGACAGTATTGGGGATTTTCCACTCGTGAGCTGTGCCAAATGAATATTTCAGGGAAATATTTAAACAGAAAGTGAAAATATATCTAGATATGATGAGAGTTATTGGGAATTGGAAATTTGTGATGTAATCTGGCCTTAGCATGGGGTATCCAGCTTTACAACCACACTAAGTCACAGCATGGATAATTCTGAAAAGGAAACTTCTGATTCTCTTGCATACACTTGATAAATTTGTTGGCAACAAAAATCACTTGAATTTTTTTTTTTCAATGAAGTTTTAACATTTATCTGCTGCTTATGTCACTTCCAGAAGCTGTTTTATTTTTTTTTCTGAAGGCCTCACTATTTGTTGCAATCTGTTTTCATATGAATGGTTACCCATGTGGAAGAATGTGCTCTGGAACTTTTTCCTTGTAATTAAATTAATTCAGGGGACATGGAAGCAGCTCCTGGTGCTCTTTAGCTTCTCTTACTTTAGTAACTAATTAATGTACAGCTGACACACACGTACTCAGCTTTCATAATGTTATCTGATTAATAAGCAATAACCACCTCAGTAAATCAAAATTAAATGCCTACTTATGGCAGTGAGTTTAGAACCCTCCTGCCTAGAGACTTTCCATTGATTGATTCATTAAATATTTCATTGACAGATGAAAAGAAGAGGAAAAAATTCCTTGTGAGCAGCTTTGCCTTTTGTTTTGTAGGGGAAGTTTTATACCATTGGTTCACTGAAAAAGTTCTGCAGAGGGTCTTGGGTGGCTGAAAAAACAGATGAAAGCAGGGCTGGGTTGTGCTCCAGGCACTGCTGGAGAGGGAAAAAAGGATTCCAGAGCAATAAATCACTCCCTGAATTTATGAGTCCATTTTGTGGATAATTAGTGCCCTGCTGGAACAACCAAAATCCTGCTGGTGGTTTCATCAAAGGTGCTGGAACCCTGATAAAGGGTGAAGAAATGAAATATCTCCAAGAAGTTGGAAGAAGAGAGGGGCAGCCTTCTTCTGCAAAGGAAAATACCTCTGGAAGAGAAATTTAAGCACTTAATTCCAAACAAAATTCACGAAATCCTACTATTCCCATGGACCTCCCAGTCAGAAGCATCAAAATGGGATGCCAACCTTTGGTTTTTGGTCACAGAGGAAGGTTCAGAAGAAGCACCACTTCTCAAATTATTCTTTTTAGGGGAAAGCTTTGTCTTCCACCTATACAGACTATTCTGGCTACTTCCTGATGCTTGATAAAAGATGTACTTGCAATTTAACAAATATGATTTTTTTTTCTGGTGCCAAGAAACCAGTCCCAGGTGTGAGAGATGCATATTCAGGATTATATTGTTATTTTTTAGAACCACATTTCTCACAAACTTGCAGATGTACAGCCAGGTTCACCACTTAAGAATCAAATTTGGTGCTCCAGGATTTTTCATGAGTTCCCATTCCAATTTTTTCGACATTTTATACTCATTAAGTTGCACAAAGTGTTCATTACACCAAGAGACCTTGAACAATGAAGGCCAAATGTGCAGCATGATCAGTTGGAGGAGCTGTAGGTGAGTAAGTGAAGGAATGTGTGGAATTGGAAGGCAGAGGGTTAGTATTATATCTTACTTCAGGAATAGAAATTATTTTTTTCAGAAAATGAGGTGTAATTAAATGACAAACAATAGTTTTTTTCCTTTCAAATGTAACAAGTTAGAAAAAATTTGATTTTTTTTATTATTGGTTTGGTTTTTAATGTTCCTATGAGTTGTCACTTATTTACAGCTGGCTTTCTATCTTTAATTGTTTTTTTACCTGGTGTTGAAGGCAATTCATTATGAAGTAGCATAAAATCAGTGAAATAGAATAAGGAAATTGCATTTCAGTTCATGGTGAGCCTCTGCTTAGGGTAAACTTTTTGTATAAAAAAAAGTTTTGGCTCTGATCTTCTACACTAAGGAGGTTTTGGCTGTAAAAAAAGCTGTTCTACAGACCAGAACCTAACACAATGATTTTTTTTTTTTTTTGTACTTTACAGTGAAACTTTATCTTTTTGTCGCCACGTTAACCTGAAAATCATAAAGATACATCTTCGTTTTCCTTTAAGCTTCTTCTCCCAGCCATTCCTTTTTAACTCATTCCTATAATAGTCTGTTCCAAGCAACACCAGTGACAGCAAAACCTATGAGGGTTTTCAAATTCAATAACCAGGCCTGGAAAGGAGGCATCCCTCATCTCAGCCTCAGCTGAGTAACTGCAGATCCTTAACATTACCCTCTACACTGGAGGTCCTCGGAGCCATCAATCTGCTGGAAATGTGCTGACAGCTCCGAGCGGTTCCGCGGCGTCTGAGCCGCTCCAGGAGCTCTGAGATCACCGCCGGAGCCGTGACTGACGAGCTCAGGGGTGAGGATTCTGCCCCTGCAGCTCTGAGCACACGTGTTGGGCAGCTCTGGGCACGTGTGGGAGCTCCGGGGGCTGGGGGGGGGATGGCAAGGCTTTGGTGCTTCTCCTCTCCTCCCCGAGGCTGGGGAAAGGCTGGGCGGGAGGAGGGAATTGCGGGCGTCTTGCTCGCCGCGACGAAAATGGGAATGGCTTTTAAGGGCTTGTGGGATGTAACTGAGATTCAAACCTGGCTATCCTCTACCTCATCCTCCTACGCCCCCAAAACACCTCTCTGCAGTCTCGTTTTCCTGATGGGGAAATCTCAGGATCATTGAGGTTGGAAAAGACCTCCAAGGTCATTGAGTCCAAACTGTGCCCAATCCTCACCTCGTCCCCAGCCCAGAGAACTGAGTGCCACATCCAGGAATTCCTTGGATGCCTCCAGGGATGGGCACTCCAAACCTCCCTGGGCAGCTCTGTCCACTTAACAACCCTTTCCTTGTAGAAATTCCTTCTGGAGGTGGTTTGAAACAATTGCTGTGGGTTGTGTGTCCTCAGCTGTGTGTCCTCAGCAGGACCTTTTCTGTGTTCCCTCTGCCTTTCTCTTCCTCTTGAGCAGGTTTCTGCCCAGCTCACAGATCACCTGCAAAGACACAGGAATTATTTTGGAATCGAGTTTTCATATTATTAAAAAAGAAGCTTCCCTATTTTTCAGTTTGGACAATCTCTCTTTATTGTTGTTGTCTCTAAATTAGTTTTTAACCATGTGTACAGTAATTGCAACAATGATACAATTGTTGCAATAACTTATAACAATATTACAATAATTTCCTCATATAACATTTCTATTTTAAACTATGCCAAAGGAAGTTGAGTACACACAGTAGGGAGATTATATGAATATATTCTGATTGTTGATGTGTCCCATTTATTCTTGGACCTGATGAATGTTTCCCTTGCAAATATGTGAAGGGAGTGCATCTTGATGTTTCTCACAGTGCAGAATAAAGCCAGGAGTTTGAGACTCTCTGAATCAGTTCAATACCCAGACAGCATCAAAATGTAGTGGGAATTGGGTCTTCAAACCCCTTCAACTACATTCTTCAAACCCCTTCAACTATATTCTTCTTCCTGAAGAAATCTACCACAAACCGAAAATGTCTGCCATTCCTAGGTTCAATAGANTCTCCTTTTTTCCCTTTCCCCTGTCCACCTCCTTTGCCTCTGCTGTCCTTACTTTCCCTTTGCTCACAAAGCCCATCTTTATTTCCAGCTGCCCTGTACCGCTGCCCTCCTCCATCAGCTTGGTGCCCGTCTCCTCCCGTTCTGCGCCCTGTGCTCAAGGTGACGTGGTGGCTCTGAGATGTTGATGCCATTCTGCAGCTCAGTGGAGCTTCCCCCTCAGCAGCCGGGCTGTGTGGGTGGCAGGGTGGCAGGGTGGCAGGGTGGCAGGGTGGCACTGCAGCAGGCTGGTGCTGACCCCGTGCCCGGCTCCCTCCGGGCAAAGCCGCTCGCCCCAAGGCCGGAGCGCTGGCCGCCGGCTGCGTAATCCTCCCTAATGCTCGATTTTTCCTTCCTTGAGAAAAGATTAAAGAAGAGAATTACATTGGAACTGGTGGAGGCATGATCCATGCTCCCTTGATTATATGGAAACATTAAAATATCATCAGCATGTTAATTTTATCAACTGAACTGGATGAGATTTATTCCTCTCTCTTATCTATTGCATTAGGCTGGAAATACAATTTATTCTGATGGTGGGAATGTCAGACAGAGAGACCAAAAACATCTGGACATCTTAATAGGAGACAAATTTTCTAGGATGTACATTGACCCTTTAAAATTAATTCTGCTAATAAAGAGGCAGGAATTTCAGGGCTTATTCATCTTTCCAAATCGAGCCCCAGCTCTTTATTGGGGCAAAATCAGGGGATGCAGTGAAGGTTCTGTTGAGGACTTGTGGCTCTCATGTCTTTTGTTGCATATTTGAGTATCAAGTACAATAGGTTATCATATAGAAATATAAATACTAACCACACAACATCAGATAAATCCCAGACATCACAAACTACAGGATGAATAAAAACCAATAATAAATAAATATACCAATAATAAACCAATAAAGTGAAAATTCTCCTGGATAAACAACCTGTCATAAATGTTCTCCAGGTCTGCTTTGGAGGATTTTCTTTCTAAACATTTAGATCATTATTAATTAAAACCAACCGTAAAGAAAACCCCCAGAAAACCAACTCCTTCCTCATTGAAAGATAGTTTCCATTAAAAAAATATCTTGTATTGCAGCATGTACTGCAGATTATCCCAGAATGTTCTCAGCCCATAGAGGAGAATGAGTGACATTTATCCTCTTGTTTTTGGGGTCCTTGTCTTGGGGAGCACACGGAACCGAAGTTAAATATGCAGAGTGAAATACCTGCAGCTCTGTGCCTGCCTGGCACATTCCAATTCCCATTTTCCTGGGAGGACAGAGGAGAAAAGCAGAGCAGGGAGCTCTGATTCAGAACATCCCTCTCAGCTCTGGGATGGCTGCACTTCCATGAGGCTTTCCCTGGAAGTTCCAGGCTTGCCCGTAGCAACAACTTGATAATTGTTCTGGGAAGAGACTCAGCACTGCTATCTTATGCACAAGTAAACAGGCATCTATAAGATTAAGAATTATATGCCAGGGCTTTGACACAACCATCAGTTATGCCAGATGCAAATAATTTATTCTTTGTCAGTTCAAATACATGGCCTTGTTTGGATGGCTGAAATTTATACTGGCACCAAAATGCAGCGTGGTGTTATTTCAGCGGGGTGTCAAAACCACAGAGATGCAGCTCAGATGACCCAAAAAGAGGGAGAGAAATGTTATTTATATTTTCTGAGGGTCGCTCATCGCTGTCATGTAGAAAGAGGTGACGTAATAACTTATCCTTGTTGTGGGATGTTCTGTGGGGAGGCCCTGGCACAGAAGAGAAGCTGTGGCTGCCCCATCCCTGGAAGTGTCCAAGACCAGGCTGGAAAGGGCTTGGAGCAACCTGGGACAGTGGAAGGTGTTGGGGGGTGGAATGGGATGAGTTTTGAAATCCTTTCCAACCCAAACCATTCTGTTCCATGATTCCTCCATGATTCCATGTATCCTCCTCGACATGGAATCAAGGAATTGTTTAGGTCGGGAAGGACTCTCCCTACCAGTCTCCTAAACAGTTTAATTTTCCAAAGCCAAGTAGAGCATGTTGAGAAGGAGCCTGAGTGAAATCTAACTGCAGATCTGCCAAGGTGAAGCTGGGTTGGTGCTCAGCTTGCTCAGGATGCTTGGAGGGTGTTCAGGGGGTTCCTTAGCTTTGAAAACAGGAGAAATGGAGATGTTCAGCCCAGATTTATCCACTGGTGAGGAACCTCCAATCTTGGCGTCATTTCTGGGCCCCTCCTGACAGGAGAGGAGACCCTGAGGGACTGGAGCATGTCCAGGGAAGGGAAGAGAGCTGGGAAGGGGCTGGAGAATTCCTGAGGGAGCTGGGAAGGGGCTCAGCCTGGAGAAAAGGAGGATGCAGAGGGATCTTTTCCCTCTCTGGAATTCCCTGCCAGGAGGGGACAGCCGGGGGGGATTTGGGCTCTGCTCCCAGGGAACAGGGACAGGAGGAGAGGGAACGGCCTCAGGCTGGGCCAGGGGAGGCTCAGGTGGGACAGCAGCAGGAATTTCCCCATGGAAAGGGAGCTCAGGCCTTGGAACTGCCCAGGGAGGTTTGGAGGTGTCCCAGGAATTCCTGGAGGTGGCACTCAGAGCTCTGAGCTGGGGACAAGGTGAACAGAGCTTGGACTCCAAGGTCTGGGAGGGCTTTTCCAACCTTAAAGATCCCATGATTCTGTGAGCCACTTTATGCACAGTAAACCCAAACACATCTCCAAGATTATTTGGCACCTTAAACATTGAGTTAAACTTTGGTGAGGCTGTCAAATAATCTGTTCCCGTGCCATCAGCCAAAAATTCTGCTCATTTTACAGGAGTTCAGCTCGCAAGGATTTACTGGACAACAGAAAAAGTGGAATTTGAGCCACACATCCTAAGCCGACTCCATAACAGCCCCCACTTCCAATAACAAAACCAGCAGTGACAGTGATATATGGCTTTTTTTATGAGACCTGATAACTGATGGATATGTGATCTTATAAATGCTTAGACAAACTAATGCACATAATTATATTTTCCATTTGAAGTCTATTGCTCGGCATTCTAATACAATATCATTAGTCGGAATGGCCACAATGATACAGCTTGGGCAGTTTGTCACAGTAATTACGGGGTGATTATTTTTGACTGGAATAAAGATTTCAGTTTTAGTATGGTAGAAAGCATAATCACAAATTAGAAACAGTCTCAGAATAAAGAAATATCAGGGAGAGGGACTTTAAATATGGATTATAGTGCAATTCTAAAACAATTTCTTTAAAGAAGTGCACTCATTTGGCTGGAAGTGGGACTACTTTTAGGTTCATAGCAAGTTCCTTCCCAAAAGGATGACAATTACCTAATTAACAGTTCCTCTGTGGAAGGTTTTTGTAAAAGGGAAAATCTGGGCATCCTAAGGAAAGCTTGACTTGTAATTTACATAACTGCTAAAATGGGCTTTGTTTTTTCAATCGACAAAAAAAAAAAAAAGCATCATTTGTCTTCACCATGTTCAGGAGGGTTGATTAAAGTAGACACTGTCCTCACATCTGTATTGAAAACTGTATTAATCAATTGATTAATCACGAGGCATTAATCAAAATCTTCCTTAAGTGTTTTACTTTTGGAGCAGCTCTTAGTATTTTCTATCAGATTCCTTTTAAGGTGTCCATTATAAAGATTAAATTTGGGTGGTAAATATTGAGGGGTTGAAGCACACGTGGCTTTCCCCTTGAAGGTCACAGCCATTGCTCATTAGTGTTACTTTTAATGGGATAAGAAGCAAAAGTTTTTAATATGTGACTGTATCAATTAATCAAACCCACATTTGATTTCCTTTCCAGTAAGCAGAAATTTCTAGTGGTGTAAAACTTTGAATACTCCAGGCTATGCTTAAAAATATTCCAAGAATTTAAGGAATTTAAGCTGTACATGCAGATATAATGAACTGATGCTCTAATTATAACTGCTGGTTTTTAAAGATTCTGCTTTAAAAATACTGATTTTAAGGTATCCTGGACATTTTTCATGAAGGTTATATTTGAATAATCTCATTTTCCCATACAGTGAATGAGTGTCAAACTTCAGACCACTGCCACAGAGCTTTTTATAAGTTATTTTTGAGTATTAAGTGAATTCAATTGAGCCATAGAGGACCTTTGCAAGGAAGCTGAGCATCTGAGAATTCCACTCTGTTTGTTTTTGCTCATTCCTGTTTGTTTTTTCAGTCTGAAACATTAAACACCGGCGCTCCAGTAAATGTAATTTTGGAAGCATCAATTGCAGCACAAAAGAAAACCGCTGATTACAAATCTCTTCGTGTGCAGGGAAATGTCTTTTCATCTCCCAATCCCTCTGTAAGTGATTCTTTAAGAGAGATTTACTGAATCCTCGTTGTGGCTGCTCTCATGACAGACTGGAAATACCTATTTTCCTACTGACTGCTTTTTCCACAGAGGGAAAAAAAAAAAATCATAGGGGAAACACCAAACCCAAGCATATGCTATTTGTATTTATTTGGATTTTACAGTACACCAAAAAAATGTGCATCTGGCATTCCCATCACCTCTGGCAAAAGTTTAAAGAAACAAGAAATCAAAGCAGAGCAAATTAAATCCTGCAGCCACTTCCCTTTGCCTAAAGAAGCTGCCTTAAAAGAAAAAAAAAATAATAAATCCAGTGCTTTTTTAGGTAGTACTATATGCAGAGATTGCCAGCTACTGATTTTATAGTGCTCCTAAGCACTCGTTTTTAGGGGATGGCTTCAAGTTGAACAAAGTGCAGACAGAGCTCTATTGAATCTATTAAATCAAGGGATATTTAAAGATTTGAATGATTTAATGGTTTGATTTGGGCAGCCTTAGGACCCCCTTGTGCTGCTGACTCTCAAGGTGGGGGCAGGGCTTGAAATTTGGCAGGCAAAGGATCCCAGGAGACCCTCAGGAAGTTTATCCCAACCTAGGGATGGGATAGCAGCAGGAGGAGTGGGATTGGGAACCTCTGAATGGAGGCAGAGCTTTTAAAACAGCTCTTCTCATCAGATGATGATGTTATAATTCCTAAAAGCACCTTTGATGTGTGTTTACTACATACAGCACAGAGTTTTTCTGCCTTTAAAGCCACTAAAACCCCTGGAATTTTTTTTTTTTAATGCCTTTAAAAATGATGCTGAGCTGCTTGTCCTGTAATGATGTGGAAGAGAAATATGTGCTCCAAGTCTTGAAATAATCAACAATTTGGAAATAAACTCAAACCTGTGCTGCTCTTCCACAGCTGAGCCCTGTTTAGGTTTTGCTGTGGCTGGTGGAGGTTGCCTTTTGCAATCTGCACAATTCCCATTATTCCTTCCCCATGCAAATATATCCCAATAATTCCGTGGTGGGTTAATTTGGGGCTGGTCATCTTTATACTGAGCTGGAGGTGCTCAGCATTGGGATGGGGTTTAGAAACTCCTGCTGGATGATTTATCTCTAAAGCATCTTCTTTTTTTAACAGAATTATGTTCAGCAGCCCCTGAGTTTGGGATATTGGGAGCACTGATCCCATGACAGGGATTCATCAGTGCTTTATTACCACTGATGCCTTTTGGTTGTTGATTTGGTTTGCTCTTTATTTTATGGAAATATGGGCCAGCGAAAGAAGCCATTGAAATGTGTGACTTATTATAATATATAAAAGTATATATTTATAAAATATGTACAATAATAATAATAATAATAATAATAATAATAGGATTATTGAATCACAGAATCCTAAATAGTTGGGTTTGGAAGGCACCTTAAAGCCCATCCTGTCCCACTCCTGCCAAGGGCAGGGACA
>VYXD01014742.1:445094-470308 GCA_013397195.1 Hylia prasina
AGTTTGTGACCATTTTGTCACTATTTTGGATCTACCTTGGGTGTAGCCCTGGCCAAGCTCTTGTCCTGCCCAAGGTGGATCCTGGAGGCCTTTCAGGAAATCTCTACTTTATTCTCCAGCTCTGTCCAGTCTCTGTTTCAGGTCAGCCTTCCCAAGGCATCACTGGGGCAGTGGAAGGTGTCCCTGCCATGGCAGGGGTGACACTGGAGGGGCTTTGAGGTCCCTCCCAACCCAAACCATTCCATGATCTCCAAACCTCCCAGACCAGCCCCATGCTGGAATATGCACCCCTGTACCCCACAGCCTGCAGGTGTGGCTGTGGTTCAGAAGATCCCAGAGTTATCCCTGAACTGATGCTCGTGCTCCCCTGCTCTGTCCAGCTGGGGAAATTGGGACATTTTAGTGTGATATAAACGCTGTGCAAGGAATTTCCAGATCCAAGAGCTGATGCTTCCTTTCTTTACAAAGATGTCACCTCTCCAGGTAGTGTGCCCAGTAAACAGGAAGTAATGCAGGCATACAATTAAAATAAATGCAAATCCTGAATCCAAGATGCAGCCACTGGCCTGAATTCTTTGATAAGGGTGAGAATCTCTGACTTTGTCATGAAATATCACTGACAAAAATTCCTGAAATGTAGTGGCTTTCTGAGCCCCCATCTGTTGGTATTTATGTAATTTTTCCCCATTTTCATCCTTTATTCAGGCCATGGGAAGACACCACCACTCCCATACCCCCACCTGGGAGCTACACTGGTTTCACCTGCTGAGCTCACCAGGGAGGAAGCAGTGCCACTGCTTTTTCCCTTTTCCCCGAGTTTTTTTGCCTGGATTAAGGTGTGGGATTGCTCTGCTGGTGCTGTTGGATATGAGGATGTGTCCTCCTTTGGGTACTCACAGAGGTAGGTGCAATCAGGGGCACAAATGGGGATAATACTGAGTTTTTTGTGTTCATTTTTATGCTTCCTTGTATTTTTTCCTCTGTAATTTTAATGATGTTCCCCACCTGAAGTGCTGAACAGTTATGGGTGTTTGCTATTCCTTTTTCGCTTCTGAATTCTGGATATTTTTAATTAGAGTAACTTTGCTAAATTCTTTATTTCTGTGAACCCTTCCCTGCTGTAGTTCTCTGAACTGAATTCCTCAGTGAAAGATCAGTGAGCCCTGCAAGTCAGTACAGAAATCCTATGGAAAGCAGACACCACATTTCATGCTTTTGACATTAAACCTGTTGTTCAATAGTTTAAATTGCTATAAGGAGTAATATTTTTAATCCAGGGCAAGTTTTAATTTTTTCCTTTTATGTCATATATGTGTGTGGGCAGTGGGAAAAACGATTTGGGGGTCTGGTGGGGTGGGTGTGTTCCCCCAGGGACTTTATCCATCCTTGGCTCCAATAAGAAACCTCTGGGGTGGGAACTCTGGATGAGATTTTGCAGTTTGACATTCCTGCACCATAACTGGGACTCAGAACCAACACAAAATCTTTACATTCTTCATAAAAATGGTTTGGGTTAGGAAATGTCCAGCTCTTTCTGGCTTTTCAAACCAGTGACAAAAAGTTGGGGATTTAGTGTGGAGTAAAACCCCTCTCAGGAAGGGCAGTGCTCAGTGCATCTCCTCTGTCTCCAAAAGAGTTTATTTTTTAATTTCACTGATTCAGCTGCGTTCTGCACCAAAAATGTGTGCTCTGAAGGTCAGAGATTGTAGGCAAAAAGGTTCTGGCAAGTGTCTGGGAAAACTTAGTAGCTCTGTGTCTTACTTGGTGCATTTCTTTCCAAATTTCATTTGGAAATGAGGGAATCTTGTATCATCTTTTTCTTTGCTTATTTTTATTTTAAGAGTATCTGTGATAGACATTGAATCCCTGGATCCCTGGAAGTGTTCNCGAGTACCTCTGATAGACATTGGATCCCTGGAAGTGTTCAAGGTCAGGTTGGACAGGGTTTGGAACAACCTGGGATAGTGGAAGGTGTCCCTACCCATAAAAAGGGGATGGAACAAGAAGGATTTTAAGGTCCCTTCAACCCAAACCATTCTGTTGATTTGCATGAAAAATCCTGGTTTTTCCTCTTGATTTTATTAATCAAGAGCTAAAAAATCCTGTTTTTTAATTAACCAAGTGCAAAAAAATCCTGGTTTTTCTCTTGATTTTATTAATCAAGAGCTAAAAAATCCTGTTTTTTAATTAACCAAGTGCAAAAAAATCCTGGTTTTTCTCTTGATTTTATTAATCAAGAGCTCAGGGAAGGGTTGTGAAAACTTTTACACTCTTTACATGGACTATAAACTGGCATCAGGTGCATGGAGATTCCTCTGGGATGTGACCCATCCCTGTGGTCTCTCAAAAATCAGATGGTCTGGGCTCTAAGCAGGGAGGATTTGGAAGATTTTAGGTTTTTGGAATCAAGTGGCTAAGAATACAATATTTCTTTCACAACAGATATTGATTTTATATCAAATCTGCCAGGACAGAGAAAGAAAAGAGACTTTTACTGGCCAGACTGATCACTAATGCCATGTTAGAGCTCTGTGGTCAGAGTTTTGCTGCTGTCCCCAAAACAGGATGGATTATTTTATTGCTCTAAGGCCTGGGAACACAGAGCCTGATGTTGTTCCTGTCCATAAGGAATTAACCTGGGAGCAGCATCCCTTAACTTTCCAAGTCTTAGCTCAGTATTTTCCTTCAAATCCTCCCTTAAAGCAGAGCTTTCCCCACCTTCCTGAAGTGGTTGGGGAAACTTAATAAAGGTTCTTTTTCCTGAGATTCTGAGGCACAAGATGGCAGCAGAAGGAAAATTTGCTCCCACCAGAAAAATACCTGGCTTGTCTAAACTGCAAAATCTGAGGTCTTGCTCAAGTTTTTAAAATTATATCAGCAGATTTAATGAAACTTCTTAATAAGGCAGTATCACTTGAGCAGATAAAAAATCCACTCATTCTTCCAAAGACTTGGTGATTCTTAAAAAAATCTCAAAAAACAAATAAGAGCTTTTTTAGCTTGATTTTTTTTAAAAATAAATATTTTAGCTGATTCCTCTCCTTCCCTTCTGTCCCACTTATTTACTTTCATCAACAGGAGGCTTAGAATTTTTAAGGCAGTTATTCAATAGGGGTTTTTTTTCCCAAAATGCTGTGTGTGCCCCTTTAGGAGGTAATTGTCAGGCCAGTGTGTGTTGTTCCAAAAACAACCCCAATTTATAATAAATTAAACCCTTCCATGCTGAATTTGGAAATTCTGCTCCCAAAATTTATATTTTCCTAGAAATTTCAGTCTTGCTAGTGCCTTGGACTTCACTGGGAAAGGAAATGTAGGTTTTTAGATCGTGAGATGAGAAATATTTAACACATTTTGGGTGTTTTGGTATTTGTTCTACCACAGTGGAAGTTGGAAAAATCTCAGTGAGGCTTTTACTGTCATCCCCCCAGAGTTCTCCCTGGTTTGGCTTCATGATCCTCATACTTTGTGGGACAGTTTTCTGATATTTGATGTTTGCTGTTCTGTGCTTTGGAGAGCTGATGCTCTGCACAGTCATTTCATGTGCACTCTAAGAGGTTTTCCTGGACATGCTCTTCTAGCAAAAACGCCCTTTTAAAGTGAATTTCCCAGGTGTGCTGGTCTCGGGGGGATTATTTGCCATCAGTTTTGCTTTCTGGAGCTGATCAACAAATCCCACAGGTTCTAGGGAGCATCTTTGGGAAACCTGTGCATTTTCCCTGAGGTTTATGATGCCCAGCCACGAAGTTGTGGCAAAAATGCAAAAGCCAGACACAAAAACTCTGCATTTCCTTTGCTTTTACCCCCCTGTGACCGTCTGCAGTGGCCCAAAAAATAAATAGATGATGGCCAAGGCACAGCTCTGGGTGTGAGCTTGGCCACTGAGGGCCGCAGCTGTAAAAACTTTGGTGGTGTTAGAAAGAACTCGTGACACTTGAAGTGTTGGTCTGAGCAGTTTGTGAGAGTTTTATGGAACTTGTTCTAGGGAAACAAAGTTCTTTTTTTACCAACTCTTGTTTCCCTTAATTCCTTTAAGCCATCATCTAAAATATAGTGATTTTCTGCACCTTTTCATGCCTCTAAAATCTATGTGCCTTGTTAGGCTGCATCAAAGTTTTTCTCCACATGAAAGTTATTCTACAAAGAAAATCCAAAAAACCAAAACCACAAAAAAACCACACACACAAGACCCCCAACCCCCCCAAAAGACCCCAAAAACAAACAAAAAACCCACAAAACCCCCCAAATAAATAGAGGTGACCCATTTATTTATACAACACTCAAGTATTTCCAATTCTTGCTTTTAAAGATGAAATCTTTCCTATTGTTTAACAGGCTTGGGGTGTTCCTGGGCACCCTTTAATTCCTGTTGCCTTCTGCTTTTCCAACAAGTAGATGTTAAAGAAATTGTCCAGGTAGTAATGGAGAGCTTGGAAGAAGTCAGATCCAGTTATCCATATATTTTTCTATGAATTTTTTGACAAGTACAGGTATTTTCTACTGCCTAGGCCGTGGCAGAAGGGTTGCACTGCTGTTTTCCTGGATTGGACTCCATCATCCCCAGGGGTCCCTTCCAACTCAGCATTTTCTGGGATTCTGTGGTTTATTTCTCATCTGTTCCTTCACCCAAAAGGTGCAGATTTTTCTGCTGAAGAAATAATTTTGGGGTATCATTGTTGGCCTCTCCTGCAAGAATTCTGGTGGTTGATGTCACACTGATTTTTTTTTTCTTTTTTTTTTTTAATTTGTGTGTTTGTTTGGTTTTTCATTTTTTCTTTTTATTTCTCCCCAAGCTGAAGGCATGAACTGGTCACTCCTTTTGGATTTAGTTGGGTTCCACCAGCACAGCCACTGCTGGAACAGTGATGGGAACGTCCAGGGATCAGATATGAGACTTGGAAGTATCAATTATTTCTTACAGTTCATGTATTGCCAGTTTTTCTCCATCCATTTGTCTCCAAAAAAGTAAATGTCTATGTTTAACACATGTAAAAATGATGCCTCTAAAACATTTTCAGTCTCAGAGAAGGCTGAGCTGTTGAATAGTTCCCTAAAACCTGAAGTAATACAGAATTTGGTGTGGAAAGAATGAATTAATTTCCATGCTGATCTCCATTTCCCATGGTGAGATACCTTGAGTTTTTGCTGTGTTTGGTGCAGTTAAAGGGTGGCAGCATCTGAATTTCAGAGAGATTTGATCTCATATGAGTGAATTCCCAGCTAACTCAGCTGTCCTCAAGGTTCCCACCTTCAGCAAAACTGCACCAGCCTTGCCTTTGGGTATTTGTTCTTTCTAAAACCTCTTCAGCAAAAAAATCACTTTGGCCCACCCAGCTATTTCTTCAGCCTGATGAAAAACACAGACACTGAGTTCATGTGATGCAATTATGGATATTTTTAAATGGTTTATGTTGTATTTTTTATTTCCTTAATTCAAATTGGACATTTGTCTGAAGTTTAGAGTTTTTTTCAGAACCAAAAGAGAAGGGTGGGTTGGACATGGAATAGAAGTTTTGTGTGAGTTTCTCAGTAGTTTTTAATCAGAGTAGTTTTAAAACCCTCAAAATATTAGGAGGTGGCATAAGAGAAGGAGGACCTTGAAATAAGAGAAAAGACTTTATTTTGAAATATTTTTAATTCATTATACCATTATTATTCCCAGTTTTGTTGTTTCAGAAATTGTACCTTGATCACAAATGCTTTAGATATAAACAGGGGCAAGGCATTCTAATTAAACACTTTCTTAATCAAGATTTCTTAATAGTGTTTATTGGGTGCCTTAGTAGCTCTCTTAGCTGATACGAAGTATTTGTGTTTTTTTGCAAAATAACCTGTTGCCATCAGTGAAAAACAGCTGGAATAACATTAGGGAAAACCCCATCCCTATGGCTCTGGTTTATTCCTGGCTGCTGTCCAAAGGGGTTATTCCTCTTTTTGCTTGTCTGGTTTTCAGCCCTCTGCAAAATGTGAGTTTTCACTTGGGGCTGGCAATGCCCTCTCCTCTTCTGAATGAGGACTCATTGCCCATCCCTCTGCAGAAATGAGGAATATTAACGAGTCCTGAATTTTGTGCCGAGGCCTTTTGTCCAGGGGATTAAACCCCAGCAGGTCTGGAATCAGTTTAATGCTCTTTACTCCTGTTGGTACCTGAGGATGAATCTGCAGCTTTGGAATTTTTGTGTTCTCTTCTGGGTTTTCCTGATCTCCAGGCCAGAGTGGTGGTTGTTGCTGTTCAAACAAAGTGCTCCAACCTCTTCAGAGCCAAGCTGTGGGTGTGGGATGAACAGAAAAATTGACTCATGCCAGGAATGAGGGGCAGGGATCAGTTTACAAGTCCCAAGGAGGCAATTTCTACTGTTTCTTTGGGGGTTCCCTGTTTGAGGAGTTCATTAATGAAGGCAAAAATACATTGTTCTGTTGAATTCAGCTTAGGAAAATCCTGCTTGCTCTGTGGAGACCAAACTCCCCATCTCAGATTGTGTCAGTAATGACTCCAGAGCAGCCAGGCTGTTGTTCACCCATTTAATCAGGGAGCTGGGTGACTCCAGCTGTTTTTATGATTATTATTATTATTATTTCAGTGTATTCAAAATCCATGGGCACCACAGAATGGCTTGGGTTGGAAGCAACCCTAAAATCATCTGTTCTCAACTCCTCATGGGGCTGGAACCCCAGCCATGACTGTAGGGTGATGGAAATCCAGGAATTCCCTTCTTTGTGTGCTCAACTTCTCCCCGTGGTCCCAGAGAAGAGGCTGAAGCTGTTCCCAGTAGGATTCCCTGTTGGAAAAGCACAATCATTAGGAAATCAGCTTTTTTTTTTTTTTTGGAAGATGGTAGAATAACACTCTCACCACGTAATCAACATCACCTTCAACCAGTCAGTGAATGGTAATTTATCTTCAAGGTTCAGGGAGTGCTGCATTATTAAAGATGTGCATGTTCTCATCAGCCCCCATTGTCTAACAGCTAATTACTGCCGGGATTAACTCGATTCCACGTCAAGGTTTGCACGTCAAATAAATCTGAAATTTGAACGTGAGGCAGTTGCTGGATATCTCTCAATTTAAAATAAAAGAGTGGAAGTCCTTCCCTCACAGTGGCTGAAAGAAACTCTGCATGACAAACTCCCTCACCACACTTTCCAGCGAAAAGCAGGGTGGGTTTTTTTGTCTTCCCCCCCCCCAAAGAAAATTGGGAAAAAGAAACAAAAAAAGCTCTTTTAGACTCCTTCCAGTTGATGCTCCATGTTGTGACACGTCATGTAAAACTGCATCTGTTATGCTGAAACCAGAACATGAGAGAGACGCTCTTGACATGAGGAATCACAACACGAGGGAACAGCAGGAACGCTGAAAGCGCAACGCGGTTCCTTTTCCCGTAACCCCAGCCCTGGGAGAGACGAGGTATTTCACGGAGCTTCCAGCTCCACTCAATCCCTGTTTCCTCCCTAATGGCTTTCTCCCCTCTCTCCAAACCCAACCCAGCCCCTTCCACAGGGGAAAAACTGGTGGAAACTCAGGAATGCCAAATCCGAGGGAAGTTCTGCCGAAGTGGAGACCCCAGGATCAGGCCTGGGAGGTTTTCCTGCCTGTGAAGTAGAAAATAGACTCAGATTAAGCGAGCAGACTTGTTATTTGACAGTTTATAAAATATTTTAGTATCTTTTTGGCAGTAGCAGTTTGAATGTTGGCAAATGCATGCATTGCTTGCAGTTACAAAACCTTGTAATGAGTATTTCCCACTGTAATAGCAGCGAGCTGAAATTTGGATAAACCACTTAGACTTGTGAACTCTGACATGCCTGGTAACTATGTCTTTGCAAAAAGAATTTTGTCAAGTATTGGAGCTCCTACTAATAGCACATCCATCTTTCTGCACACTATAAATCTTAAGAAAATTTCTATTACTCTGCAATTTGTCTGGCTTATGCTATTTATTAGCCATTTTATTCTGCTGCTTTAAGAAGTAATGTGATGTTCATTTTATTGCTGGTTCAATAAATTGTTAATTATAATGCAGTGATTGCTGCTGACGTGATTTAAAAGCCACATTAGCACTATAGCATTAAGTTTTAACTATTTTACCCTTCAATTCCCTGTTTATACAACAGTAAAAGGAAAATAGCCTTAGACTAATTTAAAAAATGAAAGTACTTGTATCTATTGATCACATGATGTACTAGAAACTTTTGTTGTTTTTTGGTTGGTTTTTTTTAAAAAAGGTTACATTCAGGTCTAAAAAAGAAAATGCACCAGCTGAGCACAGTCTTCCTGTTCAGCAAAAAGTGTTCTTAAAGCAAGATTAACCCCAAAGTTAAATTAACAGAATTACTTAGTTAAATTAGGACAATTGGCCTAATAGATTAAAGGAACAAAATACCCAGATAAATCATAATCATTTTATAGTTATGTGTGGCTTTTGGTGCCCATTTTGTATAACAATGGAGCAGAAGGGAGGCTGAGATTGGAAATTGTACCTATTTTCTCCAAGAATGTTGTAAATGGGATTGGGGGAAATCTCCATTTTGCTGATTTAAAGCAAAATCTAATTGCTGCAAGTCTAATGATCCATCCTTGGCTGAGCAAGGAGAGAGAACTGACTCAGGTCCAGAAGCCACACACAAATATTGAGCAGGATGGATGGAATTCTGATCTGGAGTGGCTGGGGACACCTGCTGCCTCTTGGAAATATGTATCAGACATGGAGGCTTTGGGTGAAAATATTTGCTTTTCTTAGTTATAACGTGATTTTTTTTTTCCTTAACTGAGAAAAATACACACATAGAAAAATAGGGAAATATGGAAACTGGTACATGAAGCTGTGATATTTACATATACTCACAAATATATTTAATATCCATAAAAATGCATGAATGGATGTAAATATTCCTGTAAATCATGCACCACCACCAAAACTGACGTGCAGCTCTCAAGGATTGGAAGCTAGAGCTCATTAATCCAAAAAAAGTCCTTTAAATACACAGGAGAATGTAAATTTTAACTGTTCCCAAGTGCCCCTGCCATGGAGCCATCTGATTCCATAGGGAATATTCACCATCACCAGACTTGCAGGCTGCAGCACCTCTGGTTAAAGCATCTTCTGAGTCCTGGGCAGGTTTAATATGTAATTATTAATACAAAGAATTAGAAGAAAAAAAGCTGTGGTTAGGAGAAACTGCCTGGTTGAGGTTCCCTACTCCATCCTTCCTCCAGCTTTTATTGGGAGATCTACTGCTGGACAAGCCAATAAATCAAAAAGGCTTTCCTTGCTAGTCAGAGACTTGTTGAAACGAATTAAACACCTAAACCCTTTAGAGAATCCTAGAAGGGAGAAATCTTACCTTTAATTGTCTGGTTGAATTAAAAAATCTGCCTGGAAGGGACCTTCTACTCTTTAACTAAGTCAGAAATAGTTATTAACTTGAAGACGCCCTTTTCAAAGGTGGGCTGACAGTGGTTTTGTTGTAAGAAAAGAGATTAAATTATTTCCTTGGGGGAAGGATCCTTTCCCAAAAGAGAATAGTTTCTGTCAGGGGAGTGTATTTTAAAAAAAACCACAACACCCAAACCAAGCCCAATGAAAAAGGGGAAAAAAAAACAACAAACCCCAAACAAATCAGCTGTTTACCCTGCACCTGAATTTGGATTAATATGGCTTATTTTGATAGATATGACTTATTTTGATAGATATGACTTATTTTGATAGATATAACTTACTTTGATGAATCCTAACTTTTTATATTTTGTCACCCCTCATTTTATTTGTGTTTAAGACACTGGCTGAACTGCTTTCACAAAAGGATAGGTCTGGTTATGGTAAAAATTACTGATATTAATTTAGATAGAATTAATATAGATAAAATGACAGAATTAAGAGAAAGTTTGGCAGCAAGCTGGCTCGAATATTTCAGGCTTTGGGAGCAAAGATCTGAGCTAAAAGGACTGATAAAGCTTCTGGAGCTGCCATAACGTGCTGAAAATCCTATCCTTGACTTAGTGCTACACAACATTTCAATAAAAGAAATTAGGACATAAAAAAACGACTGTGGCCCCTATTAAGCAGATTTAAAAGTGGTGTAAACTAATTGCAAAAAGTAATGGGGATGTTTTCAGCAACATCTCATGGAGATCCAGCCATGGCCTAACGCGTTTCCATGGAATGAGTAATGACCTGGAAAAAAAAAACACCCTTTTAATGCTTGTAGATCACACAAGAACTTGGGCGGGGGGGGATGATAAATAAGGAAAGGGAATGGTAATTTGTAGAAAATCCAGATTATTTTGGAAGAAGGGCCTGGTTTTCAGAGAGAGATTCAAGGGTGACTTTGTGCTCCATCAGGAAACCCTGAGGAATTGGTGGGGAAGGTGCAAACACGAGACAAAAATCACTCTGAACTTTCTGCAGGAGCAAGAATTTATCCACCCTGCTTTTCTGGCCTGGGGCAGCAGGATGTGGATTGGGGATGCTCAGGGAATTCCTGCTAATTCCAAGTTGGTCCAGCTCCTCAGCATCTCCCCCTGTGGCTGAGCACCCCACGTGCCCTGCCAGGCCGTTGGGGGAATTTTACATTCCAAAGTGTTCTGTGTTAAAGCCTGGTTTAAAGCCTGCACTTTTGCAAAGGCTGTCTGGAATTTGCTGAAAAATTCAGATCAATTCTACCTCTGCCAGAGTCCAACAGGAGATTTTGGGGCAGGAGGCTTGTGCTTGTGCTAATTCCCAGCCTGGAATTAATCCCCTCCCCAATTAATTAATATAAATTACATGAGGGAGTGGATAAGTGGGGGACAGCCCTGCTCTAAAGGAGGGTTAGAACTAGGGTGGGCATTAAGGCCCCTTCCAACCCAAATTATTTCCTGATTCTCTGCATTATTTATCCCTAAATAAAGGAGAGAAGGGAGGCCTGAATTGCTGGAACTCCAAGAATTCACAGCACAGAAAGCTGAGCAGCCTGTGAAGGGCACAGAAAGGAAACAGTTAAAAAGGTGACCTGAAAAACAACCCCTCACATTCAGTGAAAACGTTCCAGGTAGGAAAATTCCAGGAGAACCAGGAGAGAAGGGCTGAAGTTGATAAAGCCACCACAACGTGTGGCTGCTGCAGCTTCTGCAAAGTGTTCAAACTGTGGCTTTGGAGATGCCAATTTACTGCTGGCTCTAAACAGGACGTAAAAAGGTATCCACAAAGCCATAAGAGGAAAAGAAACCTCTAGTGAACTGCAAAACCAGATGCTTTGTGCTGGAGAAGCACATTCTGCAGCCTGCACGTTGTTATTTTGTTTTGGGGAAGTGCTGCAATGTGCTCGGTGATTTCCAGTGGAGAACGAGGGCACAGTTTGTGCCCCCAAAGAGTTTGTACTGGGAGGGATATTCCTGTTGGTGGGTGGGGATACACTCCAGAGAAATAAATGTGTAATAAATAAGTTTGTTTTTCAAGCTGTAACAGCAGTTTAGTTTAGAAACATCAAATTGGGTATTTTTTTTTTTTTCCATGGTAACACTCAGCCCCCATCTAGAAAGGATTGAGTTCCTGCAGGTGCTGTTTGGGCACCAAGGGGGTTCTGACAGCAGCTGAGGGAAAAGGTCTTGGATGGTCACCCCAAATATCCTAAAAACACTCTGGGCTGGCCTGAAATCAGGTATTTTTCTTCCTAGAAACCTCCAGGAGCTGGAGTGTTTGTTGTTATGAGAGGTTGAAGCAAAGCAACACTAACAGCGAATGGTGAAATAGCTTCTGTACATAAGTATTAAATTAATTTTGCTCATGAGAATAATTTTGATCCTTAAGATTTTTGAGCAAGAAAAGAATTAAAAAAACCCGTTTGTTTTTACTTTTATGGTTGAAGTATCATTAGACCAAAACTGATTTTTTTTTGTGGATTATAGTAATTATTTATTACTTAATCACACATCTAAAATAATACAAGTAAGGAGAACTAATTTCATGCTGACTTTATTGGTGAGCTGATAGAATTGTGAAAACCTGAGGGTCAGATAAATCCTGAATTTATGAAAGAAGGGGCTCCATGCATTTAAATATCTACACAGAGCAGAAAAAGTGAGATACAGAAATAAGTTCTGATTAATAAGACAAAGGGAAATGGTGCAAAACAGATGGCATCCCATTCTGCCTTATGGTAATGTATGATGTCATTACAAAACACTGGGATTTTTTGTGTTAGGTGATTAGAGACCAAATTAGCTGCTTAACTTTTTCTAAACTTCTGCTTAACCGATAGAATTTTACATCTCATGGGTTGCGGGCTCCAAGAAGCAGTTCCTGAGGAAAAGGCTGTAATGAGGGGTAAAAAAAAAAAAGGGATTAAACCCAAAAATCTAAGATATTTTTCTGATTTATCCATTGGTTTTTGATTTAGTTAATCAGTCCTAACGTGTAACTTTTGTTGTTGAGCATGTTACAAAAAATACAAGAAATTGCCTGGATTTCTTGATAAAAAATCCAGTAGATTGGAGTGTTTGCAGTAGGAAGCTGGTTTGAGGAAGGTAGAAAGAAGAGAGATTATATGTTGTGTGTGGGTATAGAAATAACAGAGAAAATCTCAATATAATGGCCTGTATAGAAAAAAAACCTCAAATTTTTTTAAAATTTAAGAATGGTTGGGAAAGACTAGGAAGGAAACAGTATTCAGCACTGACTGAAAAATGGAATGTGTTGGGCAAACAGGAGAAAATCTCAAAGATGGAAATGCTTTGGAAAGGCTGGAAAGGAAGGGTGGAGAGCCTGATCTGAGGGAGTGCCATTAATTGAAGTGCCAATGGTAATTAATACCATTAATTCCTCCTGGGGCCAACACTTTGGGTGCATTGCAGGAACACAGAACTCGCATGGGCAAGAGGGACAAGGTTAAAGAAATGATGAGGGGAGGGTTTGAAAGCTCCAGGCCTATTTTTGATTTTGCTGCAGCAGGGATATTTGCTTTCCTTGCTGTACTTCAGCACTGGGCATTTCTATTTCTGGAAATGCCCCGAGAACGTCATTCAAACTATTTCAAAACTCAGGAAAATTTCCTGGGTAGTTTTCAGTTTGCATTGCAGTTCCTCTCATATCTTCCTTCCAAGACTGCCCTGATAAAAAGCAACAGATCCTGGAGATAAATCCACATTTAATCTTTGTGAGAATTCTGAGTTGTTTGTTCTTTGACCAAAACTATTCATCTACATCTTCTCATCTTCATTTTAATCTTTGGTTTAAATCAGGACAGAGGGAATGTTTCTTAGCAAGTTTTTTTTTCATTTTTCCCCCAGCATCATCTGAAATATCAGAAGAGGGAAAGTTTACTCTTCAAGCATTGACGTGCCTGGTGCCAGTTTGGTTTAGGATTTAGTGTAATTTACTCATTCTATTTAGTTTTCATCTAGTTTTTAATTTGTCATTTGTGTGTCATACCGATAAATGTTTACTTTAATGTGTGCTATTTGTTGAACGAAAATAGACATAAAGAGAAACCACAATTTTGCTTTCCTGAAGGCTGTCCTTGTCTTAAAATACCTAGTGAATTCTAGATTCTGAAGTTTCAGGAGAAAGGAAAATGAAAAATAGGAGTATTGAGCGTGTTTCATTTACAGGTGAAGTAAAAATAGGAGAATAGTCTCACATGAGAAGAACAATGTCTGAATTAACAGTGCAAGCAGAGGGGAAAGAGCACAGATATTATAGGAAATAGGGCTTGGAGGCAGGATCAGCTGTGCCCAAATCCTTCGTGACAGATCCTTGTCTAACTGGCTCTTTCCATCTCCACTGATGGAGTTTCCACAATCTCTATGGGCTCTTTTTTTTTGTTGTTGATGTCTCATCAAAATCTCCTTCTCAGCAGTTCCAGCCTGTTCCTATTTATGCTTTTTGAAGTGGACACATGGAGCAAATTGTTTGCAGCTACCACCCATCTGTGTACAAACTTATCACTGCTGATCCTACCCTTTGGGTTCACCCAGCTCACTTAGCATCAGTTTTATACAGATCGTGTTCTCCAGCCTTTTGTTCCTTATCTCAAGAGTTTAGGCAGGGGAAGAATTACTGGATGAAATATGACATGAAAATATTTCTATATTTTCACCCAGTGCTTGGACTGGGTGAATATTCAAGCTAAAATCTAATATAATAATTAGAAATTAGTTCTGATATTGGGATTGGTTTCTGTGGTTGGGATTATTTATTTTTATTAGTATTTGCCATGAAAAACAGGGTGCAACATCATCCCCTCCTTCTGTCTGTGCTCATGTGGAAAGGACAATTTTGAAGATGTGAACAGTCTTTTATCCTAAATCTGTTGTTTCTAGAAAAAAACTCAATGCTGAATCAGGTGGCATTTGAAATATCTTCATGAAGACATTTTGAGGCAATTCCTTTTAATTTAAACTGTTTTGCAGAAGTAAAAAGGGCCTTCACAGCGGAGTTGGGAAAGGTGTAGAAGACAGGACCCTTCCTTTCCCTTCTCCTGACACCTTGTCCATGGAACCATCACTACTGGGTGACATCCACACCCTAAAGGCTTTGGGAGCCTGAAATTTTTAGGATTTGACCACTTTTTTTAAAAAAAATAAAAGCAGAGAATCATAGAATATCCTGAACTGGAAGGGACCCACAAGGATCATGGAAGTCCAGCTCCTGGCCTTGCACTGACACCCCAACAATCCCATCACACCCCAAAATTGCTGTCCATGGCAGAAAATTTGTGTTGCTCTTTCATATCTAAGACACAGCCCATGAATGTAAAAGAAAAAAACCCAAACAACCAAAAAACCAAATCCTTGCCAAATGCTTTACTTGCCTAAAGAAAAATATTGGCTGGATATTATTTCTCATGTATTAGCCCCAGGAAAATTAATTTGTGAGGGAGACAAAAAAAATCCCTCATGCACGTTTCCAGTGCTAGAAAGAAAATGAGGTCCTTTTGATTTTGTGTTTATATAATGCACAAACTTATACATTTAAGTTACCAGATAAGCAATTAGCTGTTGAGCTCTCGTTGAGAGATTTGCTAAATGTTTGTATTAAAATCAGGGTTTTGTTTTGGTTTTATAATCAAAGTTCCCTGTTTTGTTCCCCATCTACTTTTGGCCATCAGTTTTTCTGTTTAAATTTAAATTTTGCTGTTTTTATCTAATGTAACAGTTGTGTCACTGCCTCTTGTACCAAAAGGGTGGACAGAGGGTCCCCTTTTGGAAAATCCTGGACATTTAACAACAACCCAGTTTACAAAAAAATCGTGTAAAGAAAAAAACTGGAAAATTCTCCTTTTTTGTTTGTTCAAACTTCAGCCTTCTGCCCCTTAAGAAATGTGCTACTTGAGTAAGAAAGCCCAGCTCCAGGGACACAAAGGCCCTGAAGGACATTCCCGGGCTGGCAGGAGCAGAGTTTGACTTCCCAACTGTGGGCAAATTCCTCTCCTGATGCCAGGGGATGGTCCCCCCTCTCCACAGTCAACACAGCTTAAAGCTGCATCCTCAAAAATCGGTTTACTCATCACTTTAGTCTTCCTCGAGCGTGCCTATGTCAGAAATAGATTCTCCCCCGGGACAGGATTTGCCTGATCTGACTTGTGGAGTTTGGAGGCAGAGTTGGAGCTGCCCTGGGAGTCGGGAGAGCGATGGGCACCCCTGGAGCTGCCCAGCAGCTCCTGCTGAGCTTTCCTCTCCTCCTCCCAGCTCTGGTTCCAGGGTGAGGAGATCCCTTTTTGCTCCCTTGCTTCAAACCTGACCTGGGTTGCTGGCTGAACCCAAAAGTGCAAGCAGAACTCAAATCTGGGGCAATGTTGTCTCGATGTAGGAGGCAGTGGCTGCGTGTTGGAGGCTTCCCACCCAAAGATGAGTTCGAAATTCCATTTCCTGTCTCCTTGTGCATGGGATGATAAATAGGAACATGGGAAATAAGAGGCAGCTTTTAGCCACAAATGCCACTGGAACGTGTCATTAAGCAGAGTTCAGTGAAGCTCCTATGTGAGATATTATTGTTATTTTGAGATATTATGGTGCAAAAAGAGCTCCGCCCTAGGGAGAGAACCACAAGCCCAGGCTGAAGCTGAAGGATCAACCTGAATCCAGTGCAAAGATTTTTGGATGTGATCCTTAAGGTCTCTTTGGACTTAATCACCAATCACTCATCAATAATTCTTCAGATGACTCTGTAATATTGTTATTTGTTCTGCTTTTTAGGGCAGCACTGCAGGTAGTGAAAGGAATGGATCCCTTTGCCACTGCAGCCACATCACCCTCTTATTTCAGTGCCTTCAGGAGAGGCAGCTTTATTTGTTTATCCCCAATTAATAACGTATTTTATTATTGTTCTTAGAATTGCAATCACTTCAATTGGGTGGTAAAAACAAAAGAGCAAAAACATTTCAGGGAAAAGTGCCTATGGAAAGCTTGTCAAAGTGTCAGTGACCCGCCAGGGCTTCTCCATTTATCACAAATGGCTTTGTTAATACCCAGCCTCACCAGCACTTAGACTTAATGCTCTGCTCAGAGCCCGACAGTAGGAGATAAATACTTGGTAAGACAATCTATTGTCATTATTTATCATTTATAAGGTGCAGCAAAAGCATGATAAAACATTTATGGGGTGTTTGGAGGTAGAGTGTTGTCACCAGTGCCACCCAGGCTGCAGGCAGGGCTGGGCTCAGCCTGGCTGGCAGGAGACCTTGGGGGGTGGAGGGATCAGAGGAGGAGGGAAAGAGATGGAAAAGGAGAGGAGAGGGAGAAGGTGGAGAGTCCGAGTGTCACAGCAGAGCATGGAGGGGAGAAGGAGAAGCTGGGGGAGCTGGGTTCATCCTAATGCTTTTTACAATGCGTGTGTGACAGATGAGAGAGAAGATTTAGGAGTGTTTTTTGGCAGATGTTAGTTTTGAACAGGGCTGGAACAGAACTGCTCCATGCAGGTGTCACTGCCACACTCTTGCTCCGTGTGGATACCAGTGCCACCCTCCGGCTCCCTGTGTGTGTCAGTGCCACCCTCCTGCTCCGTGTGTGTGCCACTGCCACACTCCTGCTCTGTGTGGGTGCCAGTGCCACCCTCCTGCTCCCTGTGTGTGTCNTGTGTGTGCCAGTGCCACCCTCCTGCTCTGTGCAAGTACCAGTGCCACACTCCTGCTCTGTGTGTGTGCCAGTGCCACATTCCTGCTCTGTGTGTGTGCCACTGCCACACTCCTGCTCCGTGTGGGTGCCACTGCCACACTCCTGCTCCGTGTGTGTGCCAGTGCCACACTCCTGCTCTGTGTGGGTGCCAGTGCCACAATCCTGCTCTGTGTGTGTGCCAGTGCCACACTCCTGCTCTGTGTGTGCCACTGCCACACTCCTGCTCCGTGTGTGTGCCACTGCCACACTCCTGCTCTGTGCAGGTGCCACTGCCACACTCCTGCTCTGTGTGGATACCAGTGCCACATTCCTGCTCCGTGTGGATACCAGTGCCACACTCCTGCTCTGTGTGTGTGCCACTGCCACACTCCTGCTCTGTGTGAGTGCCAATGCCACAGCCCTGCTTGCAGAGCATCTGCTGGGCTTTGCTCTGGCTCTGGGCAGGGCACTGCTGCCAGAAATGCCCCCCAGAGCCTCGGGAAGCAAAATTCAGGTGCTGTTTGGTCAGAGAGACAAATAACATTTGACTGCTCTTCCTTCTTCTGTGGCAGCTGTTTCTAATTCCCTGAATGAGATGTGGTACCAAAGCACTCTTCTTCTCCAGAGGAAAAATCCCTATTGTAATTTTTTCATTACAGCTTAAACATTTTCAGTTTTAAAAGAGGAGAAAAATAAGGATAATTTGCTAGATCTGATTTCTGATGCATTTTGTTCAGTGTTATGTGGCCCCATTTTTTTTTTTTCTGTGGGAAATTTGATACATTACTTGAAGTTAACTACATACAAGAGAATACTAAATAAATTCACTTTATGTGCTTCCCTAATTAGTTTTCAGTCATGTAATTCTCTTCAATACGGAGCTGAGAAATCCCCAAGTCTACCTTGATGTAGTTAGTGTCACATACACTGATCATGTGAAATTGAATTTGAATTTACTACTAATATTTAAACACGAAAGCTGACTTGAACCGTATTTCCCCCTTGGATAGAGATGTCACTGCTCCCTGTAATGAGCAGCATTATGTTGAATACTTAAGCCAAGAACAACCAAGTTAGAGGAATAGGACATTAATCTTGGAGAACTGTGGAATTTCGTGCTTTAGACAGTGCAGTGTCTTCGCATTACTTCTTCCACTTTAATTACTTGAGATGAGGATTTTGCAGCGTGTGTTGCTTGAGCGTATTTTGTGAAGATGGAGTGGGAATATTGAGATCTCCGGGATCTCTTGGATAACTGCAAACTGACTGTAAGCACCAAACTACATTTTTTGTATCACCTTCAGCTGCTGGATGTATGAAATGCAACAAATCCCCGTCCCGATCTCCTGACTTTGTGCCCAGATCTGAGGGTGTGTCTGGGGTCCTGCCAGTCCCACATCTGTGGGAGGGGGAGATTCTGAGTGTGGGTTTGGTACCACATTCCTGCTCTTGCAACTGTTTCACATTCCTTAATTAATTTAATCTAAAATCTGAGTGTGTCTCTGGTCTCTCCCTCACCTGGGGGAATCTGAGGCTTTGGGGAGGAACCAGCAGGAATGATTTTCAAAGACTGAATACATCAGAACACTGCCAGGGTTTCCTTCTGCAGTTTTTGGGGTGTGGCGGTTGGAGATATGGGACAGGTACTGCTGGATTTGGCACTTGGATGGCACAGAAATATGGTGTAATTTATGTTGCTGCATCATTAACGCCTTACCTGAGTGGATACAAACACCTGGATGACTTCAATGAGCTCTGCAGTCCTTGGCTCTGCTGTCACTCAGTGTTTGCTGATCAGCTCATGCACAAATTTGCAGAGGGAAGGAAAGAAGCTGGAGCAGGAGAAAGCAGAGTTTGAAATGTCAGTGTTGAGTCTCTCTGGAAATGTTTAGAAAAAGCAGGTGGGATTTAAATCTTTCTCTGTACCTTTGAAAAGGGTGAATACCACTGAAAGACTTGCACAGTGAGGATGTGGAATAATTTTGGAACCCCAGGCCAGCTTCAAAATAGCTCAAGGGGTTCCTGCTCTGCCATCCCCCAAACTTGTTCCACTCTCAGTATCTTCACCAGATTAATTGGCACTCATACTGCAGGTAGGACTAAGGAGGAAGGTAATTATTCCTTCTGTCATAGCAGTGGATGAGGAATAATAATTTTGAGGAAATAATACCAAATCATCTACAGAAGCTTAGTGAAAACAATCCACAATGCATTGAAAATGGAGTTTTGTGTGTTTCTGTAGCCTTTTCTCTCTCCTTTCTACAAATCCATCCAGATCCTTTATTTACTTCTTAAAGGGGTGTGGTAGATTTGTTCCTTATCACATTGGATTTGCTTTTCTACTTAAAGACTTTGAAGATGTTGTTTCTAAACTAATTTACTGAACCTACATAAGATTAAAAAATTCTTCTTTGCATGAGGAATCCTTAAGAAGTCACAAAAAAGTAACTGGTAAACGAGTGAGTTGTGACCCATTTGTGGAAATTACTATACACTGATATAGGTTTGTTGCAAACCAGCCTTTTGGGTGGCTCCTATCACACCTCAAAAAAGGAGTTTGGTTGAAATCAGGTACCAATTTTGCTATTTTTTTAATAGAGAAATGAGCTCTGAATGCAGAGCTGCATTTTTATGTGCAGTGCCTGCTGCAAGGAGAACCTAAAAATGTGGTTGGTGAAGTTGTTTTTTACCATCTTAGAATGGATGAGCTCCTCTTGCTGCTGTTCTCTCAACAGCAGTTGTGCTGTGGTGTCTGCAGCAGGAGGATTACGCTGCATCTGGCAAAGGAAATTATGGATTAACATGTGCATTATGGAGAAGAAACATTACAGGAAAACTGTCATTTGTATTTTACAAGGAAATAATCCTTTAAGTCTCTTAGGGCTGCAATAACTCCTTCGTTTTACCCCCCTTTTGGAATACCCTGTGAATCCTCACGTCAGAATTAGCAACAAACAAAACAAAGCTCAGAGGAATCTGGACTTTTTCAACCAGAAAGGTCAGTGCTAGAGAAGAGATTTTAGAAAATGTTCCAGGAGCTACCAAAGGAGCCCCCCCACAGTCAGACCTGGGATTTTGGGAGTACTCCAGGTGCTGAGTATGGTGTAGATTTATCCAGCTGCATTTCTCCCTTCCCACAGTGAAAATGTGGAGTGATGCTCTGCAGAGGGGCTCAAGCACTTCCCAAAGCCTGAAGGAAACTGGCTTAGAGGCTGTAGGCTCAATCTATAATTTTGCTTTTTAATATTTCCCAGGAGAAACATTGCTTGGAGGACTGGAAGCATTTTAGATATCACCAAAATACCTGCTAGTTGCTTCTCTCCTTGGCTCCTGCAGCAGTTCACCACTTCCAAATCATGGTTAAACTCAATGATCCTGGAGGTCTTTTCCACCCTTAAAGATTCTGGGAGATCATGGTTGGGCTCAATGATTTTAGAGGTCTTTTCCAACCTAATTGATTCTAAGGCTCTGTGTTGCTGCCCCAAACTGCTCTGGTTTGCAGTGAGAAGGTCCTGCCTGCAGCGTCCAACTTCCTAGGTCTGCTCCAAATGGGCATGAATTATCTTTTTCCCCAACATTGGATTAAGGACTTTAGAACTGCAGTCATTAAGCAAGAGTGGGGATTTCTGCTGGGAACAGCCTCGTGCACTCAAACCATCCAGTGTCAGTTGAGTCACTGCTCCAAGCTGGTTTGTCACTGTGGAATGGGAAAGCCTGACCTTGGGTCACAGCATCCAGCCGTTCCCTCCATGGGATTGTGCCTTTGCTCTTGTGTTGGTTTGGAAAGACAGGTGTCTGCCAGGGAAAAGCTGGAGCTTCCCTTGGAACAGAGAGTGTAAACCCCCTTCCCTCTGAATTATTATAATTTTGAAATTAAGGAGCTTTCAGGCAAAGATATGGGAATAGGAATAACAGTTCTTTACTAGGAATATTAAAAATGTAGTAGTACAAAAAAGGCAAACAAAGAAAAGAAAACTGTCAGAGTCAGAACATGACCTGGCACCCTGTTGGTCAGGGTGTTGGGAGCAGCCCAATCCAGCCCTCCTGCAGTGACAGATGTGGTTCTGTTGGAGCAATGATCCTGTAGAAGGGTCCAGTGGTGCTGAGATGAGTCTGATGTTCCTCTGGGAATGCAGAGCAAACAGGCTGTGCTGCTGTTCTCAATGCCAGCTTTGATCCAGGTGGGAATGCTGGGCTCCTCCCCTGGGTGGAGCCTCTCCCAGTGGGATGATGGAATTGTCTCAGCCCTGCACTGAGCCTCGATGGCCCATGAACAGCAGATATCCCTGGGGGGAGGATGGGTCCTGGAAGGGATAAGAGCATGGCCCCAGCTGGTTTTAACAGCTGGCCCATGAACAGAAGACACCCACCCCCTGCCCCCCCAAGTTATGAGATAAAGAAAAACATCTCTTCAACCTGTTTAAACAGATGGGAGTAGACAACATCTTGCATTGCAACCCAAGACATCTCTTCAGCAAAGGTCTTGGAAGAACCTTCCAAATCCAATCTGGGCATTAAAGCACCGGTGCCACTCTTCCATCCGCGGTGTTCGCTGTTTTCTGGTGACCAGAGGGTCACTCTGTGTCGTGTTGTGAGGAAAACAAATTTTTCAAAGTCCCCAGAAGCAGTTGCATGACTCCAGGCTTGGCTAAGGAACTCCACGGACCCAAATAAATGTTTTAATATTGACTTCATGACTCTCTTTGGAGAGGAAGTTTTACGTGCGCTGGCGGTGGCTTCCCGCTCTGCCCTCAAGGTTGTCATCTCCTTCCAAGCCAAACTGAACTGCGAGGGAATTCTGAGGGAAAACCAGCAGCTGGATTGGGCCAGGGATATAAATTCCCACACTTTGGGAGAATGCTAACTTTGGCCATGATGGTGTGACTGAAACACAACATGGCAGAATGTTGTTTCCTGTCAGGAACACTGTTATCTCCCCAGTGGAGTTTTGGCTGAACTAAGAGCAGCTTCAAGCAATAATCTGTACTTTTTTTAGCCAATTCTACATTTGCATTTATTTTTTTAGAGGTTTTTTGCCTTCTTTTCCCTTTGAAGAATTCCTTGGTGTCTCTCTTCTAGCCTCCCAAGAAACAGTTAAATGACTGAACCTCAAAGGTTTTGAGCACTTCTACAAACAACAGTCACAGGGAGGAAAATTAACGGTTTTCTGTTAATGACTCATATTAGTCCTCTTTGGTGGTCTGAAGCGATGGATTAGATATTTTTTTATTTTTATTTTTTTCCCCCCATTTCTTCCACATGCCTGTCATTGGGCTGCTTTTCTGATTGCTAGTTTTGTTGTTAAAAATGTCACTCTTTTTATTCGCCCTTCTCCCCATAGAATCTTTAAAACTAAACGCAGGAAAAGTGGAATATACCTGTCATTTAGACCAGCTAGAACAAAGGTTGATAGAAAATACATTCCTAGTTTGAAGAGGCTTCCCTGCTGATTTTGTTTATCAGAAAATGGCAAGTTTTGTTCCTAATGGACTGAAATTTAAATAAAATCTGACTCTGGAAATAAAAGCAGCCATTATGACAAAATAAAATTATATATTTTATAGGAGAAATTGAATTAAAATGCTAGTTTCCTTTGGTTAAATTCTTTTACATAAGGAAATGAATAAACGAGAGAGAGTGAAATAGAATGAGATAGAAAGCTGATTGTTGAAGTAAGCTTTTTAAAAATCAATAATCTCTTGTAATTTATATTTTTGAAAAAACTTTGAACAGACTTCCATATGATATCTTGAATTATAGCTACATTTCTGTGTTTCCTTTCATTAGAAGTTGAACTGGGGGTTAAATAGAGTTTCCCCCCTGGGATTTCAGGTCCTGATTGGGCTGTGGCTTTGGACTACAATCTTCTACAAAAGCAGACTGTCTCCAAAAGCCCAGTTATTTGAATAATTTTATTTATTAATATTAATTAAATATTTATTTTTTTAAAAAAAGCCAGGTTATTTTATGTGCCAGGATGGGAACTGAACTCTGACGGGAGGTGGTGGAGCCACATCAGGGCTGGGGAAGGTGATGGTTTGGAGCAATCTACCAAGTTGGAAACTTGTTTAAAAGGGAGGTATTTCATCTGAATTCAAGAGGCTTAAGATTCAGGTACAAAAAAAATAGTTTTTAGAAGTAAAATTAACATGTCTGTACACAAATGTGTGCTCTCACAGCAATCTGTCAACCTTACATTGGCACAGAATGCTTGAGAGACATCCTTGCCTTCCTTGCAAGTGGAGGGGTTGTCCAGCTTTTCAGTGGCACTGGTTTCCCTAAAAATAAATGGCTGGTTTTGAGATAGGCAAATAAAGGAGTTTGTAAACCCTAAACTATTAATTAACTTTAAAGGGAAGGGTAGGATTGCATAGAGCTGTTATAGTAAAATTTAAAATGCATTCAGACGCAGGTCATGACTAATTTGGAAATTTCCCTCCATGAGCAGAAGGTGCTCCTGGATGAGAGATAAAGAGGAGGTGAGGGGTAGTTTATGCCTCTAATTTCAATTCAGCATTCCACCTGGGTCCTAGGTGAGACTGTGTCGGAAAAGAAGCCCTGGCACATTGCAAATCCTGATTCAAATTTAAAGAAAAAACACATTAGAAAATCCAAAAATACGTTCTTGAATTTTCCTCTGNATTATTATTATTATTGTGGCTGTCCACAGTGATTACTGTGATCACAGAGTTCCTTTCTGACATGTCCCTAATGACAAAATATCCTGTGGGCTCTGAAGGTTTGGAAGCAATTCCTCTGTCCCACAGGAATGTGTAAAAGGATCACATTTTGGGCAAAACTTGGTGCTGGCATGGCTTCAGACCTCCTTTTCCTGGTGTTTTTTGGGAGGATGGAGGTACCTGGGACATTTTTCCTCACCAAATTTCCATCCAGGGTGTCAGAGCTGTGGGTAGGCACTGGTCACACCTTCACACCAGTTGCTGCTTGATCCTTCCTCCAGTGAGGAAATGTGGAATGAATCAAGGAAATTGCTATAAGCCCACTGATTCCTGATTTCCTGATTCCTGCAATAGCATCACACAGGATTCTATTTTTTTTTTTCTTTTTTCCCCTTTTTTCCTCCCCAGCTTACTGAGGTTGTGGTTTGACAACTAGTTTAGCTCTTTCATTTCCGACTGAAGCCTAAGCCAAAACTGAGCTAAATTTAGGTTCCCAGGTCCATGTTTAGGCATCCAAATGGAAAGGGTGTGATGTTTCCCATGCACCCTTAATGGGATTCACACAGCACCCACCAAAACAAGTGGGTGTGAGACAACATTCCACCTTTCCAGCTCCTGCCTCATGTTCAGAATATCAGGTTTCAAGCCTAATTTTAGCAGATTGAACTGGAGAACTTTGGTTGTTTCTGGCTAACAGCTGATGTGGGAAAAGGCTGTTCCCTGAGAAATGAAATTAGTTTTTGTTTAATGGAGAATTTGTCCACACGGAATGGAAGTGTGACACAGGGCTTTACCTGGGGGTGTGTTCAGAGNATCATGATTCAAATTTAAAGAAAAAACACATTAGAAAATCCAAAAATACGTTCTTGAATTTTCCTCTGTTCCCTCAAAATTTTGGCACTTTCCCAAGTGCAGTGTTTCCTACTGGGATGGAGGATGAGGGAGGACTGAGAGCATCAAAATGCTGGTCCCTGCACTTGGTGTGATGGGAAGAACCACATGTTTCCATGGAAGCTGGAAATGGGAATGTGAAATGGCAGCCATGTGGCCTGGGTGTGACTGGAATGGCATCATTAATCCCCCCAGGGATCCCTGCCACCCCTGAGTGTCAGCAGGGTTAAAATTATTGTCTTCTTTAACCAGCAGCTGGGGAGATCTGTTAGCAGATATTTCAAAAGTGCTTTGAAGATGAAAATATCTAATTATTATTATTATTATTATTATTTTGAGTAATTTGCCTCAAATCAACTTACACTTGCCATATGTTCTTAAAATATATTTCCATGAAGTTTTCTTTGAACCATCTGTAGATTCCAGCAGTTTTTTATGATTCTTCTCTGCTGTCATACACTAATGAGAAACTACCAAGTGATTACATATGACAGTCATCTGAAGCATTGCTTCTGTTGGAAATATACCTTGCTTAGCTGATTTTTTCGCAGTGATAATTGCCAAAATTGGCCGTTATA
>VYXD01014742.1:480147-491673 GCA_013397195.1 Hylia prasina
TTCTTTTGCTATGCATTTTCCACTCAGTGGATTTTTTACTGTCAGGGTGGAGAGGCCCTGGCACAGGGTGCCCAGAGAAGCTGTGGCTGTCCCTGAATCCCTGAGAGTGTTCCAGGCCAGGCTGGATGGGGTGTGGAGTGACCTGGGATGATGAAAGGCATCCCTGCTGTGGCAGGGAGATGAGCTGTAAGGTCCTTTCCAACCCAAACCATTATGGGGTTTTGTGGATGAAAGGATGAACCATTCTTTGTTGCATTTTAGTCGTTGGGAAAGCGACAGAAATGGTGGAAGTGCAATTCATTTCACCTGTTGACTCCTCTGCTTTTCCTCTTCTCTCCCATTCCATTCCAATACTGATGTCCACAACTAGTTTTAAGTTTTACCTGAACACACCTCCTGTCTCCTTTTGGTGTGGTGTGGCTGCTCTGGTCTGGATGTCAGGAGAAGGACCCTGTGGCTTTACCATGGACCAGAAAGAAATGAGTGTTCTCCCAGCCATATAAATCCAGCTCTGGGGAAATCTTGCATCATGTTCATTTTTTCCCAAATCCAAGCCTGAATTCTCTCTCTCTCTCTCTCTCGTTGCTCCAGGCATTGAATGGATATTTTTACATCTATGTAGTAATGTACTAGTAGGGTGGGATTTCACACACTGAACCACTGCTCAAGGTAGCAACAAAGAGTTGTTCTCTTCTCATCCATTTCATGCTTTTGTCTGGATATTCCAGTGTCACTTTTAGGACAGAGCCCCATTAATATAATATGCCAGCTACTTCTGTCAAGGCATTGATATATGTCATTAGCACAATGGAAATAAATTCAAATTCATACGTTGCATGTCACACACTGAGTTTTATCTTGACCTCCTAAGGTGAGAGACAGATGTTTTCCATTGGCAATGCTTTGGTTATTTGTTTATACTTGTCAAATGCACATCTGAAACCCACCTATATAAAACTGGAATATGGGCTGCATTTTAAGTGAAACCAGGGAAAAATATGCAGACTTTGAGAGATGAAGGGGAAAAAAACCTGCAGCAAGCACCAGGATATGGGAGTGAATAAGCATAATAGATCAGAATAAGGCCCTAAATCAATTTTATTTTCACAGTTCTAGCATCATAAAAAGTGGGTGGCAGTAAACCAATTATTATGCAACTTAATGAACTAATTAGGAAAATCAGAGCAATAATGGTACTGGTACTGACTGATCTGAATATAAAAAGTAGAATTAAGTTCTCAGTATTGAATTTTTCAGTGCAAAGGATCGTAGAATAACTTTTAAAGCATTTTGAGTTTGGGAAGAGGGAGACTGCATCTGTAGTTGCTGTGGGTACCCAGATGATCACAGCACTGAACTCTTGGGGTATGTTCACTCCTGCACAGCTTTAAAAACAAAAATGAGTGAGGAACAGGTCATTAAAAGCTCTGCTTGCATTTACATGCCCCTAAATGCTGTTGAAACTCTGGTGTCTGCTGTCAGGAGGCTCTTAAATACCTGGAGCATGGGGTTGGGTGCCTCAAGCCATGTGCACTGGGATTTCTGAATAAACCCAGGCCCTGGTCTGAGCTTTCACAGGAATGAGATTTGCACCAAACCAAGTGCTCAGGAACAGAAGAAAATAATCACAAAAGCACAGCTTCCCTCCCTTAATGTTGGTGTTGTTAGCACATGCTAGGCTTTAAAGTGTTTAAACCTTCACATAATATGGTTCATGTTGACAGAAGTTATAAATATGTTGGTATCAGAGCAGTATTTCTCATTATACCCCTGAGATTACGTGTGAGTGTTTCAAGGCTTTCAACAGCTTGTTGATTTTCTTCCTTTCTACCATTTCTGACTGTACATATTTGATAATATGATGTGTGATTATGGGCCTGAACCTTTTCTCTTTAACATCAGTGACAAGGTTCCTTTTGCCTTCGGTGCCGAAATTGAAATGAACCCTCATAAATTCCTCCATCATTTCCTTGCTACTGTGAAATGGGCCGCAGTGTTTTTGTTGATTTATAATGTGTTTTTTTTTATCATACAACTGTAGCACAGGGGTTCTTTGCTGGTTTTCTTATAATTCCACGCCTGCCTTATCCATAGTTGGCAAATTTAGTAGCTGTTCTATTTGTAGGTGGCACATGTTGATTTTTTTAGTGGTCTTCATGGTATTTGGATATGGTGTTTTTTTCCTGGGAGGAGCTGTCTGGGCTGTGAGTGTTTCATCCCAAAGGAAAGGTGAAAGCGCTCTCCTAGATATTTTCATGGATAAACACAAGTAAAAAGAGAAATGATTTCTGCTTTCCATGATCAAGACAATCAATGCGAAGAGTTTTGTTTATTTTCCCGGTCAAAAAGCCACTGTCAGAGTCTATTTAAAACAAATGGGTAGATGGGAGGGGCAAATGACCCTAAAGCAAGTGTATCACATCCAATACTTTTTAAAAAAGAGAAGGAACCCAGGCCAGCACGTTAAAAATGAGCATTTCCAATACAATTTGTCACCCATGCATAAATCTTGCTGACATTTTCAGTCACTTTAATAGCCTTCCCATTTTATAAATCAGTATGAACTTGCACAGTTGCAAAAAGTGTGTGTTTTGAACATCTCATTTGCATACTTTACCAAAAGCCAATGAGGCAGTGGAAGCAACACTGGTGATCATAATAAGTGTTTGGGAAAAGGCAGAAAGATCACTAATGGTTTGCCTTTAGGGATTTCTGTACTCCATAGGGGACGAAAATGAGAAATATTTTTCAAACAGCAGGGGTAAAGGTTTTAAAACTAGAAACACATGGAGTGATAAAAATGTTAGTGCCACAGGGCGCATAGCAGGAAAAATTTACAATGTAAAAACTGTAATTTCAGCATTAGGAAGTAATAATCGTGTTTCATCATTGTTATTAAAGCATGACCCTTAAAGTCACATAAATTAGATATAACTTTCTAGAGAAGTGTATTAATCTTCAGTGGAAAATATTAGGAAAGTTTATTATCATATGAAGATCAGAAGAAACTGGGTTTTATTAAAAAAAATGAAGTTAAACTTGGTGGGGTTTTTAATTTTTTTTTTTTTTTAAATAAATCTCCAGCATTTTGAACCAGAAGATAGGCTTGTGTTTACTCAATGCAAAGTGCAGCGAGCAGCTTTGCTCTGAAAACCAACAACAGTTGCATGAGAGTTGCATGAGTTGCACAACCAATAATTAAGTAATGAACTGAGGGAACGCAGGGAGTTCTGTGCATGGGCATAAATGGTTTCTATTTTGTTTGACAGAACCATCTTGGTGTGGATGCCAAATGCATCCAAATGATCTATGAAGAGCGTTGTAGTTGTTGAAAAAAAAATAAAAGTTTCACAAGAATATCTACTGGGAGACTTGAAATGGGACCAGCTATCCAAGGTGTGTAATTAGTGACTGGGGGAGTTCCCATTCTGCCCAGAAAGTGCAATTTTATGAGGGCCTCAGGTTTCTTGTAAGTGCTGTTCACCAAGGGCACCTCACCTGCAAGAGCTTTCGGATAAACTTGTATTTCCAGAGATCTGACACCATCCCTGAGTGGATGTGAACTCCCTTTCTCCTGCCCTGGGCTATGGAAAAGTTGTGCAATATGGTGGGACTGGAGGTGCTGGACTTGGTGGACCACTGGAGTGGATCCATCCAGGATGAATATGATTTCTGCCTTTTCTGGCTCCAAAATCCTAAAGTGTTTCCTGAAGTGAGGTGCTCTGGGTGCGGATTCACCACTTTCTGCTGAGGTCCACAGGAGCTGCCCAGGTGATATGTACAATAATTTTATAGTTTTATCCTGAAATTTCCTAGTTTAAATTCAAAAAACTAACTGTTAGCATTGACAGACTGGGCGTGCTTTTAATGAAAATTTAATTTTAGCAAGGAATGGAACAGCCCTATGTTACTGGTAAAGAGTTTTGACTTCCTGCAAGGCAAACAGCCAAACAGGGGCCTGTTGGGTTTGGGATGCTGGATGTGTCCTGTCTCAGAGCAATGTGCTTCCAGAGTGGGATTCAGCCAATCCACTGCTCAGTCATTAGAGAGAAATCAGAGAGAACAGAACAGCAGAGAAAAGCTCCTTTTACATCCCTCACACTTGGTGCCCCCAAATCTGGATTTCTTCTTCTGTGTTTCCTTTCTCCACTTTGTTCACCTGCAAGAGGGAGATGTCCAATTTGGAAGAGCAGACAACCCCTTCTCAGCATAATCTGCAGCTTGATTTGTGGGCAGTTGCTCTCCAGAGAAGAATAAAATCCTTCCCAAGTGCTCCAGACGCAGGGATGTTATGCATAAGGAGAAGATCATTATTATCTCTCCTTACAGCTGTGTTCTGATGTGAAAATGGCTGTGGCTGTTGTTTTTTCTGCCCCTTCCTGCCAGTCCCTCAGGCAGTTTATGATGCTCATGCACAGCCAAAGATTGGGCATCGTGCTTCTCTCTGCAATTGGAACTAGCAAGACAAACTTGCCCAAATGGGAATAACTTTTTTTTTGTTTGTTTGTTTTCCAGGATGCTTTTCCTGTTTTGCATGAGAGAAGATTGGAACATTTCCATCAGTGTCAGAAACTCACTTTTCTTACCAGAAAAGGTAATTTCTTTCTTTATTTTGTAAAAAAATTACCTGCTCTCTAATACCAAAAGTTGATTTTATGAGTCAACGTGTTGTAAACACCTGCAACTGCAATGGCACTGATGGAAAGAGGCTTCATCCTTTTTTCAATGAAAAGGGAAATATTCCAGATCTTTATCTGGAATTCTCCCTCTGCAGTTGCAATATTCCTAGTTGCAGTCTGCTTCTATAGCAGTGATCTATAAAACAGACTTAAAATGAAAATTTTAAAAAATCCTTGTATATAGTAGATTTATGTATATTTCTAGAATTCCAGAGTAAACTGGGGGCACAGAGTCCAGTGATGAACTGCAGTGATTTTAAGAATTTTTAATGGCACATTCCAACAGTGTCTATCCATGGATGGGATTAAAATGGGGCTCAGCTTTGGGGATCAGGAGTGGTTTTAGATTTCCTTAACGTAAACTGCAAAGGAGTTGTGCAATGGACACATGAAGTGTTTCTAATGCAAAGTTCACTGTGGTTCTGTACCTTTTGGAGCTTGGCCCAAAGAAATTTCAATCTTTTCCCCTGGGAATTTTATAACCTCTTAAAAAACTCTGATTACATTAATTCGGGTGTTAATTTGGTAAGAATTTGTACATTTGCTTGTATCTCTTCAGTTAACTTGCAACCTATAGTCTGGACTTTGTGGTCTAACAATTGTGGTTTTCAGGAATTGGAACTTCTAAGGTGTAATCTAATATTTACAACTTGAACCATTTGGATGAATAATTTCAGATGGTACCATTTAGAAGTTGATAGAAAACTGGGAGAATTATGGTGTATCTGTAGGACCAGCTGCAGCAAATATAAGCTGGACTGCAATACAAGGAGGACAGACAGACTGGCATAAAATTTGAGGAGATAATCAAAGATCAGACTTAAAGCTTCTTTTATGTAATATTTTCATGAATGGTCTTTCCAAAACCAAAAAAGTTTTTTCTTCTTTTTACACACAAAATTTGAAAATATCACTGGTTCAAATCTGAGATCTACAGGAATAAGTAGACCTGAGACCAAACCAATTTATATGAAATTAAATGTAAAACTCTTGAAATTTAGCTGCTAGTGGAAGAAATTTTCTAGGAAATGGAATTTCTCAACAAAAAACAATGCAGGGGAAAAAAGGATTTGATTGCACCAGGATGTTAACAAATGATTGAGATCTACCAATACAAAACTATTATGAAGAATATTAGACACGAGCAGAGATATTTCCAGAAGGAAAGATAATATAATTCTACAAGGCTTTTGTAATTTATTTTTCTCTCTCTCTAACTGCGTTGTTGTTTAATTTTCTTGTAATTTCTTTCTTCTTTCCCTGGGTTCTGTGGGATCAGTTTGCCTTATTGCATCCATTTTTTGGCATGAATTTACTGTAAGTACACTCAGAGTGATTATAGCTTATGACATGTGTAACTTTACAGGTCCTAAAAATAAAAATAGGGATCTGGAATAACCCCTCCAATCCAAGAGTAGTTATGCAAAGACAAAGCTTTTATTCCAAGTGGAAACATGACAGTTTCTGGATTTCTCTGGAATGTCAGGTAAATATCCCAGTGTCAGAGACATGTCCTGATTTTCCCTGGATAAAAACAAACCAAACTTCTGCCTTTTTTGCCTTTGGCTGCTGGAGCTGAAATGAGGGTTTGGAGCTGTTGTGTGATGTGAACTCGACCAGGGAAAGCTCCTGATAACAGCTGGGCACATCCTCCAGTGAAAGATCTCTAAAAGGGAATTTTTCCTGCTGAGGCAAAAGATTTACACCAAGGAGATCCTGACCAGCATCTCCTGGGCAGCGAGGCAGCAGGAGAAATTCTTGTCATTGCCTTGGGCTGAGGGAATTTGGGAATGCTGAAAGATCCTGGGCTGCAGGTCAGGCACTGATCCCCAGAGATCTTCTGTCAGAGGGCATTCACAGACATGGGCAGAGAGGAATAAATTTAGTATTTTTTAAATACTTTTGATCCCTTCTAAAAACATCAAAGCAAACCAGTCCCCACCCCCCCAAGCCCCATCAAGTCGGCTGAAATGAGTTCTCAAGTGAAATCCACTAATTTAGATTTGTTTTCTCACTTTTTCTCTATAAATTCTCTATTAATTTCTTGGTTAAACCCTCTTAAAGTAAGTCACAGTAATCTTGTTTTTCCCAAGGTCAGGCAATCAGTCAGTAGTGGGCAGTCAACATCCATGGAAAACCCTACAATAATAACATTCATCCTATAAATAACAAACTGGTTCGTATGCCTGATAGAAGGAAATAAATTTTGAGAGTGATTTCAGTATCAAGTGATTGAGCTGTTTATTGAATAAACCAGAAGTGAGACACATTATTAAAAGTTATGAAAAAATAACTGTAGAATGCCAGTCAAAACATCGTATTTTGCCACGCTACTTAAATTCAGCAGCCTTTTCCCCGTGAAATATATTTTCCCTCTGAGTTTTTAAGTAAATATTTTCCTGGGAAATTATGAAGTGTATATTGGTCAGGAGAATCTAGTCTTGAATAAAATGCCTTTTTTTTTTGTGTGTGTGGTGGAAAGGTTGTGGCAATAATCCCTACTGACCTCAAAATATAGAAATGGTTTGGATTTTCCCTAATTACCAGTTTTCACAGTTTTGGTGCTGAAACAGAGAAATATTTTTTTAAATTGTGCTTTGATCTGATGCAAAATGTTCACCTTTCAGATCTAAAAGTCTGTGATTCACACAAGGCATGAGAAACAGAGAAGCTACTCTGGGACACAGAGAGGATGAATTACATTGAGGGTTTTCTATAGCTGGAGGTGGAGAAACATGGTTGCAATCATCCCCAAATTTTGTGGGCGTGCAAAACACTTGCAGAAGGGAAGAAAATACAATGATCAAGTTCAGCTGAAATATGCACAGGTTGAATTCTCTTCTGGTCTGTGATGGTTTTACCCATTGTCACCAGATGCAGTCATTGTCCAGCAGGAAAACAATTTCTGGTAAATGTTGGCTCTATGTTCAGCCAGCTAAACATGCAATGAACCAGTTATTCATCTTTTTTTCTACCATTTTTTCTCACCATTTCTCTAATAGTGACTGAACTTTCAATTTTGCCACAGTTCAACCTTTGCAGGAGATAACTAAGAAGGATTTAGTTTAGTAAGTCAATTCTTGAGGGAAAAAAATCTTCAAAAATTTCACAAGCTCCTTTCTATACCTCTCCCAGGTTTGTGACGTCCAAGCAGTAAATAGAGGGACAGAAGAGGACACATTTTCCTGCCTGATTCTTCTGAAGGAGGAATAATGATGGATGTGAACTCCCTGTGCAGCAAGGTAAGACCTGGGCCAACCAAAAAGTCAAGAGAAGGTTTTGGCAGCACAAAAGTGTTTAATTTGAGCGCTGATATAATCTCAGTGCCTGAACATTGCTTTTTTTAGATGTTGGAAGTTGCAATATTCACCTCTTTGTGTGTCTGAGTGCTCCAAGCACCAAAACCCAGGACGGTTGTGGAGTGCAGAGAGTTTGTTGGCTACTCCAGGGTGCACTTTGGAGCATGGGCAAAGACAAAAAACTGGAAATTCAGGTGTGGGGGAAGCTTATTAGTGAGGAGAGGTGTGATATCAGCAAGGTAAACGTTTTGGGAAGGAGTGAGGAGCGTGTAGTGGGAAAGCTGATGCTGCCATGTCCCAGTGGGATGGAATTTGGGAGGGCATGGAGAGCAGCATCAGCCCTGGAGAAGGAGTGCCCTCTCTGCTGCGGGGGAAGGAGCAGAGTGAGAGCTGGAAGTTGCAATATTCAGACTGCAGCTCTTTGTGTGTCTGAGCTGGCGCTCCAAGTACCAAAAACCAGGATGGCTATGGAGTGTAGATTCCATTGGCTACTCCAAGGTGCACTTTGGAGCATGGGCAAAGACAAAAAACTGGAAATTCAGGTGTGGGGGAAGCTTATTAGTGAGGAGAGGTGTGATATCAGCAAGGTAAACGTTTTGGGAAGGAGTGAGGAGCGTGTAGTGGGAAAGCTGATGCTGCCATGTCCCAGTGGGATGGAATTTGGGAGGGCATGGAGAGCAGCATCAGCCCTGGTGGAGGAGTGCCCTGCCAGGGGGGGAAGAAGCAGAGGGAGAGCAGCTGTGGCTGCTGGCACATCCAGCTGCCCAGAGCTGCCCACCCTCGCAGATGAGGCTGGCACAGGACTGCAGGAATGAGGCCGGGGCGATGCTAACGAGGCTGAATTGATCTGCATATATTACCGAGCAGCACCACCGCGCTCGCATAATCACAGGGACGGAAAGTGGGTCCAGGGGAACACCTTGACTTCCCCAGGAAATGAGGAGGCAGCTGCGAGTGGTTTTTTGGCAGGAAAGTGCTCCTGCTTTTGAGGATTGTCAGCCCGGCATTGTTCGCTCCCCTCGCGGTCTGGGCATCGCCACCACCAGATTTAGTGGTCTGTGTTATGGGCCTGGAAGGAAACTCCTGCCTAAAAAATCATGTTACAGCACCAACGCTATAAATGTATTATGGAAAGCCTGCTTTGAGGGAATAGAGAAAAATGTGAAGTATTTGTTTGGTAAACGGGAGATGATCTCTCTCATTTAATGATCTGAGTCACGCTGTATGTCTCCTGTGCTTAAAGTGAATTTATGTGGAGAAAGTGACACTCCAAGTCCTCATCTCCTTGGTGAAATTTCTCATCATTAACATTTCCAACAGATTTTAGAGGTGTGACCATCAGACTTGGTGGGCAGTTCTGCTTCTTTCAGTGCATGAAATTCTCTTTCTTTCAGTTTCAGAGCCAAAAAAAAGAGTTAAAATTGAAAAAAAAAAATCATTTACATGTGTCTTAAATGTATTTTCAAAAACATCAACCATGAACTTTAAATAGAGCAGCTTTGCCAAAAATCTGATGGGTTTTCATGGAGTTAAAAAGAAGGAAATTGCAATATCCATATTTGAAGAAGAACATGATTGTGCTCATAATTACAGCTTTTATAAAACCACAATATCTCAAAATAATGACATTTGATCCAGTCAGTTTTTTCAAGTATGAATTCTTTTGGTACTTTCTATATTTATAATTTTATATGTTACCTGTAGATCCCCTTTCTACTCACTATAATTAGTACTCGTATAAAATATGTTTCCTNCCTAATAATTAGTACTCGTATAAAATATGTTTCCTCACAGTTTTGAGCAGGATCCTGGGTGTTGTTTGCCTGTCATGTATTGTGAAGTGTGAGGTCTCTGGTCAAGAAATGTTTAAAAGATGTAAAATACGTTTCTTATGAACACCTGAACAGTCTCTGGAGTTTGCTTAGTAGTTTGAATGACAGGGTTGAAGTTGCAGAAAACTTCAGTGACAAAGGAAATGGAGAAAAATGAAAAAGGAGGAAAATTAAAAAGAAAACAGAAGCAGAAAGACACAAGGAAATCTCTCAGCCCTTTTTTACGATAAAGAACAAACCCATAATCGGGACTTGCTGATAAGCTGTAAACTTCTGTATTCTGCATTTCCTTAGGCAACCACAGTTGTCCTCCATGGGGATTGTTTCAGCAAATCCTGCAGGATCTGAGGGAGAGCAGGATGTTTCAGCAGCCCCCAGAACTGCAAGCTCAGGCTTGCACTTGGTGAAGTGCAAAATGTAACGTGATGCCTTTGGAGAAGGCAGCCTGTAATGCAAGAAGACAAATCACTGATTTGGAATTGATGTGTTCCTTGTACTTGATATGCTCATATATAGGCAAGAAATTTATTTGATCCCAAATTCAGGAATTTAACCAATCAGGCAGATAATTATGTGGTCATCAAGTGAAGAAATGAGGGGAAAAAAAAAATCAAGATCCCTGTTGCAGAAAACCAATCTATAAATTAGGGAACTAATGACAAATCCTGAAGAGGGAAGGAATATCCTAAATAAAGTCCAATTCCAGGCATGCAACCTGTGTAACATTAGGGCTGTGCTTGTACAAGAAGTGAGGAAATTGGAACTGGAGAGAGACAAGTCAGCACTAATGCTGAACCTTGCCCTCCTAATTTCCAAAATGAATTTATTTTTGTTTTTCCGCGCTCACAATGCATATGCCAATGTAAATGACTTCTTTTCCTTAACACAAACAGTGTTGAGGCACTGAAATACAGAGAGCTTAGATTCTATTTGGTTTTCAGCTCTGACTGAACAGAAACAATGTGCAGCTCCCTCCTCTTTCACACATGTTCGTTAGGCTGGTGTGTTTTGGTTTTTAGTGTGAATTCCTTCCTATTTTAGGTTTTAATTATGACATATAGTTAATACATTTATATTTGTAATCAATATATAGTTTAATTTATAGCTATAAAGTGTACTACATTTTTAAGAGGAGATATAAAATAATTACAAAAAACTTCAAGGTCACACATCTATTCTTTAAGTTTTTGAATAATACATGGTGGCTAATTTTGAGAGTAATTTTCAAACTCTCAGGAAGCATTTTAAAGTATTTCACCTGAGCCCTGAATCTCAGGGTCAGGAACAGTGCATCAGATTTGGATGTAAAAGGACTTAGGTTGTACAGCTTTCATTTATTTTACTTTTCTTTTCCTTTTTTTTTTTTTTTTTTGTAAGAAGTTTATTGTAAAATGCTGATTTTTTATAGATAAATCAAAATTGACTAAATATTGCCTGAAAAGAGTATAAACACTTCTTATAAATTAGCACTTCACAGTGTTTGATAGACAAACAACACCCAGGATCCTGCTCAAAACTGTGAGGAAACATATTTTGTGTGAGTACTAATTATAGTGAGTAGAAAGGGGATCTACAGGTAACATATAAAATTATAAATATAGAAACTACCAAAAGAATTCATGCTTTAAAGAACTGATGGGATCAAATGTCATTATTTTGAGATAATCTGGTTTTATAAAAGCTGTAAATATGAGTACAATCATGTTCTTGTTCAAA
>VYXD01014742.1:495140-576350 GCA_013397195.1 Hylia prasina
TTGGAAATTCAGATGCTCAGGAAAACTTCCTGAAGGAAGGGATTTTCTTTTAGGGCCATTGGAAAACAAAGGCTGAGGTGCTCAGAGCATCACCCCGGGGCAATACATCGGTGTTAAATTTACTCACCAGTTCTTTAGGTCAATTTGTACCTTTTGTTTTGCAGCTTTTCCAATATAGAGAAAACCCCGAGAGAAAACACTGTTACTAAGAGCTGCACAGGGGCACAAATTCCAGCCATGCCTTGTCCTTAGAGTCCTCTTGATACAAACCCACAGTTCAATAAAAGAATTTTAAGTGCCCACACAGACAAATCTTTTGAGTTTGACGTGTTCTGTGTGAGCCCTTTATTTCTCAATTTAAGAATCCACAGGATATTAAGTATGTGAAGGGATTTAAGGGGCTTGCCAAGGCAACAAAACAGGCGAATTTGTGAATTTCTGTCCCTTCCTAGGTAGTTCAGCGTGATAACAAATGTTTGGACCATAGTATTTCAGTGGCCCAAGTGAATGAGCAAGGAGTGAGCAGAACAATATTTCATCTTGAGGCTTTTTTTTACTCTTTCCCAGAAGATGCTCTTAGCAGCGTGCAAAAAAATTGTATTATACCAAAATTGTACAAAAAATAAATTCCCTCCCCCCAAGCCAATAGGTATTGTTTTACAGCTGGGAGATGGAAAGCGTATTGGTTGAAAACATTACAATATTTAAAAACCACATGGAGTTGTAAAAATTGGAATGAGTCCTCTAAATCTTGGATAAAATGGTTAATCAGTTGATCCTTAACAACTGCTATGTACAGTACAGAGAGCTTATAATTCACAAATGCAGGTTCAAGCAGTGTTCCCCCAAGGATGGGGAGAACAGATTGAAACGCTGAAAGGGACGGGGAAGGAGACAGAAGGAAAATAATTAAATAAAAATGTCAAATTCTTCTTTTNCAGAGCCCTAATGACCCTAAACTCACATACGATCCCTGGTGATCAGAAGAAGAAAAATACAGTAAAAATAGAGAAATATGTAAACTGCTTAAGTGACAGAAAAATATCCTCTGGAGAATGTCATTCATTTTTTTTTTCCTGTCTTTCACAACTGTCAGAGGTACCAGGTCTCTGAACTTGTCTTTTGTGTTGCTGAACAGGAAGCTTTGGAGAATTTTCCAGTCACTTGGAAAGTAAAATTAGTGATGAAGTGGGCTCATTCCCCCATTCCTACAGTTCCAGCAGCACATTCCCACTGTTTAAACAGGAAGCCCTGCATAACTTTTACAAATGTTGGGAGTGTCGAATTTCCCTCACCACACTTCTGTTTCCAAGGGTTCATTTAACGAGAAATTGTGTTACAACACAAACCAATCAACAAGGTTTTACTTGGACGCAGAAATCATTGAATAACACATGGATTTAAAAATATATCAGTGTTTTGTATGTGCTTTTCCCCCTCTTTTTTCCCCATTATACAAAATAGCTTGATAGCTGATTGATTTTTCACGTTGCTATGAATTAAGCAGGGAGGAACTGATAGGATTCTTTGGAAATTCCAAAGCATTCCAGAGAAATTATGAGCACTAAAGAAAAGAAATTCATAGAGTTTGATATGTTTTTGCCATATTGTGTGACATTTGATGTTTTTACCTCCAGCTTTTGAAATCAGCCTGATAGTAGAGGCTTCCTTCTGTCTCTCTCGACTGTAGAGAGATAAGACAGAAAATATGAATCATAAATGCACTGACCCCAAAAGAAATGAGAAATATCAGTGTAGAGTTGCTTTGAATAAATTACAGGCGCTTTAAAGACATTTGGTGTTTAATTCATTGTGGTTATTAACGTTAGCAGTTAGCAGGAGCCTCTCTGTGCTCTGCTGTGTTTAGCTCTGCCACCACAATGTGTTTTACACTTTTCATGAGCCCACTGATTTCCCTGTGATTGGGTCTTGCCCTGGTTTTTGGGTTGGGCTGTGAGAACCATGAGCAGGATTTTTATTCAGATCCTCCTCTTCTCCTCATGGGAATCCTTGAGGGAACACTTGGCTTTTAGAGCACTTCTGAGGTGGACAAAGTCAAACTTCTTTACAAATGAAATGAATTGACGAATTACAGTATCCTGAAATGATTTGTTTGGAAAGGAGCTTGAAACTCATCCAGTTCCAGCCCCTGTCTTGGTTGCTCCAAGCCCCATCCAGCCTGGTCTTGAACACTTCCAGGAATCCAGGGGCAGCCACAGCTTCTCTGTGAGGGCCTCAGTGCCCCCACAGAGAAGAATTTCTTCCCAATATCCAATCTAAACTTATTCTCTTCCAATTTAATACGTCATTTTCTATTACTAGAAAAGTAATTTTCATTTACTAGAAGTGTACAAAAAAGGAAAAACCCGTAGGACCAAAATCTAAGTCAGAGTTCAGACATGCAAAGATCCTTAGCATTGGGAGGGGAGGGGAAAAATCCCTCTTATCTGTAGGTTCTGTCCTTTAAGGCTTGGAAATAACCATATTGGGGTTTTTTCCTCTGTGTGAGCAGCAGCTGGACAAGATTCTGTTAGGAAAAGGCATCATTTTAGTTGCTGATTCATCAGGAATTTTGCTATCTTGGTCTCCTATCAGAGAAGGTAAAAGCGGGCAAATTGCTGGCTCAATATAGCCCTAAGCTCTATTTCAGCTTGGAAGGTGTATTGCCAGCAAAAAGTGATTTCTTCCCATAAAAAATGGATATCTCAGCGTAGCAGGAGTTTGGAGAATGAGAAATCCTGATACATAAATCCTAATTAAAGTTGTCGGAAATCCCTGGAATTGTCCAAGGCCAGGTTGGACGGGGCTTGGAGCAGCCTGGGACAGTGGAAGGTGTCCCTGTCTGTGGCAGGAGTGAGATGGGCTTTGAGTTCCTCTCCAACCCAAACCATCCTGGGATTTCTGTGAAATGCTGCACTCCCAGCGTGCTCACGTCAGCATCGTTGATCCCACTCCCTCCTGCTCCAGCCGTGCACATCCTCATGTTTAGCTGGAACTTTATAGGCCTTTGTCCACATCCCTGTGGTATTTAATGCCTTCCAAATCTTAACAGATCAATCTCCCCAGCATCCTGAGAGGCCTTGTCAGGAAAGCTTCATCTAAATACTTTAATCTCTCTTCTTGCAGTAGAACTTTCACTTCCCTTGCACACATCCTTTATGTTTGTTGAACTTGTATTTATGGGGCCTACGTTTTCTTAAACCCAAACAAAACAGTAATTTATCTACTTTATTTCTTTCAAAATGGTGTTCTTAAAGTACATCTTGCAGATAGATTATCTGTCCCTCACAGCAAAGCCTCACAATGGGAGCCTAATAATTGCTCTTTTTCTAATTTCACTAAATGAGTTATAATTATTTTACGTCTGCTTTATGGTTACGGAATAGTAGTAACCTAAGCTCTAATTATAATATAGCTTTCAAAGAAATGTATGGACACTAAATTGATGGACTGCCAGCTTATGTAGGAGCATCACATAAAGCAGATATACAGCTGATGGTTTAAGGCATAGCACGTTAAAATTCAGGGGCACAACTTGTTCATGAATAAGTAACAGGGTGTAAATTCATTGACTATTTTGGTTTTTTAGTGGATCAAACAGAGAAGGGCACGATTAATACTTGTCAAAAGGCAAGTACAGTTGAAGTTGGATGTGACACCAACAGGCTTGGGAGACTCAAGCAGAGCCTGGAAGTCAGGTTAGTCAACACTGCAATGGTAATAATGGATATTTTACCTCTTTTCTGCTGGTTTGTCATGTCCTGGAGCGTTGTGAATGTTAGTGCCACAAATTAACCCCTGACTTTTTATATATAAAGTGGTTCTTGACCAAACATCTTGCGATACCCTTATTTACAGAGGTGGTTGAAGGTCAAAATATTAAGAACCAAAGCTTTTAAAGTCTTTGTCTGCTTTAGAGAGCCTCTACCTGCCCCTGCCAAAGTGAAGTCCAGCTGCACATCTGCAGCCATGGAGCCTCATCTCGTGCATTCCTCAAGGATAAATCTCCTCCCAGCAGAGGTTTCTGAGCCCCCAGCTTCCCATACACACTCGGCTGCCTCCCCCATCCAAAAAGGGACTCATGGCTCGTTCATCTCAAAGTAGAAAATCAGATGTATTTGGGCATCTATCAGCTTTTCACTGGGCTGTTCAGCAGAGAGAGGTTATTTTGGGTCTAAATCCCTGGAAAGTGACCTTCAGGGTGGTTTTGCCTTTAGCACGAGAGGATTCATGGACAGCACCGACTCCTTGCTGGTCATCTGGGCCATCTGATGGAGGCACCATCCCTGAAAATGTCCAAAACATGAGTGGATGGGGGAGTTTTGGTTTAGTGCAAGTGGTGGTGATCAGCCAAAGGTTGGACTCGATGGTCCTGGAGGTCTTTTCCACCCTCAGTGAGTCTAGGATTCCACCTCAACACAGCCACCAGAAGGGTGCCTGAGCACCCTCCAGCCCCCCAAACTAGGCACACCAGAAATGATTGACAATTCCCTCCCCCCCAGAGGTGATCCCTCTCATTTAGGGTCCCTGACTGTATCTGACACCCATTCATCCCAGACTGAGATTTGAGAAGTCGGGTGCAAACTTGGAGATGAAAAGTGCTGTTTGAATGAGCTTCAGACTAAACAAATTAGATGTGTAAAACACACCTGGCTCTTATCTCCCTCACAGCTAAACCTTGGACTATGAGAACTAAATAAAACCTACGAGCCATTTCCTGGCCACTATGGGAGATTTCCCCTGAAGTTTATTTTTTAAGCCTCAGTGTCTGTTTCTTAATTACTTAAGGGTCCACAGATTTGTTCTGTTGTATGAAATTTGATATAAATTGTTTACCAGACTTAAGGGGGTGAGGAGATTATGCACTTTCTTATTTTTAATATTTCTCTGTCCTATCTGCCGTGACCAGACAGAAATTTCAAGCAACAGTTCTTGGAAAACATATGGAGACCAGCCTGGGAATTTTGTAAGGTAAGGGACTGTCCATGATGCCAGGATGTCTGGCTGCTGCTTCTGCTGAGCACCTCTGCATCCTTTATATTTTGAAATTATTCTATTGTAACCATTTTCCATTCAGTTTAGTTTGGCAATATATCCTTGTTTCTAAAGGTGTCTACACTTATTTGACTACAGAAAATATTTACTTTTCTAAAGGGCAGCTTAACCTTTGTTTAAATTTGAGGTGAGCGAAAGGGCACTGTAATTATCTGCTGTATTATTTGTGTCACATCTGAGTTACTGTGAGGGCTCAACATGCATTGCCCTTTATTAGGAAACTGCTTAACAAAACCCAATATAACCACAGGTTTTGCATCCAGCAAATATTTTATTGAACCAAAGGCTTGTCCAGGAAACTTGGACTCTGAGAACATTCAGGTGGCAGAAACCTATCCCAGGGGATGGGATAGAGATGGGTGGTTTGTAATGGCAGCTGCAGCCACTTTATTTTAAATATCTTGCAGTCAGGTAAAGGAGAAATGTGACTTCATTGTTTCCTGATACAGAGCTTCAGAGTGGAAAAACTCCAGTAGTGATGGAGGCTTTACAGCTCAGGTGGATTCATGGGTAGGTCCCACTGCTTTCCCATAATATTCCCAAAATATAATTTCCCCCATAACTCCCTTGAGAGGTAAGGAAGAAGGAATACTCAGTGTGGTTGTAGTTATAACTAGAAGTTACACAGGACATTTCAGTCACTTTTCCAGGTAGGAGCAGCTGTTTGTCCTGCACAAAGACAGTTCAGTGCTGCAGGGGGGAGCTCCCCCCTTGTGGGCAGCAGGGATGGCTGAGATCACCCTTTAGTTTTGTTGTTCTTGATTTATTGCAGTGTTTCTGGTCTAATTGCTGTTTCATAAGATCACCACAGAATCCCAGAACGGTTTGGTTTGGAAGGGACCTTCAAGCTCATCCAGTCCCTCTCCTTTTTTATGAGATGTTACATGCCATAAATAAAGCTGCTGCCTCTACCTTGATGGGAAGTTTTGATCCAGTGAATAATGAATTGTTAATCTCATTTGAGACAGAGACATCAAAGCCTTTGCCACAGAAATTGTCTTTTAAGCAGAGCAAACAAACATTTAAGTACCCTTAGATTTGTGTGTCTGGTTAAGGACTGGAAAAGGACTGATAGTGTTGTCCCCAAAGAAAAATGAGCATCCAAGAAATCTTCAGGAGCCACAACCCCACTGGGAATTTGTATGGATTCACAGGTAGTATAGGAATCAGCATTCAATAATATAATTACATTGTGATAATGCAAAACAGGAAGTTCTTTCAATGGACGAAAGATATCACCAATGAAAGAATCACATCCTTTTTCCAGGCCGGAGCCTTGTTTGTGTCAGTAACTGATGCTGCTCTCCTACAGAGATTCATGAGGGTGCAGTTGGGATTATTTCAGAAAAGAAACTGGAATTTGGTCAAGGCAGGCAGGTGCCTCCTTGGTTAGCTGGGAATGTACCACCTAATCTTGGATGGCAGAGGAGCTGTCCCTCCCAGCAAAACCCCATGTCCCCAGCAGGATCCCAGCTGCTCTGGTAGCCGAGATACTCTGAAGGGCAGAGGGCACGTAGAGATCCAGCTCTGATTTAAAGTCAAGAAACTTTGTGCGAATCTGTTGCTTGGAAAATATCCCAGGAGCAGCTTGCTGTGATGGACTGTGTGTAAATAATCAGCTCCTCCCAGGCTACTCCCAAGATAAAGCACCGTGGCCGGGAAGGGTTATTGCTTCATCCCATCACTCAGCTGGTTTTATATCTCCATGGCAAAGCAGCAAATATATATGGATCTGGAGGAGCTTGATCCATGGCATGCTTAGAGCAAGGTTTTTGTATTTGTGTATATTTATGGTTACTCTCTAAAGGAGCAGTGACCTTTTGATAGATTAATATAAAGTACTTCAGATACAGAGGCACGAGGAAAATGACTTTGACAGTGAATCCACTTGTTAATGCTGGAGTTGCCATGCAAGTATAGGAAATGAGAGGCCTTCAGCTTAAAAATCTGCCCTAAAAACCAGTCTGGCCACCAGTGTCCACCACTACCCTGGGTAAAGTCCAGTTTTATACTGTGCCAGCCCTAACTTCCCAGTAAACGGAGTTCCTTTGTCTTTTCGCTCAACAAGTCCCTTTTGACAACATCCCATTTACAAACATCAAAGGGAAGACGGAGGTGGTGGGAGACAGCCAGGACTGGATTGCACAGACCCCTGAGGGTCAGGTGAGAGGATTGCTGCGTGGAAGACTGATGTGAGCAAAGGGAAGCGGGGGGACATCTCCGTGACCTCGCAGCGGGGCCCAGGCGGGCTTGGCGAAGGTGCCCGGCGGGGAGGCCGTGCCGCTGGAGCGCCAGGGCTTTGTTCTTCCACTGATAACGTGATGGGCTTAGCTGGAAGCGATGCCACTCCTTCCCCTCTCTGAGGATGAAGTCAGGGCTCTGAAAACACCAAAGGCTTTGAGGACATTTTCGAAAGAGCTGCCTGAGACAGAAGTCTCGGATCAGGAGCCGTCTTGTAAAAATCCTGGGGAGAATTGTTAACCCTCGGAGCGTGTTTGGGGAGGTGTCAATCTTACAGGGATACTGCTCCTGCCAGGAAATCATAATTTATTGAGGTCAAGAGGGTTAATGGGCTGGACTATGTGCTACCAATTGGTAGACATAAAATATATTTAGTCCTGTGACAAACCTAAAAGGTTTTCAATAGAGGCTCACAATAAAATGTGTGATGAGTAGTTCTATTATTTTTCTCTGAGAGAGCTGTTTTTTCTTTCAAAGATAAAGGAAAAAGAGAGAAAGCTGATGTTTAGAATAAAATAATAAAAAAAAGCTGGGTAGCTGTTATGTTGCAGATGTGCGTTTTATAGTTTAATATTTTTTGCGTGAAAAAGCAGTTGGGATTCTAAGCAGACATGATGTAGAGCAATTTAAAATTAATAGAGCACTTCAAATTTTTAGGAGCACTTTAAGTTAGAAGTGATCTTGGTTTTGGGCAGGCTCGGTGTAGAAAGACGTAAAATTATGCAAGAGTTCCAGATATAGGAGAACATATTGGTGTAAAGGCGAACACTAATTCAGCAGATTAGGACAAAACAGATTATTTAAAATTCAGCAAAACAAAAATCCAAACAACGAAATTTGTCTTACTCTGTTCTTTCAGTATAATTACTCAGCTTCCATTGTTCTGTTACTTTAAATATCCAGTGAGAGATGGAATGAAGAATCTCAGATGAGAATATTGAGAGTGAATATTGCAGAAAAATGAAGAAATTCTGCTCTGAGCAGAATTCTGGGCTGAGTGTCCCTCCCAGGGAGATGCAAATTTTGGATCAGCAGTGGAGGTATCTGCCTGTCTTTCGTAGGTGGAAGAGCAGAGGAGACAAGCTCGTTATTGACTCTCTCAAAGGCCACAGGGGCAAAGCTGGGCTAATAAATTCTCTTCTAAAGTAGGTGAATGCTCCTGCTGCCTCATGCCCTCCCCTTAGCCTCACACTACCTTTTCTGGATGCTGCACCAATCCCCGAATTTTGTTCCTCAGCACAGGTATTTTCTGTACTGGGTCAAGTTGTACTGAGCTTTTGGTTTGCTGTTTGATTTGTGGGTGTGGGGTTTTGTTTGTTTGCTTTGAAATTGTTCTTGCACTATCAGCAGCATCCACAGAGTTGGAAATAAATGGAATAAGTGGAGATTTGAATGTTAAAATCTGTGTAGAGGTGGAGCCTGGGGGGCATGGGTTAGTGGTGGGTTTGGCATACCTGCGTTGACAGTTGGATTTGATGATCTCAGAGGATTTTTCCATACTTAATGATTGTCTGATTCCATGATTCCATACGGAACTGCTCAGTTTGCCTGAGTGTGCTGTGATTTGTTCAATGCTCCCTGAAGCAGCCTGTGTTGTGGCAGGGGGGAGCAGGGAAATCTCTGGGGCTGGAGGATGCCTGGTGGGGAGCAGGCAGGGGATGCCCCCATCGACTAAAAGAGTCCTTCATCCCTGGCTTGATGAAAGTTCTACAACCAGATCAAACGCTTGGTTTAAAGCACATCCACACAGCATTTGGTTAAACTGGGCCTGAATTGCCATTTGAATCAATCCCATCACCACCATGTCTGCCCACATCAGTTGTTTCAGTACCAATATCCATCATGGTCCTGCCAAAACACAGGAGCATTCATTGCCTGTCACGTGTTTGGGGCTGGAGCTGTGGGTCAGATGTAAAAGGCACAGAGAGAATCCCTCAGACAGTGGCTGCAGGCTGTGGGAGAGAAACATTGACCCTGCTCAGCCTGGTGAAAGAAATAAGGCTGGTCTGGAGGGTGAGATGGGAAATCTCAGCTCTTTTTCCATGGGAAAACACCAAAAGTGCCCTCAGTTTTGCAAAAGAGTGGGTTCTCTGTTTAACAGGGCCATTTTTTTTCCCCTAATCCTTTCTTTACCAAGTGACAAATCTAAAAGCAAGATCCTGATTTATGGTGCATTGATACAAACCAAATTATATTATTAATATCCATACCTATAAGGTTAAAGTGTTCAATGGGTTTGAAGCAGTTCTCTACCAACTGGAGCACATAGTAAATACCTGTATACCCAGATTTTAGGCACTTTAAGCTTTTTATTGCATCAGAGAGATTAAGTGACTTTGTCTACTGCATCCCAAATAAGTTTATTCCTGCAGAATTCCTGTGAGTGATTTAGTGTGTAACCAGATATTTTGTCACTCCCAAGAAATTAAAGATAATTTATTACGTGTCTCTTCCATGCCTGGTTTGTTATCCTTTTGTATTGATTTGCATTCTTTGCCATTTTGACATACACTTTTTTATATTATTAAATGATGTGCTTTTGTGATAACTCCTGGATGTTTGTATCCCATTGGACAGGGCTTGTTGCAAACGTGATAATGAAAAATGTGATCCCTCCCTCCACACCCTGTTCCCTCTTTATTTATTAGAGTTGCATACATTAAACTGTTGTAGAATTCTTCAGTCTGTACATAGACACTCATGTCTACATCAGAGGAAAAAATCCTCTGTATTTTAACAGCTGTGCCATCCAGCAATGTTTTATACAAATAACAGAAAATATACAGAATTTAATAGAGTATATATATATTTCTTTTAATCTATCCCTTATATTTCTGTATATGTGGTATGACTTTTATGAGCTAAACTCTAGTGGATAATTTGGAAAAAAATCTATATGAAATGGCAAAGAAATTTTTCCCAAAGTGTTTTGCATTATACATGCAATATAAAGATATCATTTTGCGTGTGCACGCTTTGTTTTTCTGATTCATAATAAAATGTACAAGAATATTTTCGAGGCAAATGGTTTCAAGTCAGACACTTGGGTTCATAGCTAAAGCTAAGGAAGAGAGCAGAGATTCTCTGCCTCCACAGAGCTGGGAAGTGTTTTATTTTCCAAAGTCACACAAAATTATGTTCTCCATCACAGACCTTGAAATGCCTGACACTTTCCCTTTTCCAGAATGAATTGGTAAAAGTTTTGTGGAAAACCTTAAAGCAAAGTCAAGGCAAACCCCAAACCAAGGTCAGTCTTCACGTGTGACGCGGGCCGCGGTCGCTAATGGGGATAGCAGGAAACCCGAAATTAAAAAAACATTTAAAAAACTAATAATTATTGCAGGTGCCCTTTGCCTTCTGAGGTGAATCTCCTTATGAGAGGCAAGTCATTTAACAGGGGTGGTTTGTAGGACTGGACGAACAGGGGGAGAATAATCCGGCAGCGAGGACGGGCCTCTCCTCTTTGCGCGATAACGCTCGCGCCTGGGCCCGGCCTAAGGAACGCGGGAGTCAGGATTAACTGCCAGCACCAAGGGCTGATTTACAGAAACCACACGAGGAGTTCCTGAGCATGAGGAGCTCCTGAGCACGGCCCACACAACAAAAATACTGTCGCCGCTGTTTACAGTGGGGCCGGTCAGTTTATTTCTCCCAGTGCTTCATTATGTATAAAAGATGCCAGTGATAGGCTCGCAGTCAAAATAAACAGGCAGAAAGTGTTCCACAGACACAGTTTGGAGAGAACGGTTACTTTGCTATTTATTTAATAATTGACCATAAATGGAGTCAAAGTGCAAAGGGGAAAAAAAAAAAAACCCTAAAAAAAAAAGCAGCACACTAAGGGCTTTTTGAAAGATTGATAAATAATGTGGAATCTCAATTAGGCTTTAGAAGGAATGCAGATATTAAAAATTTGGTCAAGAATCTAATTAGCTGGAGGTAATTAAACAGTCTCACACGGGGTCATTAATCTTTTCCACAGACCTTTGATGTTTTGCACACTGTCTTCTAGTCATTAATAAAATTCATAACACTCCTCTTTGTGGTGTTTTATCATCGTGTTTTTCTCTGTAAGAGCATAGAGCAAGTGTCATTGTATCACAAGGGCCTTACTTTAGTTAATTTCTTTTTTTCTGCTTGTTAGACTTAACTCTTTCTTGCACCAAGCATTGCCAGTTCATGCCAGAAGTTTTAAGACAGGTTTTAAATCCTTGTTTTGCCATTCCCCACAGATTTCAAAATCCTTGCATTGAGAAATAAACCATTCTGATGCATCTGGTCAATTAACAAAGTTTTTTTCAAATCTAGCTCATCTGTCCGGTGCTTAATTTTGCAACCTGGTTCAATTATTATTCACAGGAGTGATAGAAAATGTATTTTATTTTGCTTTCTTCCTTTATCTTCCATTTCTCTTGATGGCAAGTCCCTGGGAGACATAACCTGTAGCATGTGGTTAATTTTAGTGGCATAGCCAGAGAGCTCTTGAGGATGGGGCAGTGATAGAAGTGAGGAATAATTATTAAAAAAAACCACCAAACAACAAAAAAACCCCACCTAAGTAAAATGGAAATTTGTTGAACGTGACTGATTTTATGTACAGTCTCAGTACAGTACTTCAATAATGCATTATCCTGACATATTTCAAAGACAAACTGTGCTCAAGAATAGCTGAATTTAAAAGGCAGGAAAGCTACAAAGGATGCCTTTGGAAGACAGAGCTGATTTCTACTACAAATATTAATATCCATACATTTTTAGCCCGTGTGTGTTGTGTATTGATGGCTGTTTGTATTACAAGACCCACATTTACGAGCTGTTACGTGGAGTTTGTGTGAGTACTTATAAATAGAAGGAGATACAAAGGGTTTGATAGTGAAATGTTTGTGTCTGGACAGAGACATTTCACGTTTTAGGCAAATTTATTTCTGAAGGAGGCAAATCCATTGTTTTGTGTCCTTATTTGTGGGGTTTGTATTTTGGTCAGAGCTGTTTCAGGCATTTTGTGGCAAGAAGGTGCTCAGTCATTAGAGGGTGTAGATACTGAGGTAATACTTCAGGTAAGAGAGCAAAGATTGCAATATCTGCTTAAAAATCTTCACCTTCCCTTTCTTAATAGAAAAGGGGAGAGGTGCAAAACGCTCCTCAAATGCTGTTAAAATTGTCAACAATTGCAGGTAGGGATCATTTGGGTGTTTATGTGACTGATTTGAGCAGCAGATTTGTGCCTAAAAAATGGGCGATCTTAGAGGCAGTTTTAAAAGGAATTCCCGCTTGATACCAGTTCAGGAGTAAGAGGAATTAATGAGAGACAGGAATGAAAATCTCTGGCAGTTTAGAATCATCCAGAGCAATCATATTCTGAACTTGAGGGTGTTGCTTTGTTCATCTCCTGTGTCCTCCCCTTGCATATTTGTTTGATAAGTCTCTGTCACTACTTGTAGCTGCTGCTTTCTATAGCATCTTCCTCAGATCCAAAATGCAGCAGAAGCCTGCACAGGCCAGAGGGGAAAAAAAAAAAAATAAAAATAGAATGCACAGCTCCAAGGCTTTGGGTAAAAAATACAGTTTCTTTCTCAATTGAATTTTAAATGTAAAATGCTATGTGTCATTTTCTCAGAGGAAGGAAGTGATTGCAGTTATTTTATTTCCACATTACTGAGCAAAAATGTTTCCCTCTAAAAATATCAACCCAACAGCAGAATATTTTGCAGAGTGATCCACTTAAAAGTGAGTGGGAGACGGCCAGCAAGGATTGTTCTCTTTTGTGTTTACTTGTAATTTATAAACAAGTTCTGGCAGTCTTTTTTTTTTTTTCCTGAAAACGTGAGGAAGGCAATTTTTATGCTTTTTATTCATCTTGAAAAATTGTTTCTTTTTTCTGTTGAAGACTTTTTTTATAGCTGGAAAACTGACAGACACCTGTAAAAGATGAAATGATGAAAACTGAGCAGTTGCTTAGAGAAAGTCCTGCTAAAAACTGCCTTTTCTTTCCCTTTTTTTTTTTTTTTTCTTAATGCTCATGCATTTTCAGTGACTAATTAACTTTTCAAAAGGACTTCATCTTTAGTGATTTGACCTCCCTTTCTTTTACAGTGCCAGCCACCCAGTAACCTCAGGAGTTCCACCAGAAAACAAAGGATGGACGATCATGTCCCTGTAACTTCCAAAGTAAACAAAAAAATAAAATCCCACAACAAGCAGACAAAACCGAGGGAAGTTCTAAGGTCGTTAAATTCTGCTTTTTTTACCGTGAGAAATACACTAAAACAACTTAAAGAGTCTCTAAAAAAAAAGGTTATTTCAATGATAATTTTAAAGTAAATTGCAGCTGTCACCCTGTGACCTTTTCCCAAGTGATGGTAATGAGATCCATAGGTGATTTCAACTGCTTAATAATAATGAGATTGATACAGGGAACGCTCAGTTTGGCAACAATTTGATAATTGTGCGAGCAGGAAGAACTAGCCCTCCCTGGTGGTTTGAAAACATAGCTGAGGTTTGAGGAGCTGCACAGAGCTCTTATTTAATCTCAGCAATTCTATAATGATGTGAAAAGGTAAGTGTTTTTGATTTAGTGATGTCTATATTTCAAGAGACAAGATGTTGGTGATAAAGGAAGAGAGAGACAGCAAAAAAAAAGATGAATGGCTGGTTTCTGGAGACATCTTTTGGCTTAATATCTAACACCATGTCTGTCTGAGTGCATTTCTCTCTGTTTTCCCACTAGGAAAATAGAATACTAATTAGGTTTTGATTACAGGCAGTTTTTAAAGTGTGGAAGGCACACTCACTTTTTTTTTTTTTGCTGTTAAATTCTCCTTTAATAGCTGGACACCAGCCTTTGAATCTGATGTGCTATCAGGGCTGATCAGCTGGAAAGAAACCATGTACAGGTTACTTAAAAACATGTACTTTTTTTTTTTTTTTCTTTTTCCTTTTCTTTTTCTTTCTGTGATCAAAATTGCCTGAGAGCTTCCTGGTGATGAATAACAGCCCCAGTGAAACACTTATTTGGAAAACTGATAATGCTTGATATTTTTTGGCGTGTTCATGGCTTAAAGGTTAAGAGGTGAGGATAAAACCTTTTGCTGTAGAAACCATAGAGTTTGAGATTTCTGTTAAAAGGTACAGGGGTTTAAATGGATAAAGAACTGTAAAGATCAGTGTTAAAACATAAAATGCAGCCTAGAAGTGACCAGGGGTGAATAAAAGTTCCAGGGACTCTGAATTCAGCACCTGAGGTGCTGAAGGTTGGCCCTCTTCATTCCCCCCCTTTTGTCCTGCTGATGAACCAGGAGAGAGGGAGAGACCTGGACGAGCCCTCATCACTCCCTTGACCAGAAAATGTAATTGAATTTTGTTGATGTAGAATAAGAAATACATAAATATACATAAATATATAAAATTCCTGAGCACAGATGCATTTTTTTTTTCTTTTAAATATTCTAAATCCATTTTAGATACCACGCTTCTACTTCAAACCAGTTTTGGGGGTGAAAAAAAATTTAAAAAAAGTAATCTTTAAAGAAGTGCTGCTGAATTTGCATTTATCAGGGAGAAGTTTATCAGTTTAGAAAGCAGTCCAAAATGCTGAAAGTATTCTGTATACACGGACTGTATTAGACAGCTTCTAACTTTAGGGAGAAATGTTGGGGAAAAAAAAAAAATATGATGGAAGAGTTTTTTGTGTAGATGTGATAACTTTATGGAAACGTGATTATTTTATGGCAATAAGCTGGTGGAAAATGTGTGGTGTGACTGGGAAAAATAATTAGCCAGTGGATGACTTAATAGGAGCTTCGTGTAGCATTGAATTTTAAAGGAAAGCACTGGTCTGAGCCAGATCTCATCTTTAGAAATAAAGATAAAGGGAGTTAAAAATAAAAACAAAACAAAACAAAAAAACCTTGGTCGAAAAGTTTCCCTGGGAAGTCCATAAATATCAATTAGGATGTCCATTAGGGCCGCAGCAGATATTTCCTTTCACTCATCTGAGCCTTCCCCGGGCCGAGTTCCGCGAGGTTTTTGTGCATCCCTGCATGGAAGGGGCAGACAAAGGTGAAAACCTCTGGAGGTTCAGGGCCACCTCCGGCTTCCCAGTAAGGTCACCCCACAACCAGCTGGGCAGGGAGGAAGAGAGGGGCTCTGGAGCCATTATATCACTTCCTCCTCGGTTTCCTCTCAGCCACTTCTGCCAGAAAATGGCTCATAATGGGCTGTTTGCATAGGGCAGGAGGAGAAGGCAGGCTGGAGATGGGCTTTAATGCTGGGCTTCCTGCTAAATGTAGTTATAAAAACCGGACTAAAGAGGGCAGGAGATACTCTGTTTAAAAAAATAAGAAATGCAGGCGAGCAGACAGTAAAACTCCACGGGGAAACAATAATATATATTTCAGTATATAATAAAGTGATTTATTTTCAATAAAAATCTGTAAAACTGCTTTAGTTACTTTGACACCTTGATTAACTGGAGTTTCAAAGATATTTGTGTGTGTGTGAACCTTCTTCATACCAACAGTCCCGAGAATACTTTATTGCATCTGCTATTGAATATGTATGTTTTAAAAGCATTTGCTACACTGTAGTTTTACTGGATGTCAGGGACAAAATAGATTAATATTAGACCTCAGCCAGAAAGCATTTCTGTGGCAGCACATGAAATGTGGCGCTCTCCACTGCCGACGCTCTCCCTGACTTATTCCTGGGGATGCTTTATCCAGAGCTATGGGCTCCGGGAGAGATTTACTCCCTCTAAAATCGCTGATTACCATTATAAAACCCTAAAAAGTTCGCAGCCGTTGAGGAAATTTCAGAGCTGGCCGTGGCGGGAGTAAAGGGATTAGAAAAGGCAGGGTGTGCTTTGTGTGTGCTCGGTTAGAGGGATCTTCCTGCACGTCCGGGAGTGGGAAAACTTCATTCCTCGTCCCCTGCACCCCACAAATAAAACCCCACTGATAAAAGAGGTGGTGCTGCACCTTCCAAAGGTCCCAGAGGTTTTTTTCCCCCCAGGCCTCTCCAGGGGATTTTTGGGGATTTCAATGCCCGTGACCCCACGCCCGAAGGATGTGCAGCAAATACTTTCTCTTGCACTCTGACACGGCGGGGAAAATTTACACCAGGAGGAAATCCTCGCATTGAGAAAGGCTTTTTTTCCCCTTTCCTTCACATATGCAGGCTCTGTGGGAGCCTGTGCTTCCAGAGGGTGGAGGAGCCTGTGGGAAAGGGCTTTCTCCTGCCTTGTCCTGGGGGGTAGCCCAGGGGCACAACTTATTCCATGCAGGGCATCCTTGGGTTTGAGCTGGATGCAAATGGCAGTGCAGGGATGTGGGAGATGTGGAAATCTCCCTGTCAGGATGTTCTCTTCCTGCTCTCTTGGAGCCCCTTTTTCCACATGAACACAAGGGTAGAGAGAACAAACAGTTCTGGAATGGTTTGGGTTGGAAGGGGCCTTAAAATCCATCCCATCCCACCATCCCACCATGGCAGGAACACCTCCCACTGTCCCAGGGTGCTCCAACTTGGCCTTGGACACTCCCAGGGATCCAGGGGCAGCCACAGCTGCTCTGGGAATTCCAGCCCAGCCAGGAATTCCGTCCCAGTCTCCCAGCCATCCCTGCCCTGTGGCAGTGGGAGCCATTCCCTGTGTCCTGTCCCTCCAGCCCTTGTCCCCAGTCCCTCTCCAGCTCTCCTGGAGCCCCTCCAGGCCCTGCCAGGGGCTCTGAGGTTTCCCCAGACCCTTCCCTTCTCCAGTCTGAACTGCCTCTATTTTTTTGAAAGGATGGCTCTGGCAGGACTGAGGGGCACTCGGCTGGGTCTAGACCCCACCAAAAGCTGAGTCTCTCCTCATTTTTGTGCTTAAATAATATGGAATTTTTCGAGGAATTTTCTGGTGCTGGATATGACCAAGTAACACACCAGCATGAATTTGAATTCTGCTATTAAATGCTGTTTTAGTTTGATTTATTTTGTCCACCCTGTGGATATTCACAGACTCTATCTAACTGGGGGAAAAAAAAGTGTAAGATGGAATTATTTATTTTATATCTACTTAATTTCTCTATGTTTTAGATATAAATTACTATTAAAATGATAACAAAGCGCACAATAAGTTTAATAATAAAGCCTGTATTTTTTTTTTTCTGGGAGAAGAAGCAGGATTTATTTTAAAATGATTCAAACTCTAACACCTTCAAGAATGTTGAAAATTTGCTTTCTTGTGTATATTGACAAGCTGAGTGGTTTGTTTCTGCTGGAATATAGCAGAGGTTTGTTGCTGTTGCTGGTTAAGTGCTTCCAGTGTGTTCATCTCAGACAGTATTAACAAGGAATAAACAAGACCTCACTGGAGGTTTAGAGAACCAGCAGTATTTATGTGTTCAGAGCTCATTTTAAATAAAGACCCTCTTTTGGGGATGTCAGAAGGACAGAAAATCAGGACCACAGGTTTTCCCTGTCTAACAGTGGTTTTTATTTTTAAACTCCTGAAGCTTTTTAGGTTGTTCCAGCGCTGAGTGTGTCAGTCCAGGGAATGAACCAAGCAGCAAAAGCCATGCTCTTTTTGTACAGAAAGATTAGGAGCTGGTCTGGGGAAGAAAGTCCAAGAGTAAACAAAAGTTGCACGATTCCCTTGGGAAAACACTAAGGTTTAAACCATGTGTTAAATGTTCCTGCAAGCCTCACGATGTTGGTTTGAATTTCATATGCCCTGTGACACTTTTGTTAATGTATCACCACATAAAGCTGAGAGGGGAGAGACACCAAAACTGTACAGACAACTATGCATAAAAAGAGCATTAATAACTTCCTGGACTTTTTTCCAGGGTTGGTGATAATTTACTCCACAGAGTTAAAGCTTTTTTTAAGTTGTCAGAATGCTAAAATGAAGCGTATGCAAAATCATTCCAGTTTGAGATGTAAATTATGCTGCCAGAAGGATGGGTGATGTATGTGGTGGAAGAATTAGGTCTCTTAGACTAAAGCAGATTCTGGTAAATTATAAAATATGTAAGGAGTCTGTGGCCAATCCTGGATTTGCTAAAATGAATATAAATGTGAGGAGCATCTGATGGCGTGGTAACTTCTGCTGTTAATGTCGGGCATTTCCATGGACAGACAATTCCCAGCAGCACAGGGACACCTGAGCTTGGGATCAGTGCTGCTCAGGGTGTCCACATTCACCTCTGGAGGAGTTTTACTCTTTTGCCATTATTTTCTGATGTCCAGGCCTGGCACAGCTGCTCAGGGCAGAGGTGGAGTCTCCATCCCTGAAGGGGATTTAAAGCCCTGTGGATGTGGCATTTGGGGACATGGGGCAGTGGTGGCCTTGGCAGTGCTGGGTAATGGTTGGACTTGATGATAAATCCTAATCCAAGTTCTTGGGCTGTGACCAGCACCAGGAAATCACTGTCCACCACCTGAATGATGTACAGGAGGCATTTCACTGTTTGCTCTGGGGAAATGGCAACCAGGAAGTTTTTTTAACTTTTATAGCCAAATGCAGTAAAGCTCGAGCTTCTCTTACCAGGCATTGAATAAATTCTTTTAGTCTGTGTTTATATCTCTGACATGTATATATACACAGAGATATGTACAGAATCTAACTCTGAACTTTCCTGCATTTGCTTTTCCCAAAGGCTCTGGAGAGTTTGCTTGCCATCATCAGGATTTTCTCAGATTTGGGTTGAGTTCACCTCTCACATATTTGTAAACTGGAAAATAAAGTTACTGTGGAGCCTGTTTGACAAACTCCTTTTGTTAGTATCATGGCTTATAAAGTTTATTTCCAAGAAATGAAGACATGGCAGTGTTTATGCCCATAGACTGAAGCCAAGTTTCCTTCTTTTTCTTGGCATATAGGAGCTCAGGTTCAGTATCCTCAAGATGCATAAATTATGCAGGTTTGACCAGAGAGCTCTGAAGAATTGGCACCCACACCTTCCATTTATGGATGATTTCATTTTACTGTCATATCTTCTCAGAGTTTAATCTCTAACACAGCTTTTGAACTCTCAAGGTGTTAAAATTTGCTTTCTGTTCCTCCAGGAGGACAGAAGCTTGCTTGGATGGCAGGAGCAGGCAGCTGGATGAAGTGTCAGCTCTCTGACCCGATTTAGCTTTCCTTTGCACCACTTTCCCACTTGGAAGTGGCCAGTGAAGAATTCTTTTAAAAGAAAAATGCTGGTTTGTCCTCTTTATCCAAAGTGCTTTCCCAATTTTTGTGGCACTAGGCAATGCAGCCCATTTTTAGCATCCATGGAATTGCACCCCTGGCAGGTCTGTTTTGCTGTTTTCTGGCAGAATTTGAGCTTCTTAAACCTTATATTCTCAGATTTCTTTGTCTGCAGCATTTTTGATGCACACCAGATCCCTAATTTCAGGGCTGGCCCATCCCTTCTCAGTCACCTTGCAAACGGAGTCTCTTCATTCAGGTGATAATTTCAAATTGTTTTGTAGAGGATTAATTAAATGTGTGATTCTCTGTTGAGGCAGAATTCCTACTCACTTTGGGGTGTTTTATTCAAACCCTCTCTACTTATTCTTTTAAAATTTTAAGCTATCAATTGTGTTTCCCTGTTTTTATCAAGAGCCCAAATCAGCCAAGTGCTGGTTTTATGCAGTAATTTCGTATTTGTGCTCCTTGTATTTCCTAACTGAAATCTCTTACACAAATGAAGCTCCTCACATCACTCTTTGAACTGAGTGACTTCAGTACTTTTTTGAAAAACTTTTTACCCTGGCCTGCACTACCTGTGGATTTCAAAGGCCATTTAAACATTTATCTGTTTTTTGTTTTTCACCCTGTTTCCAGAGTGTTTCAATTCCCACCAGCCCATCCAACTTCTGTAATCTTCTAACCCATCTTTTTAATTTCTTTTGAGTGTTTTCAGCATAGTGATGTGTTCATCCATCACTTAATGCCTGCATTACAACTTCTGTGTATTTTTAACCCCTTTGCACCCTTTTGCAGAAGACTTCCAAGATCTCCAGACAACCAGGATTTGTACATCCACTCCTAAGGGAACCAGAAGTTTATAACTGTAGAATTTGTCTGTGTTGGTACAGAATTGTTGGGCAATTTAGCCACTGAGAAAAAGGATCATAATGCTATTTAATCCCAACAAAAGTAGTGAAAGTGGGCAGTTGGGTACGTGGGACAGACCCAAATTAGGGAGGAAAAAGCTGCAACCTCAGTTCAGCTGTGACAGAGTGAGGAATCCATGCTGGAGAGAGGAGAAATCCTGCTTCTCCTGGAACCACTTGTGCACCACTGATCCCCTTTATTAAACCAAATCTTACATTGAAAACATGAAGGCTGCAAAGTCAAATACTCCCAGGCTGATACATTTCGAGAAGATTTTGCATTTCCTGCTTCTGATTTATGCCAAAGGCTGAAATCACACAACCTTGTCATGTCTTCCCTCGGATCTGTGCAAAGAGCTGGAGCTCTTCAGCCGAGCTCAAGGAGCTTTTGGAAAAGGATCTCAGGCACAGGGTGGGATTCTTGGGGTTGTCCTGTGCAGGGCCAGCAGTTGGACTCTGGTGATCCCTGTGGGTTCTTTCCAACTCAAGATATTCCATGGTTCTCTGGTCCATCACCCACAAGGCTCACCCCAGCACGCTCTCCAAATGCGGCGCTCTGAAGTTTTCCCTGACTTGTCTCATTTGTTGTCTGTGAAACCTCTGAGTGCTTCAGGAATGGTGGTTAATTGTCAGGAGCCCCTGGTGGGGAGAGTGATTTCTGTGCTAATAGATCAGGAACCTGGATCATGGCATGGGAATGGGACAATGGGAATGTCAGCAGAGAGCAGCTCCCTCAGGGCTCCGGGTAACAGACATGGATCCTGACTCCCTGTTTGGAGCACACGGCCCTGGAGTGGAGCTTGTGATGCCTTAAGTTTTATCTTTCATATTTTCAGATTTTGTGCTGCTTAGGTGCAGTTCTGAGCCTCACACTCAGGGTCACTCAGCTCTGCACGGAGCAGGGACNTGGGCCAGGCTCCTGTCCTGCCCAAGGTGGATCCTGGAGGCCTTTTCAATAAATATCTACTTTATTCACCGGCTCTGTCCAGTCTCTCTTTCAGGTCAGCCTTCCCAAGGCATCACTTGCCATCCAGAAAATCAGGGGCTCAGAAATAACAGCCTCCTGGGAATAGTTTGGGTTAGGGAATTTTACGTCCCACCAGAATCTGTGATAGAGGCAATGAATTATCTTTCTTTTCTTGTATACTGTCCAGCTTGTGCACTGAGGCTGATATCAAAGATAACACGTACAGTTCTATCAAATACAGAAATTTGTGTTCAGTTATACAGATTATAAAATTACACAAGTAATTCTATTTAATCTTCTTTTTCTCTCATCTTAAAATACACAGAGGAGGTGTTTGCTGTGAACTGAGTAAGGAAAGGCTTGGAAAGAAGTGACCAACAGGTGCTGCATCATCACAAGTGTCTGGGTACAAAGTTAAAGCTGGTCACAGTCCTTCAAGTCAAAACACTGGATTTTTTAGTTTTGATGTAGGTGAAAGAAGGACAGAGACAGGCAGAAGGGGAAAAGAGGAAGGGTCTAATTGCTGCAGCCCTTCTCGAGTTCAAACCCATTGTAATTAAGCATTAATTTTTCTTAAATTAGAAATTATTAAAAACCTGCGGCAGGGTTGTAATGGGAGCTGATCCAAAGAGGAGGCTTTGCTTTGGAGCCACTGCAGAATGAATTGCAATCTGAACCAGGTAAATGGCTTGTAAATACATCGAGTAATTGGGTATTAATGGAAGCTGTTGTGCACACACTGCCCAGGCCCCTCTGTAGCTGCAAAATTGGACTGTCATTCACAGATCTGATTGCAGGAACCTGTTTTTAAAAACTCTGTAAAGAGTGGGAAACTCATGGTTCAGCGCACAAGCCAGGAGAGAGGCGGGTCAAGAATATTTTTCTCTAGGCAAACTGTTCTATAATAGCTCATTTCAAGGCTCTGGGTTCTCTCCAGGAAACACCCAGCAGTGGGCATTGTCAGGGAGGAGATGCAGCTCTGACCTGGTGGTGTTGTACCTTTGGCATTTTGTGATCTGGTTTTACAAGGCTTCCTCATTAGAGAGGAGAAATTGCTAAATAGATTTTAAGTTAAAGCAGACAAATACCTAGACAGCCTACAACATAATAGGGGAAAGATCAAATTCTACCCTTGCTTAAATTCAAGCAGCTCATTAGCATTAATAGGGCTGCATGTGTAACTGATAGCAAAATTTGGTTGGTAAACCTTGAAGGACTTCAGCTTAAAACAGATTTTTATGTACAAGCCAGGAAAAAAAACAGCTGAAACTGATAAAATCCAATTTATACCACCATAACAACAGTGCCTAGGAGTAAGATGCTGGGATTTTTCCCCCTTCAAGTGGGTAAAGATTGTTCCCAGACTGAAACCTTCATCACAAGCCAACCTTTAACTGCAAGGGAAATGTCTGAACTGGTGAATTAAGCCTTGCAGACGGTTTTTTGTTTTGTTTTTTTTTTTGATGTTGAAAACATTACTGCAAAGTCATATGGTGCAAAACCCACCATGGTGAGCAGGGGCTTTGTGAGTGTGTTGTCTGCAAAACTGGGAAGTGGGATCATTTCTGTTGTAGTTTAACTTTACTCTGAAATGTATTTTGGAGTATTGGGGGTTTCACTGCAGGAAGGTGTCAGAACTTAAGTATTACCTTCATAAATAGCAAAGTCTCAGATTTAAATCTGCACTCCTGGAAGTGCAGGAGTTTAGGTGTAACCTCCTTTTAAGGAGGTTTAGATCAGATAAAAGAAAAAAAAAAATCTTTACTGAAAGGGTTGTCAAACAAAAAAGATGACCAGGGCAGAGGTGGAGTCCCCATCCCAGGAGGGATTTAAAAGCCATGTGGATGTGGCACTTGGGAACATGGATTAATGCTGGCCTTGGCAGTGCTGGGAGTTGGATCTGAAGGTCTTAGAGGACTTTTCCAACCCAAGTGATTCTATGTTCATCATGAAAATGTCAATGGTTTTGTGCTTTGAAGGAATTTTGGGATTGTCCTTTTGTGCTTCCACTTCAAACACAAACGAACACGTGATTGCCATTTTCACCTTGTGGCAGTTCTGTGGTCAGAAATATTTCCATTCATGGCTGGGGGAAGTCACCATGTTAAATATCAGAAGTGTGTACAATCACAGAGGAGAGAAACCATAATAAAAGAACTATAGGTCAAAAAATACACTTTTATTCCAGAGCATGAGACCCAAAACCCGTGAAGTTTTGTTTTTCCCAGCTTTGTGCACTCCCAGACACACCTTTATGGCTCTTTCATCCAAGGTTTTGCTGGCTGGCTGTGAGCAAAGGAAAAAACTCTGAAGATGTAAAAGACATGTAGTATTTGATTTATACAGTAGCAGCCAAGGGGCTGAGGCTGCTCCATGCTGCACTTCCACACTAAGGATTTTTAGTGATTGGTACTCTGGTGGCAGTTCGGGTGAGACCTACCCCTCACATTCCCAATATCAAACCCCTCATGTACAACACCAAATATAATCTGTGGCACTCAGAAGAGTCTCCCAGAGTCCCTTATTGTCCCCCAGAAATTCAGAGCTTGGCCAGGTCACTGAAAATAAAGTGCAGGGCTTGGCAGTGCCTTGCAATACCTGCACTCAGAAATTACACTTATTCAAAACTTGGCTACACCCAGCACAGGGTGCCACCCAATCAGCTGCTTGAAAAACTCACAAAATCTCAATTAAAACAAAGAAAATGTTTTTTTTTTTTTCTTTCCCCCCCCGCCCCGTGAGCAATAAAAACCAGGTACTTCAGCAAAGCAAGATAACTCAAGAGCTGATGAATAAATAATACCCGTGGATGAATAATTTAAATGTAGTGTCAGATGCCTTGAACAATCTTTATCCTTGAAACAATAAGATGTGACCATGTGCAGTTTGTGTGCCAGACAGAGAGGGGGAAGGATTAAAACCCTGACTTGGGGGAGCTGCTCTCTAAAATTCCAGGAGATGTTGAGCAACATCCCAAGCAGCACTTTCCAGGCAGCAAGAGCACAAAATTCCTGCCTTGAATTTTAGGGCAGGTGACTTATCCCAGGTTGTTGAGGAAATTGCTGTTGGGTGAGGCTGATCAAGGTATTTCAGCCATGCAGGGAACTTAAATCACAGCTGACACTGAGGTGAGAAAAAGTTTTTCCAGGTTTAAAAGAGAGATTGAAAATTTTCATAAGGCAAAGGAGCCTTTAGCTACCCTTGGATTTATTTAAGATAACCCATTAACGTTGTGCCTTCGGGTGGTTTTGGTAATTGAAAGTCCAGGCTCGGGAATCCTTGAACTCTCCTCCCTGGGTCCGGGGTGTCCCTGCTGCTCTCCAGACCTGTCACCACCACAGGGAGGTGACTCCTCTGCAGGGACATGTCCTGGTGTCCTGGGCAAGCCTTGTGCCAAGGGGTGGCTTTGGATAAACGTGGGGACCTTGGCTTTACTCAGGAAAAGGACAGAAAGGATGAGGCGCTCTCATAATTGTTATTATCTGCTTTATTTCTTGAGGACTCTGTTTTATTCCAAAAGTTGCGTTTTGGTGTGCTGGTTTGTTGTTTTGTTTTTCTTTTTTTTAATATAAATGGAGGATTTTTTTGAAAATGCCCACAAGGGAAATACTTCTCACTTGATTTTGCATGCCTGTCTTTACCTCATCTTCATAAAAAAGGTTTTTGAGGTTATCTGAGTAATTCCAGACTGAAGTGTTTCACTCTTGGAAGATGCCTCTGAACTAAGAAACTGTTGTAGTAAAGAAAATTCAAGCATTGTCCTGCAAAGAATTTGTTTCTGGAATAAGTATGAGAAAATGGGAACATGAGATCTCCTTTAATGTGGTGTAGTCTGGGGTAAAACCACGGTTCTGTTTTTATGAAATTAAAGATTTTGGCAAATGTTATCTTTGGGCTTTGATTTGAGGTGTTAATAAACATACTGAAAGAGTTGGGAAGGAGAAATATTTTGTGCCTGGTGAGGACACTTTGCTGAGCTGCTTATGCTGAAAGAGTTTAAAATGAAAATACACCTTGTGCCACAACTCCAGTGAGCATAAACTAAAATTGAACAAGATCTGGGTTTTTGCTTCAGTTCACTTTCCCCAGGTAGACTGAAATACCTACTGATTATTTTTTACCATTGGCAAATTATCAGGCTTCTAATAGTAGTTAAAATCTTGTTATCAGCATAATTAATATTTTATTTATGTTGTTGTGATGGCTACTAAGATGTCTCGAGCTGTGATAACATTTTTAATACTCTGCAAGTTGCAAAAGTGCCCATCTCATCAAAAAACCCCATCACCTGCCTGATGGAGAAATCACAGGGAGCAGGTTAGGGAGTGGAAAACTGCCTTTTTTTCCCCCCAGTTTAATCTTGCATTTTGTTTCCTCCTTGTTTCTCCATCTCGTGCCACAGAAAAGAATCTGGATTTTGTGACAGGGCTACCAAAATTAATTTAAACCAGAGAAATGCCACTGTTCATTTATAGCTACAAATACAAAAGGGGAAATGAAAAGTTAGTCTAAATATTTTTTCTTTTTTTTTTCTTGTTCTATTGCCACAAAACCAAAGAAATCTGGATCGAGGATTATGTGGAAAAATAAGATTTAAACTTTAAAAGAAGATATATAGAGTGTATATGACATTACAGAGTTAGGGGAAAAGAGATAATAAACTTCAGAGGAGCGTGGAAATACCCCTTAAATTGGAATTGCTGGAATTTTAGCAGGTGAAATCCAGTGCTAGTCAAATTTCAGTTCTCTGAGTTCAGAGTTGCAGGGTTTTCTGCTTTAGAGGATCACACCCAAATCTGCTCCCTGATTTCCTCTTGTAATTCTGAAACTTAGGACAAAGCCCACTTGTCCAATCCACCTGGTGTTTAATTAATCTTTGTTAATGAAACAATTTTAATCCATGATGTGGCATAAAGCTTGTGACATTTGTGGGGGATAAAAAAGCGTGGCATGACGCTATTTTCTTCTTTTTTTTTTTTTTAACTTGTGCAGAAATGCAAATTAAAATCCTCCATGTGTAATTACGAAGTGGATGAGAACACAGAAACTTTAGTGAAATTGTGTGTGCCTTGGGGCTCTGTTCCTCCACTGAAGATCCAAGGATTCCTTGATGCACAAGTTGTGTTATCTTGGATCACAGCTGTTATTGGACATCTAACCCGGTGATTCATCAGGGCTCCAAAATGAGCTGTTCCCCTCAGCTCTAGAGAAGCAAAATGCCAAAATTAAATACCCCAGACCAAAAAAAAACCTGAGAAAGTCACACAAGGAGAGAGCTCATGGGCAGGTTTTGTTCTTTGTTCTCTTTCAGGGACTAATTTGCAGGTTTTTTTTTCTTTTAAGGAGAATTAATAGTTCCTGTATCAGTAATTTCCCTTTACCTGTTATGTCTTACACACATTTCTCTCCTCTCGTGGCAAGTTCTTTGTGGCAGTGGTTTGAGTTTTGATGGAGGGATGGTGTCAAACAGAAGCTTTTTCCAGTCTAATTTAATTCAGGAGGATTTTCCATGGAATTTGGCCCAAATATTCAGAGTAGGAATGTATTTAAGGGCCTGAAAGGACCTGCCTGGGCTCCCCATCTGCAAGGTGGGATCCTGGCAAGGATGGATGAACCCTCAAAACCCCTGGAACACCACCTGGATGCATCTAAAACACCCAAACCAGCCCAAAACTCTCTTCCCTTCCCTGTTCCCCTGCCCAAACTCAAACTCTGATATTTTAAATATTAAAACAGCACAGAGAGGTAAATCTTCTAAACAACAAAGGAGAATTAAACAACAACTTCTCTGGGTAATAACAAAGTTTTGTGGCTAATTCTCTCCACATACTGTGCAGAAAATGAATCCCATAAAATACGAATAACTTCTCCCTGAGCACCTGTAGCTTCTTGCTAATATTTAAAATTTATTTATGTTTCATTTAAATAAATTTTAAAATTGCAGCACGAGCTCTGTGTGCTTGCATGCCCGTACTGCTCCTGGAGAAGGAGTGGCTGTGGCAGAAAGTGCAAAGGTAAATAATAAATCACTTCTGTCTTGAAATGTTGATGGTCTCTCCTGCAGTCTGCTCATTGTTTCAGCCTGGGATCATTAAAAGCAAGAGTCTAAAGCTGAAAATAATCCTAAAGAGTGCAAGTTCAAAGTGAGTAGAAGAGTGAAAACCTGCAACAAGTAGTAAGTTTGGTGTTGTTTTAAGTGGTGCAAATACAAAATCCTTAAATCAAGGCCTTTTTAATGAACAGTTGTGGGTTTCTTGTTTCTTTTTACCCGTTGGATGCCATTTTGTGCTGTCCTTCCCCAAAATTAGGGCTGTGCAGAGGTGCTGTGCAGTTCATGTGATTTAATCTCACTGCCAGTGCCAGGTGAGTCAAGCTCTTCAAGGAAGGGCAGTGCTCACAGCATCTCTAATGTTTCCAAAAGAGTTAATTTCTTAATTCATTGATTTACCTTTATTCTGTACCAAAAATCTCTGCTGTGAAGGTCAGGAGGGAATGGGAGCAGGGGAAAGAACATGATCCTTTCCAGTTCCTTTTCAGTATCCAAGTGTTTGGGAAAACTTTGTAGCTCTGCATCTACTTCTTGAATTTCTTCCTGTATTTCTTTTGGAAATGAAGGAATCGTGCAGCATCTTTTTCTTTAATTAATTTTTCTTCAAGAAAAATCTCATGGTAGACATTAAACTCCATCCCTGGAAGTGTCCAAGGCCAGGTTGGACAGGGCTTGGAGTGAGCTGGGATAGTGGAAGGTGTCCCTGCCCATGGCAGAGGGTAAGACTGGATGAGCCTTAAGGTCCCTTCCCACCCAAATTAATCTGTGATTCTGTGATCTCATTTACCTGTGGGTAAAGTGTGCGTACAGGAAGTACAGAACAATACAATAAATAAATGAATTGCTGAGGTTTGTGTTCCCAGCACTGTTTAGAAGAAGTGATAAGATGGCTGATGGCATTCCAGACCCAGTTTTCATCTTGCCCAGGGTAAGGTAGGCTCGTGCTATTTTATTTGACCCTTCTTTTATGTTGCCTTCAGTGCTCTGGTACAGAACCAACCCAATCTAATTCAATTCACCACTACTTTACCCTTCAGTCAGAGCAAACCTACAGTGAGCACACAAAGGCCACTGTGATGGTATCTTCTTTGATCTTCAGCTTGCTCAATCTACTTCCTACTGTGCTGGCTCACAATTTCATTTTAATAGTTAAGTAGTTTGGACATCATTAAAAGAACTGTGTCTGGAGGCAGTGATATGGCACTGATCAGTTTGTCAAGTAATTCCATTAAAAAAAGTTCACAGTTCTGTCCTGATATGATGTAGAGAAAATGTCTCATTAAAAACAACTTTTGTAAAATACTTTCACCCATTTCAACTTAAAAAAAAATGAGGATAATTTCTGGAGACTCGCTCTTTCCAGTCTAATACATCATCTTCTTTTAATCTCCAGTACTTCCTGCCTTTTTTTTTTTCCTAGCAATTATTAATAATTTTGTTGCTCTGCTTAATTTTCATAAGTGGGCTCAAATATATTTTTGGAAGCTCTGCTAATGTCGGCCTGGGTTATGATTTGGGCTAAATGCCTGTTCAACCTGAAAGAGGGAGGGGGGGTCAAATATCAGCCTCCAAGCCCTGGGCAAGATTAAACCCCATTCCTTCCAAACTGGGTGAATTCCATGTGTCCTGTAGCCTCACCCCATGGATGTGTCCACCAAAGGAGCTACTTATGTGTCTGCCAGTGAATTTATCCCCAAATCCCTCTAAATCCATGCCCCATCCACCACCTCAATCCCTACAACTCCCTGAGCTTCTTCCTCCAAACTCTGCAAAATTTCCTGTGTACTCATACTTGGGACTTTCTTCAAAAATCATGAAAATATTCTCAACCTAAAGCTTTTCTTTACATTGTTTGATTTTTTGCAAGTGGCCCTCCTTTCTCTCAACCATTGTCTGAGTGGCAGCAAGGTGGTGATGAGCTGGTGAATTATTTCTCTCGGTGCCTGGGGTTTGGAGAAGTCAGCCTGGAGGTGGTGACCCCTTTTTCCATTGCATTTGGCCTGGTTTGAGGCAGATCCTACAATCTCTTTCTGAAACGTGAAGAGATCACTTACCCTTTCCATATTCTGGGTTGAAGGGGGGGTTATTTGCTCGGTGTTTTTAAATCTAGAAAATCTGGGGACTCGGCTCCACTTTTAGCATTTGTGTTCCCTAAGAGCAGCCACGATCTCAAGGCGCTGCCAGGGAAACTGAGGAAGCAATTTTTGATCTTTTGTGCCGTGAGAGGGCTGAAAGCTGGTTCCAAAATGCAGATTGTTGTCCCTGGGGCTGAGGAGCTGCTGGGTTCCAGCAGCACGGGCAGGATGAGATGCTGGCTGACGTGAGGAGGTGTTGTGGCTCTCTGTCTCCTAAGAGCAGGAGCAGCCGGCCTCCATCCCTGTGGAGAAAGGAGAGGAACAGAAGGGGACACAAAGTAGCTCCAAACCAATTTGCCTCAAGATGTGTCACTCTGCTTTACGTTTCTGTGTTCTCGCTGGGACTCAAACCTGTCTTTTACATTAGCTGAGGGTTTCACAAGACAGGGGGTGTTGCAATGCTGAGAGTGAAAAAGGTGAGAGGCTCTGGGGTTTGATTTTTCAGCAGGTGCTTTTGTCTGGGCTGAGCTTAACGTAGCACGTGCAGGTCGAAATTTAACCTGCGCTTTAATATTGTCAGTCTGGGTTTTATAATTTTCACCTGGCACACACCTGTAACAGGGTGCACACATTCAGTGTTGTAATCTGAGCTCGTTTGAAGGAAAGCTGCTGCCAGTGCTGCCTGCATGAGTGTTGAGGTTGGGTTTTGATGGCACTAAAATCAGTTTAATCTCTCCGTCCACATTCTCTGATGGAGCTGTTTTGTCAGGTGGAAAAGAAAAAATTTGAAAGAGTTTAAATCAAGTAGGAGCAATGTTTGTCCAGCAAATCCTGTAGAACTAATAGAATTAAAGCAAATGAAAGAATACTGTCAAGAGTGCTGGTCTACAGTGTTTTGGGTTTTTTTTTGTTTTGTTTTGTTTTGTTTTGTTTTGTTTTTTGTTTTTTTTTTTTTTAAAGTCCTTTTGAAAATCCCTTTAAAAAACTGTTGTAGATATTCAGCTTTATAGTTCTGATCAGGTGTGAGCAGGTGTGCTCCACCTGCAAGGACAGGAAACGATTTTCAGTGCATAAATCAATGTGGCTCTCCAATTTCCCATCCTGAGGAAGACACACACACAAAAAAAAGAAAAAAAAAAGCAGCGAGACAAACCCACAGAGAATACCTCGAGCCCTGGTATCTCTTAAAATAACAGATGAAAAAAGAAATTTGAAAGCAAAACAAAGAGATAAAGAAGCATCAGCCGCTCAAACCCCTTAGGTATTATACCTTCCAGTGTGCACCATCTGACTGACACACTTCTCCATATGCTGAGGAGGAGAAAGAACTATTCCCAGCTAACCCACAATTATGCCTTCATTATTTCTTTTTAATCTCTTCAGAGTTCCCATAGGGCCTCATATTTGGTTAGATGAATGTCCCTGCAACAGCCCAACTCCGAAAGCTCCGCCAGTCTCCGAGAAAACTTTCATGTTATGCTTCGTGCAAATTTGGTCCGGAGCTATTTTTATCTTCCCCTCACTCTCTTTTTTCATCCCGTCATTAAATAAATTATTTTCAGGGCTGCTTTCAGTCTCTCTTATGAAGGATTTGTTAGGATGGAATAGGAATAAGAGACATTTCAGTAATAATTTTTTTTTTCCCCCCTATGGTGCTTTTAGAGATATTTGTATTTAGGTTTTTTTTTAGCAGATGAGTTGATTTTTAGGTGTACAGCAAGATTTGGACCACTTATGTAATTCTATGCCAAAAATCCCTGGATTTCTCAGGAAGAAGTAGTGTGACCTATTAGTCATGTTGAATATACTTTATACATTTCACACTCTGCTCCGTGCAGATCGGAGATAAAAGGATATAAACAGAGATAAGTATTTTTGCCTACCTATTCTGTCTGTAAAGTTATTTTGCTTGGGGGCCCAAAGTATGAGCAGTATAGTATTAATATGGTGAAATTGCTACAATTATGTTGTACTCCCACATTACCTTTGATGTGATATTTTGCAAATTGTTCTGTGCAGAATTATTTTGCTATGGTTACATTGTAAATGTCATTTTGTGATGAGATACTTGGAGATGTATATAATGACTTATAATAAACTTTATGGAAGAATCATAAATAAGAGATTAAAATCTTATATATTGTAATGGTGTTTGTTGCATCCTTTTTCTGTACCACCTGTCCTGGTTGCTTGGATTTGAGAATTATCTTTCTTTTGTAATTCAGAGTTTACTTGGTGAACTTAGTGCAGAAAGAAGGTGATGGAAGGACAGGGCTGGCTCTCATCAGTTCATATCCTTGATTTTTTGTTCACACTGGGGGTTTTCAAGAGTGAAAAACACTCAAATCTACCTTTGACTTCCAGATTATTATTTTTGGTTGTTAAATCCATCAGCTTCTGTCTCTGGGTCTCAGCTAGTTAGAATTTTGTAATTTCTGCCTTTTTTTTTTCCCCTTTTCTGTTGTGGGGGCAGAGAAAATGAATTAATGACTTAGATTTTGTAACTTTAAGGTGTCATCTCATAGTTACAGTCAGATAATTTATCCTTAGAGAATTAATCTCTGCAGGTTCTCACCAGGTCCAAGAGAGTTACTTCTTACTCCCTTTTTGTTTTTAATACAAAAACCAAAAATGCAGGAGCTGGATCCCCAAAGGACAACTTTGCATCAAGAAACATGAAAGCCCAAACACACCAAAATACAGGGAGTAGTGACTGGAATAATTGTGTGTGAGGAAGAAGATGGGGGGAAAAAAAAAACCCCAAAGAAAAAAAGAGCAGCAATTACAGTATATTGAAAAGACCACATTTGTGCATTTCCAGAAACTTAAAGGAGAAATCAAAACCACGTTTGTGGTTTTGCTGCTAACTGGAAGCAGGAGAGTCTCACTTCTCTGGAGCAGGGTCAGACAGAACCTTTTACTGTGGCTTGTGCATGAAGGCTGCAGAAATACACTTAATGGGCTGAGAAAGAGGGTGTTGAAAATAGATCCATGAATGATAATTTGAAAAAGAAGTTGCCAGTCCCAATAACTTTCTTAAACCCACATCTTGGAAAGCATTTATGCTATTTTTGGAGCATGATGAAGTCCATCAAAAAGTCCAATCAGCTTTGAACGCAATAAAATAAAAATCAGGTTTGCAATTATGGTCTGGTGAAAATCTTCAAAAAGTGGGGAAAGTTTCTCCATGAGACAGAGGATTTATAATGGCTTTTGTAATGGAAGATGTCAGTAGCTATTGGTAATCTTTGTATTTCATTAGGAGTAATTGTCTCAAGGTGTTTTATTGTGCTGTCCTTAGTAAAATTTTTATTTCATTTTTTTCAAGTGCATTAAAGCCCTTAATTTAAGTGTGTAAAGGGCATTTTGTTCCCTTAGATGCATACTGAAAGCATTAGAGATAAGTCAATGAAATCAAGATGTGTTTATCAGACCATGAGAGGATCTTGAAACACGTCGTGGAATGCTGCTAATGAGGAAGGAATCCCAATCACTCAGATATAAAAACTCACCTTTCATAATGGCCCCATCCCAGGACACTGAGTCACAAACTGCAATTATGGGTCAAGATTTCCCAATTTTTTTTTTTTTTTTTTTTTTTTCCCCTACTGCTTTGGAAGGCCCTCAGGTCTGTCTGCAGCTTGGGTTTGTCGTGGTGCTCACGATTTCTGCACCCTTGTTCTTGCCAGGTGGGGTTTTCTCTGGCAGAGTAAGAAAACAAACAGGAGGAGAAGGCAGCTCCATCCCAGTTCTTTGCTGCCCACCAGGTTTTTTCACCTCTTCCTCTCTCTGCCCTCTCCTGCTGCTTCCCAAGCTGATGTGCTGATGAGGTGCTGGTGTGCAGTCATCCCTGGAATTTCTGGTTGGGATAAGCGGGGAATTATTCAGGTTGAAGGTGTTGTGGGTATGGCTGGGCTGGCAGGAAGGGAGATGGTTTATGCTGTAAACCCTTGTTTAAAGGCCATTTAAAATGTGTGTCATGACACCCCTGGGACCTGCCTTGCTGCTGGCCCCACTTAACCTTTGGGGACAGGATTTTGGGAGCTGATACTGTCATTATTCCTGTGATAACCTTTGGGGACAGGATTTTGGGAGCTGATATTGTCATTATTCCTGTGATAGCACTGGGCATGAGCATTCCCAGTGGATTTTGTGGGTGTCAGCAGGCTTTGGGAAGCCAAACAAGGGCATGCAGCATTCCCTGAGCTTTTGGAGTGTATGATTTTTGACAGCTTTGCCCCGGTTTTGGGGTTGTTTGGTGAGGGTGTGAATCCAGCAATTGCTTCTCTCGCAAGTTCATTCCTACCCCCAGGCTCAGTCTCGTAAGGACACACTATGAGCTGATGCTTAATTAACCACCTGCCTCCCCAATAAGAGCTCGCTCCAGCACAGTCCTGAAGGGGCTCCTGATAGAGGAAAACCCATTTTTTAATGATAATAACTGATTTTATATTGCTTCAGCACTCTGTGTCACAGGCAGGGTTGGGGGAAAGGTATCTCAGTGAGCTTTTAGCTAAAGCTACAGGTGTTGGAGGAGAAAGTTGATTTTGAAGGAGTTAACTAAGACATGCCAAGTGAGTAAAATCAGATCAGTTTTTAATTTATTATATTTTTTTTATTTTTCATGAAGTAAGATTGCCTTAAAATTTACAAGTCAAACCTTCAGCCAAACAACCACGGTCTGAGGATTTAAACCCAGGCTCCTGGCTGTTGCTTTAACTCAGGTTCTCCTCAAGTTTGTTTAAAGCTGAAACACTTCAGATTAAATGGCAGCAGCAAAATTAAGTTCTCAGACCTAGCAATGGAATAGATTTAATGAAATTTCTGTTTAAAGTTGTGCAGTGAGGGTGACAGCTCTGTGCTAGGTAGAAAATATCGTGTGTGGCTGAATTTTTGGGCATGGCCATCACCCGGCAGAAGGGAACAGACACACAGTAATGATGCTCACAGATAATCACGCCACTTCTTCAGCCTAAATACCTTGGAATCTGCAGAGGCAGTTCCCAGACAAAGGGGACACCGGCGAAACTCCCTGCAATAGATTTCTCCCTCCGTAATGACAGGAACATCTCTCTCAATATTCCTCAGCTAATGAAGGAATAGATCTGCCGCGAAGTTCCTGGGAGGCTCATTTGCCTGAGTACAGTAGTAAAAGTTAGCTGATGAATGACCTAAACTGCTTAATGCTCCCACTTATAACTTCTGAGCAGCAAGGCGTAGCTGGGAGAGAGCTGAAGGAGTTATCCTCGGGAGGCCCCAGTGTCCTTGTAGGTTGTCAGAGTCAATGAGCCAGGTTTATTTCAAATGGCTCCTTAAATGAACATTTATTTTGTGCCAGTAACACGTTTTTGATTAACAGCTCCTTTTGACTAATTTGCTTCCCAAAACAGCCCAATAAAGGACTCGTTTAAAACATAATTAAAAGCATGTTATTGCTGGTAGTTAATACTGATTAAAACAGGCATTAAGACAATTATCGTTGAAGGAAAGTAAGCACCCCGTAGTCAGTATAGGATCCATTCTTACAGTTTTTATGCATTGCATACATGAGTGGGCTGCCTGCCAAATATGCACAAGTTCTCATTCTGCACAGAATTGCACCAAAATTTGATTCCAACTGATTTTATTCTTTAATGGACAATATTTGTGTTGAGTATCTGGATTTAGGTTTTTAGAACTCACATGGAAGTTCAGATTTCTCTTGCCCGGTTACTGAATTAACTGATCACAAAAACTATTCCTGTCACTGTGCCTTGTACTGGAACTTTAAAGAATGGGATTTCTTAAGTGGACTTCAGGTTTTGCATCTTTATTTTGGTTCTCTGCAGCTTCACTGTAAATTAATTGCCTTTTTTTTTTTTTTTTTTTAATTAAAACGAAACAAACAGACCAAATTATTGACTGGTAGAGGTGGGAGTTATTTTAGATGCAGAAATAGGATCTGATCTGAAAATTTTAAAGCCTTAATGTTTTCTGATAGAATTTTGGTTTTTTTTGTTTTGTTTTGTTTTGTTTCGTGGGGTTTTTTTGGTTGATTTTTTTTGTTTGTTTGTTTTTAAATGGGGTTTTTTTGGGGAGGTATTTTGAAGGGCTTTTTTGGTCTTTATGTTTTTTTTTTTGTTTTATGTTTTTTGTTTTATGTTTTTTACCACCCTCACAGGGAAGAATTCCTCAAGTACATCCTGAACTCCTCAGTCCACAAGAAAATTCACATAGAAATAATATCATGCTCTTGTTAAAAAAATGGAATTTTTTTCCATCAGAGTGAAAAATTAAGGATAGCTTTTTGAGATCAAGGGCTCTAATTATGACCCTGTAGCTTTTTATACAATAATTATATCAAAAGAAAACACAAAAATGTGGTTTTTCTGCTGCTTTAAATTTTTATGGGAAAATTCTACTTGTCGTTTCACTATTGCATTTCTGCTTTGAACATCTTAATTCCTTAATTTCTCAGTCGCATTCTGGATCATGATTTTCCAATTTGCGGCAAAAAAAAAGAGTGTATCTCCTGTAATCCAGTTTAATTTAATAAATTTCTTAGAATGGATGAAGACTTCTGAGGTAAGTTTTATGTTATTTCATCTGCAGTTGAAAATTTTGAGGGATTTTAAAGAGTTGCTTTCAGCATTGACTTCAGCTTTTTCCAACTTACCTCAAGGTAGCAGTAATATTGGAGAATGACCAAAATTATTATACAAGGTCTTAAAAATGGACTCAAGGAGATTTTGTTCTTATTTCCAAATGTGCATTTGATTATGTCCAGGTTTATTTATTTTTTTTTCATTAAAAAAGGGAAATTAAAATATACTAGAGGTTACTTAGCACATAGTGTTACACCTTTGGCTGTAGAGGTTTTCACAGGATCAGCTGAAATAAAGGAATGTTTTCCTCAAATTTTAGCACCTGCTAAGGCAAAAGTCCAAGCTTCACCAGGCAACCTGTGCCAGGGCATCACCACCCTCACAGGGAAGAATTCCTTCTCAATATCCCATCTAAACTTCCTTTTTTCCAGCTTAAAACCATTTCCTCTTGCCCTATCACTGCATCCCCTCTTGCCAAAGCCAACCCACTCAAAACTAAAACTGTGTCTGGAAAAACTTGATCCTGGTTCCACTGTGGAACTTTTCTGCCCTCCCTGGTTGGAGGCTGGGCCAGTGCTCCAGGTAGAAAGAAAAATCCATTCTGTTAAAAAGGAAAAAAATTATAACTATGACTTTGCATATAATTAAAACCTCATAAATATTTCCCCCACACACACCCTTCTTCTTCTGAAAATATCAGATGTGCATGTAATCCTCTCAGGGGAACCGACATCTCCCTGTTTATCTGTCTTAATTAAACTGTTTGTTAATTCTTGGGGATAAAGAAGGGGAAAGAAGAAAAAAAAAAAGATTCAGCTCCTATAGTTTAATGGAATTTTTAACAACGACAGATTGAAAAGCAGCAAAAATAAATAATACAGTTGTTAAAACTAATAATGGAACAAAGGTAAAAAGACATCCCTGTAGGCCAGGAGAAGTATTTGCACAAACAGACAAATCCCAACAACCCTGCAATCAAAGAGTAGCCAGCTTTCTTGTTTTCCCACTAGATGGTCTGGCAATTAATGGCCCATTTGCAATAACATCTGAGGAGTTCAGGGCAGTAAGGGAGGAGAGAAATCCCAAGGATTTGAAATTGTAGCGAATAGGTGGTGGAAGTTGGATTTAATTGTGGATTAGATGTGAAATTTGGGGGGTTGATATTAAGTTATTAATGATGGATGGGTATAGCTCTTGCAAATGGACAGGAGAAGTGAGGAAGGGAAGAAGGGGCAGGAAGAAATAATTTGAGATTCTGGGGAGGAATGGTTTCAGCAGACTGCAGGGATTGGGTGATTTCCATGGATAAGAGAGACAAACGTGGATCTGCCAGCAGCACACAGGGCTGGAGATCTGGAGATCCGACCTTCCCATGGGGTGAGGAGGACAAATCCAGGAGGAAAACTGTAGTAATGCATCCCCACTCCCGAATGGACATTTCTGTATAAGAAACCGGTTCCACAAAGTTGTAAGACAGAGGTAAAGTGAAATTTTTCCTTATACAGAAAAGTCCACTCAGGGGTGGGGCTGCATTACTACAGAAAATGTGCAAAAAAAGAAATAGAAAAGCTTATTTTCCATGTGAAAACCGATGTCCCATGACCTGTGGAGGCGGGAAAAGCCAAGAGAGTGGAGAGAGGTTTTTAGAGATGGGGACGAGTTCCTTGGCCTGAGGACCCCACGGAATTCCCAGTGAGGTAGGGTGGTGGAGGTGGCCGTGTCCCTGGATGCCCCGGGGACAGATCCTTTCCCTGAGGGCTCCCTGGCTGCAGAGGGAGCTGGGCAGGGCTGCCAGGGGGTGGGACATGGGTACAAATGTCCCCACTCAAGCCAGGAGGCTCCTAGGAGGAGCAGGCACCAGCCAGGTCCCAAAGCTCCCAGAATCGTTGTAGGGGTGAGAGAGAATTGGGTAAAATTTTCTGCAAATGACTTGAATCAGATAAAATAAAGCCCACAAGCAAGGACGGAGAGAGACAGTGGAGCAGAAACCTTTCTGCTTCAGCCCTGCCTGCCCCAGTCACTTTGAGCTTTCTCCATTTGAAAGTGAAATTTCTAATTTTATTCAAATAAAGCCAGGCTTTCTTGTGTTTAAAAGACTTTTGGTCTTTGGGGATCTCACTGTAGGTGATGGCTTCAGCAGATCCACTTCAAAGCTTTGGCGGATTCAGTGTCCTATCAGAGCAGACACTAATTAGTGAAGCTGTGGGCCCAATTCCTGTGGGATAGAACCCAGCAGATACAATTGCATTATACTGGAATTAGCCCCCTAAACCAAAAGAGGAAACCTGCACAGGCAGAGCTCCATGGCAAATTTCCAGTCAATTCCAGTAAATATAGGATTGTGACTTAACAAAGAGATTGGGGGAAAAAATCCAACTTGTGATTATTCTCGGATTGCAAAGAAAAAGATCCAGAGTTCTTTTATATCAGGAGGAAAAATGTTTGCTTAACAGCTCACAGCACTGAGAATAATAAGACATTCTTGTATTTGCTTGATGTAAAAGAAAGCAAGAGATATGTAATGTGTGTGTATAAACATAAAGATGAGATTTCTCACTTACATACAGAGGAGGAAGGGGAAAAAAAGGAGTAATCTGTGTGAGGAAACAGGTGGGCAAAAATGGTACACAGTAGAATAAACTCATTATTTGCCACTGGAATGTGTGGCATTACTGCTGATGTCAGATGCATTTAGCATTTGCCAGCCTATTAGAAGGGAAAATGAAGAGCATCTGTCTTAAAACTTCCAAACAGAAACAGCAAGCTCTGAGAGTTTGTGCTTTGGTACTTTTGCTTCCCCACCACTCAGCAAGCAATTGCACACTGGAATGTTTGAGATGTCCTTGCTGTGGCAAGGCTTTCCAGTTCCTTGCAGGCCAGTAAGGAGATGGGTTTGTTGATATAATTTAGGAGGAGATTGTGTTTGGAAGGAGAAATTGGATGCTGAGCTTTTGTTGTGATAGCTCTAAGACTCTGTATTTTGGCTTTGAGTTCTAAGACTCCATTTGAAGAAGGGGAAAAAGAAGAGAACCCAGCAGAAATTATTCAGGTGTCAAACAAAAGCCTCTTCCAAGAATAAGATTTATTTCACTCTGTAACCCCTTGCCAGAAGTTTGTGTTTTTGGGAAATGAAAATTTCTGTCTTGGTGGTATTAGTAAAGCAAAACCAGCTGAGCACATTCAAACAATGGACAGAGTATGTGTCTGCTAATTTTGAGTTTTCTGGCTTTTGTCACTGTATGTCACAACCATAATTATTATTTAAACATAGAGGTGAACTGCAAAACAGAAATGAAACTTTAGCTGAGAAATGCTGTATGAAAGAAAAGTTCCTGCTAAGTTGTGCAAAACTCCAGCACAGCTCCATGTTTTAATTTATCCTTGTTTAAAATTCTGCATCTGCCATCTGCAATTACCCTAATGAAATGTTTATTTACCAGTGAAAAATAAGTTTATGTAGTGGTTTTGGGGGGAATTTGGGCACTTTCAGAGATTGAAGGATGAGCAGGGAATTACTGTCTTGGCAGAGACACTGGCGCTCACCTGAGAGCATGGGCCAGTGCCAGGGATATTTCCTTCTGTCTTCATGTTGGCAGATCCCTTCTTCCAGCCAATGTGGAGCAAGGTTTTGTGTTTCTCTAGTCTGGACAACTTCACATTTTAACTAAATTGAAGTAGAATTTTTTTATTTTTCATTTTTTTTTTTCAATATAACAGAATAACCCACCTATAACAGCGTATTAAAAAAATAGTCTATGTAAATTAAACCTTTTCTGTAAAGCTGGTAATTTGGGATAATAAAACTTTGCAGTGGGCTTCACATTGGCTTTTTGACACAGCCAGGTTTGGTGCTGGGACTGCTGATGGTCTGCACTTCTTGCTCCTCTCAGATTTTGGGAATGTTGGTGAGAACTGTTCAAACAGTTTTGTTGTTCCTACTCTGCAAGGCCAGGACTATTTCTAGTAGCCCCTATTTGCATCACAAGGATGATATTCCAGATGTGTGTGGTGCTGATTCCATCCCTGATGGACTTGAGAGGCTGCAGGAAGGAGGAATTCTGTCTTGGTATTCAATTGAAACCCTAATCTGGGCTCACACTTCCCGAGGGCAGGGATAGGTGGGATTTCAGGAAGGAATTGTTGCCTGTGAGGGTGGTGAGGCCCTGGCACAGCTGTGGTTACCCCTGGATCCCTGGAAGTGTCCAAGGCCAGGTTGGACAGGGTTTGGAGCAGCCTGGGACAGTGGAAGTTGTTCCTGCCATGGCAGGAGTGGGATGGGATGACCTTTAAGGGCCCTTCCAACCCAAACTATCCTGTGATTCCATGATTTACTGCAACATCTCCCTGCTGTTTGATATCTCTGCCTTGCTTGTGCTGGGTTCTGAGCTGATCATTTTGCTGTGTTTTCTGCAAACATCTCAGTGGAGTGTTTCATTTGTGAAATTAATTCCCCACCCTGTAAAATCTTGTGCATATGCTTAAAACAGGTTAAATTGGAGTGAATACTTTCTTTTGATGCGCTACACCAGGACAAAATAATTTTCAATTTTCATCCATAACCAGGTGTGATGTTTTGCTGCTGATCATTTTTTATATGAGGACTTTCATTAGAAATATTAAAGGAAGACCAATGGAAGGCTTGAAGCAGGGAGTCATGTCACCTCTCAAATGCTCCCTCATCTACACATTTATAAAGAGATAAAGAGACTTTTAAAACTAAGTATATATACCTTCTTTGTTATATTTCAAAAAGAACCTTTTATTTTTTTCCCCAGCAATTTCTGTGCTGGGAAAGCAGAGTAAGCCTAAAAATTTGAGAGTCCTGGCCTGGGTTTGGTTCTTAACTTGGGAAATGTAGGATTGCTTCAGTGTGCCAGCACTGGGGTTTGGGGATGGCTTGGACACAGGATCTGCTTCAGGAATCATCACATAATGACATGATGTGAGTTAACTGGACAATAGTGTGACATTTGGGTACTTTTGCACAAGCTATTCTTACCTTTCTGTCCATGAAAACTGTTCATATGCCTGTCCTTATAAATACCCTTTTGTTTTATCTGGCATATGTGTTCAAATAAGAATTTGAATGTTATAAACCAGAATCCTGCATAATGACAAAAAATTCAATTGGTAACAGTAGGCGATATTAAGTCAGCGATGTTCATACACTCTGAATCTCTGTTGTATTTCCTTTTTTTCCCCTCTGGAACAAGCTAAAAAGGCTTTGGCAAGGCGGGATCTTGCAACATCAAACCCCACCAAAGGCAGATTCCCACAAAGTGCTTGCACAGCACACAAAGTTTAAGTGCTGGCGCTGAGACAGGTCCGTGTGGCACAGAGGAATCCTTATATTTGAACGTTTCTATCTTACAAGCCTTTGGATGTCAAACTTTAAGTGGGATTGACTGTTTATCCCAGCTGATTTTGACTAGTGACGCCTTCCAGGTTGGAGGGCGCTCCCTTCACTCTGTTTCCCATCAGCACTCCTTGACTGCTGGCATGTGGTGCCAATTTGTTCCTTCTGTACAGAGAAGAAAAGAAGTTTGGATTTAATTTTAAGCCTTGACACAAGGTTTAATTTGCTAAAAAAGGGGAGCTGTGCCATTGTAAATCTTGGAGGAGACACCAAGGTTGCAAAAATTGTCAGCCCAATCTGTTTTGAGCACCATTTCAGACGTTCTATTAAAGGAACAATGTTCCTTTTCACAGCTTGTTCAGCTGTGTCAAACCACACAGGTTAGAGTGGGGCTGGCTATTTATTGTACTTTTTATTGCTTTCTGATCAAGTATTTTATGCCAGGAGGGAAATCTATGTGCTGGAAATGATTTATCAATACTACAGATGGGAGAGAAAAAAGGTTTTTCTTTTTTTCAGGTGAGGAAAGCTCAAAGCACAGCAGCTTAAAGCTTTGCCAGAGAGACTCATAGAAAGAATGAAATCACTTTCCTACTAAAATGTCCCAGAATTACAGAATAATCACATGGTGAGTCTGCTACCATGTTTTTTGAGAAGGGAACTCTGGGAAAACATGATGTTGGCACTCAAGCACTGTTTATCCCTGGTGTTGACTCAGACCACACTCAGCTCTAAAGGCTCTTTGGCCCCGTGTGTAGATTCTGATCTTGCCTCGGATGATGTAAATGGTCCCCCTGCCTTCACTGCTTACATTGCAGAAGGGGAGAGGCTTTAGCATGGAACTCTGCATCTCTGCTGACAATGGGAATTTGGTCATTGACTTCGGGTCAGGGTTTCAGCCCCTGTCCCGATTCTTTGTAAATGTTTTCTGAGCCATGATGATATTACCAGGGAAGGGCAGCATGACGTGATGGGATCTGGTAAATATTTATTTCGGCTAGTCTGGTTTTTTTAAAAATAATCATTTGGAGCTGGTTAAAACCCAGAAATTTCAAAGTATACCAGCAAAGCCCTTATACATTAATGTATACTAAACCCTACACAGTATCTTGCTTCAGACCTTTTATATTTTGCCTTTTAAGAAATGGATGTCTGACCCAATAGTTCATTTATGCTCATCCGTCACATAAGTCCTTTTTATTTCTTGGATTAAGTGCTACAGACCTAATAAATCATTGCTGCTCTCCTGGCACCATCCCAGCTCATGTTGTCAATCTGGGCAGTGTGCGTGTGTAATGTTTTAAATTCTGCAAACCAGCAAGTTTTTGTCAATTTTAACTCTATGCACTGTAGAGAAGAGAAGAAATGAGAGGTGTGCCACGAGCTGCACAATTTAAATTTGTCAAAACCATTGGTTTGGGGCATTTAGAACTGGCATGAGATGGGACCTGCTTCTAAATTTGCAGTGGATTTTTTTTTTCTTAAACAAAACAAGCACTGCTAAACACTTTGCCAAAACAGAAGGGAATGTGGATCACATTTTCTCTTTGCATGAGTAAACCAGGTGGAACTGGGGAGGGTGGCAGCCATGGGTGTGTCCCTGTGAGAGCTTAGGAGCACGTGGGGCAGCAGAAGTGTTTAATTCTCATCTGTGCAATCCAAATACCATCTCTTACACCCCTGAGCCATAAGCATTTTGACTTTTCCCAGACTGAAGCCCCTGCTCTGTGTTGTACATCATATCCCTGTTCCAGATGATGGGATTTATGGGGAGGAGGTGTTGGGTGCTTTGCAGGAAGCTGTGTAGCCAATTTGTCTGTGCACAGCTCCTGACTTATCAGCTCTGTCTCCCAGATAATTTTCTCCTGGTGTTTATAACAAGATGGATACTCCTCCTGAAGGTGAGGGAGGAGTGCAGTCAGATCCACCCCTCCAGTCATTCTTCCTGCTGTTCTCCGACTCCTCTCAAGGGTTAATTGGAAGAGCCAATTAACCCTTGAATCAGAAATCCTGATTTCTGAGATGCAGCTGTCACTGGTGTCTGACATAGTTTTGATGTAGTTAAGGAGATGGTTTCAATCACACACAAGAAATAGCACTTATAAACAATATGCCACATATAAAATTCAACCTGAATTTATGGTGGCCTACAGGATTTCAGTGAAGATGGATACTGCAGAGATTAGGCTGTGATTCATCATCTTTCTAGAGCTAAGTTGACTACAAGAGGCTTTCTGCTCACGAGCATCGTGTGTTTATTTAATTTGATGATGGCACCATGGATGTCAGCACACAGAGCAGTCTGTATCCAGCTGATCTAGAAACCAGCCTCAGATCTGAGCCTGAACAAACCCCGTGTCAGCTGCTGCTGAAAAAAGCCTGGTGACCCAGGGCAGGCCCTCCCTCAACGCCAGGCACAGGATTTAATTCAGCTGCTGAAATCCAGCTGGAGCCCTGGGAGCACTCACCTCCCACTGCCCGCCAGCAGCCGGAGATGCTGCTGGAGAAGGGAAGTTTCTCCTAGAAAAAAACTTCTCCAATCTTCCTTCTCATTCCAGTTGTCCCAATATTTCCATTTAGGGCAAGGCAACAGCTCTGTTTGGGACTGGAATCATCTGCAGGGTCTTGTGATGGAGCAAAATATTGTTTACCTGCAACAAACAGAGAAATCCTCTCCCACGTGACTGCTGGGAATGTCTCAGGCATCCTGTGTTGGTCCACACAGACAAATTGCATTCAGAGGCACGCAGTGTTTGTGCAATTAATCAGGCCTGTTCTGAAGCCAGAATAATTTGGAAAGATGACCATTTATAGAAGATTTGTTGTTTGCTGACCGCAGTTACAATTATCTACGAGAGCAGATAGGTCAGATTTATTTAAGTTGCTTTTTTTGGTAAAAGCAGTATATTCTGTTAAAATCGGCCAGCAAAAAGATTTGTTTCCATGTGGGTGTGTATTTCAACGCTGTGGAAAAATGGTTATTTCATAAGCTTGAGCATCAATCTTTGGATTTACACAAATTTAAAATTATATTCCCAAGAGTTTGTAGCGGGAGCCAAGAGTTATTTTCTTGTTATTAATCTTTCTCCCCTACCCAAAAACATCCCCAAACTTTGTTTAGCCGTACAGTCTCTTCAGACTGTTGATTGTACTGTGCTGGGGCTGAGAATGTTGGAGTTTATGTAACCAGGCTCTCTGTTTAAATTTCAGTGACAGATCTTTTCATTTTGTTTACGGCCAAATAACAATGCAAACGTGTCTCGCTACAGCCGCGGACGCGGTGTGCGGCCATCGCGACGTGCACTCACCAAACTGATTCCTTGATCTTGCCCTCTTAAAAACTTATTAAAAGCATTTAATTGTTGTGTGCCGGCTATTAGTGAGCAAAAATAAGCTTTCCTTCTTTACACGGGGATGATGGCCAGGCGCTGTGTCTTGTGGGTTATTGGTTGTTTGGTTAATCACAAAGCTCTCTTATTCCAGCCTGTTTGGAGTTTGCAGCAAAGCAGAAAAGCCACACATGGCACAATGGCGAAATGTTTCGCTGCAGACCCAAATACTTCAATAAAATCATATCTTTAATCTGTTTATAGCCTTGCAATACTTAAATTGCCCGCATGGTTTTGATTATAAACTTTTACGTAGATATCTCCGCGCTGGAGTATTCAGTAATGCGAACGTCAATGCGAGGCAGCTTTCTGGGCATAATTAATGCTAAGTGATAATTTGCAAGTGAATTCGTGGAGTCTCTTCTGGGTTTTCCATCTGGTCCTTATCATGCAAAGATGTCCAGTCAGCAGTGTTCAAGTTGTTCGCAAAATTCTTCCCCAGCATCTCCAGGCACAGAAAAATCTCCTTCCATATCCGTGATGAGGTTTCCTAACCTTCCTAACTTCTGTTTGCTCTTAAGGAAAGTTTAACGACTTCCAGTTGCTATAATATAATTCATTTCAGTTTTTCCCTAGGATTTGAACAGATTTTTGAGGCAGGCTAATGACGCAGGCTTAGCTTAGGCTTTATTTTTGCCTACTGCAAAAAACCAGCTCACATCCTAAAATCCTGTTCAGAAATTCCTCAGCCTCTGTATTGAAAATAATTGAGTTTTGCCTGTGGTGTGGAGCATTGAGCAGCTATTCAGGAATGATGTTCCTCTTGTGCTTTTTTTCTGGTGTTCAGCCTAAACTCAGTGGCAGTCAGTTTGTACCTGTTTATATCCAGGCCAAGACTAAAATCTCTTCTTCATTTACCTTTCTGTCCTGAGCAGTCATGTTCCTCACCCACTACCATTTTTCTAGGTTTAATGTGCCACCTTGAACTTGTATTTTGTGTAGCTATATTTAAATCCATTTATATCAATCTGATCAAGGACACATGACACATTTACAGGACATATTTCCACCTTTCTGGGTATGGATGATACTCGCTGATTTTTATATCACCAGCAAACTTCATGTTCCTGTTTAAGGCAGAATCAGAAATGAAATGTAAAGGCTTATTTTAAAAGTGTTATTCAAGAAACTTCTCCAATGTCTCTCCTCCAGCTCAAGAGCACGACATGTTGAAGTTGGTACTTCATATTGTCTATTTTTCACTCTTATTTTGCAGCTTTCTGCCTCAGTTTTCTTCTTTCCACCTCAGTTTCTCTGTGATGAGTGCTGTGTTTACAAGAGATTTTCACGATTCTTACAGGGTTGACTATCACTGTCTCATAAAAACATTAACCATCTCTCTTTTTGCAGAAATAAAAGAGTATAGGGTTAACATACATTTTACATTCCCCAGATAAATCTGTATTTTTCTTTTTTCCCTCCTTATTTAGAATTTCGTTTTAGGCATGAAATTCAGTGACTTAAATACACTTGTTCAGGATTTCTGGATATTTGAGTACCTGGGGAAAGCAGTAGATCCAAATGGTCCCCTGGACATCTGGAAATTTAAGAAACTTTATCTACAGAGAACAAGTGGTGTGGAGCTTGTGATCCCAGGAAGGGTCCAAGCTGCATGTTCATGGAATCAAGAGTTTTATGGACCATATCCTACACGGTGTGTGCACACATGGGTCCTTTTAGAAAAATATGGATGAACTGGGTGATAATTGTGAGTTATTCCACCCTGCATGTTCTGGAAAAAGAAAGAAAAGCTTCTTTCAGTTTTTGCATTGTATTCCTACTCTGGGGTTGGGAAATGGATGGGAATGAGTATCCCCAGATAGGGAGAGGGGATTTAAACTCACTTAACTCAGGTTATTCTGCTCAGTAAACTCCAAATCTTGCCTGATTTGGTTGTTCTATGAAATTTTTGCCTGTTCTCCACAGAATTTTTATTCGGGTATTATCCACTCTGGGATGCAGCTTCAAAATTCTTCTTATAGCCTGGAGTGTGAGGCTGTGAGTGAAATTCAGGTGTGTGCTGAGGAGCCTTTCTAACTTCTTAGAGTCGTAGAATAATTTGTTTTGGGTTAGGAGGGACCTTAAACTCATCCTATTCCACCCCTGCTGTGGGCAGGGACGCCTCCCACCATCCCAGGTTGCTCCAAGCCCCATCCAACCTGGCCTTGGACACTTCCAGGGATCCAGGGGCAGTCACAGCTTCTCTGGGCACCCTGTGCCAGTGCAACACCTCTGGGTGCAGTGTTTTATGTGTCAGCAAGAGTCTCCCCAGAGGTGAGCTCCATCCTCATGCTGAGACCAGAGGCCAGAGGGAGCGAATGAAAAATGAGAGGCAGTGCTGTGGAGATGGCACAAAGAATAAAAAAACTCGTTGAGGGGACTGAAAAAGAACTTGTCACGCGTGGATATTGTCAAAATCCCTCAGCTACCAGCCAACAGATGATTATGTGCATCACCATTATATAAAAAAAAATATATTTGCAAAGGAGCCAAAAATCTGTTAAGTGAACTTGCAGGAAGTGGGGAAGAACATGGCAAAGATTTTGAATAAAACACCCAGGAAACAAACTTCTCAGACTTCCAAGAAACACTTTTTTTCTCTGGAAAGAAAATGTAAACACCCCCAGCTTTCTGAACAAATCCATGTGAAGTGTGAGTGACTAAAGGATTAATTCTTCCCCTGCATAAACCCAGAATGAAATACCCGAATTCTCAATTATATGAACTGCTTGGCACCTGAGGATGCTTAATAGTTATTGGAAAGGGAAAATGTGTAGCAGAACTATCAGGCCAGGAGAAATCCCATTCACATGCCTAAGAAAACTTCGGGCAACGTCTCGAAAGGAAAGTTTTGGAAAAGCTCTGGTAAGAAAACAGAAGCTGTGAATCATGCCATGTGGTATTAAAGAATTTAGAGACCACACTGAGAAGTTCCATATCAATGCTTTTTCTTAAATGTATTCAACAAAGGGCCTATTTCCCTTCAACACTTTCAAATTTCGACTTTCTCTCCCTTCTGCTTTTTAGCAGAAGAACTACTCAAAAAAAAAAACCCCAAAAACCAACCCAAAAACTTGCACAGTTATAGCTTTTACTGTAAAATCCCTGGATTTCTTGCCTTTTTATTTTTCTGCTTCTCAATTGGTTTAGAGAGAATTTTAAAGTTATAGCCTAGAAAGGGAATATTAAAAGAAAGAGATTATAAAAGCAATTGTAGAAAAGTTTGGGAACTCATAACTTGTAGCTCTTGCAATAGCTACAGCAGGGCTGCGTATCAGAACGTGTCATTTTGTTCTCCCACAGTGCTCCAAAGTGGGAAAAAATAACTTACTGAATCTTTGATTTCTTATCAGTGCTTTGCTGATCCATCAGGACAAATTTATTTCCAACAATGATGGTGGAAGAAAGAAATTCAGACTCTCGGGCTCCTTGAATAAAGCATTTTAGGAACTCATTCTCTGACCAATTTAGCTCGAATTTCAATTAATATTTGTTGAATCTTGCATGTCTAGAAGTGTAAATCAGTTAAGGAAGATGCTTTGGGATTCACTGTTTCATCTGATTCCTTGGAATTGGCTGGGGCATTGGGATTGAGTTGCTTGGAGCAACCTGAATATGGGAATTCTCCAACTCTGCTTTGGGTTATTTCCTATTCCTAGTCAAAGCTCGCTGCTGTAACCTACAAAAACCAAGAGGTTTTGTTGCTTTTTCATGTAGTTTTCTGGTATTTGTTTGTTTAGGTTTTTTTTTTTAATATATAATATAAAATTATTACCGTGGACTTGGTTTATGCAAGGGTTGAAATGAATCACTCTGAGGTCATTCTTACCTTGAAATATTGTCAGGGAGCAAAACATCACACAAGACCAACCCCAAACTTCAGGCAGATCAACAACTCTGTTGCCCTTGTGAGTTTTTGTTTCCTTTACAGAACATGTTTAGCTTTCATTTTGCTTTTAAGATCCAGTCTGATATTTAAAGCAAATGTTCAAATGGTGGATTAATGAAATTAATGACAAAAATTTAATTTTTCATAGGTTTGTGTTCATTAGACACACAAAGCCCTGCAGCAGTAGAGCCAATTATTTTTTGAAACAGTGCCCCAAAAATTCCATTTTCCTGTGTACGTGAAGTAAACTTTCTATATTTTGATTTTAATTCTATAACAAATGTCCAGGATAAACTAACATTTAAGTAAAGCTACATTTTAACCTCTCTGGCTTTTCATCTGCTGTAATAGATGGGAATTTTCACTTATTTTCTATCCCCTCAGTTGAATGCTGTAAAACCTGTTAGTGGCACTGAAGATTATGTGGGTGCTTCTGTGGAGAAATTCACTCTGCATTTTGCTCGTATCAAATTATTAAAAATGGTGTCACATTTTCAGTCCAGCTTGGGACGTGGGGACCTCAAAACTCTTCCCCCAAAAAATGTCATTGACAAAAGGCACATATTAATTATAGTTTGTGTTATTAGTAAAAATTAGCTTAGGCTGAAAGGTCATTTCTTGTCACTTGTCACTCAACAGATCTGATAAGGAAAAAGAACATCTTAGGTTGTTATATTAAAACATTTTAAATATTCCCCTGCATAATACTCCCTTTCCATACAACACGTAGATTTTTCAATTTTTTTTCTCTCCTGCTTTGGGTTCTTTCCTCTCATTTTATTGGCGTACCAGTTTAAAAATAAAAACTGCATAAGCTGACTTTTTCTTACATGTGGGGCTTTTATTAGAAGAGGTTCACAAGTGGATTTTATTGGAGTAAAAATCTGTAAAGTTTGTGACATATTAAACTGTGCTCAAGCTGCATCTTTTTGTCATAAAACACTGATGTCTCTCTGAACTGTATTTTCTCAGTAGAATATTTGGAAATAAAAGCACACTTTAATTTTATTTTTAAGCAGCTTTAACTGAACTAATGATTCTGTACTTCACTGCAATACACTGTGTATCCCAAACTGATAATTTTGAATAGTGATTTTTATTAGGCAAGGTTTTTTTCTTTACATTCTTGTAGATCTGGTTTACTTTAATTATATATTCTGCCATACCCATAAAATATTGAAAATATCTGTTTTTACCTCAAAGGTTTAATGAATTTTATTTTACTTTTAGAATTGAATTAAATTAAGTGGCAGTAGGTACAACAAATGAGAGCTGCAGCCTGAATCATTAATTAATTATTACATTTAAAAGAGTTTCTCATTTCTACAGTGATTTAGTGATCCTGTATGATGTGGGATTACTGATGTATTGAAACATTATTAAGCTTTCCATGAGGAATTCAGGCTGTTTTATTTTTTTCCCATTTTGTGAATCAATGGGAAAATATGTATACAAGGAAAACCACAAACCCTATATATGTATGCTTCGCAAGACTAAGAAATTCGTTAAAATTCTGAAGTTCATTAAAAGGAGAATTTTAGGCAGAGTAAACCATGCTGGCAGTCACTTATTTTTTCTTTCACATCAGTGCTGTTTCTGGTATCTGTTTTTTCCCCTCCAGGCTGAGGCCTGACAAATATATTTTCCATTTTAAGGGGGCCTGAACTAAAGGAGAGATTATTCAAGCTAATTGTATTGATAATTTAATTACCAGGACCTGAGTGGGAACTTCTGGTGCAACCACAATTTAATCCTGGACTGTATTTAAGTACAGAAGAATTATTAATTTATACCAGCACAAATCATTGCCACATGGCAGATACTGGTAGTTCTTGATTTATTTTTTGTGTTTGGCAAGTTTTTCCTCTCTGCATATTGCAGTGGTGTATCTTTTGTTTGTGCAACACTTTGTATTACAGATAAAAGAAATATCAACCTCAAGGTCTCTGAGCATGTCCTGTGATGCTTTCCTCTATTAAATTGTATTGTTGGACCCTTTTCTCACAAATGCTGATGTTTTCTACCTGTCTGTCGGTGCTACTGCAGAAAGAAATTTAATATGCACCAAACAATTAAAACCACGGTAATCATGATATCTAAATTATGTTATTTCTCTAAGTCTTAAGCTTGGGCTCTGTCTGCTGTTGTTGACTCTCCCACCAAAGAGTTTGGCCACTTCCCTCTGGCCAGAGAGGCATTTCTGGAATTATAAAATGCATTGGGCCTATTTTCCCTTCCCCTCAATAGGCGAGGCTTAACAAGCCCAAAGCCTGCTGGACAAATAAAAAGAACTAAAAGAGTTGAAAGAATTTGCAGAAAAGGCAGTTTCAGGCTTCTTTAACAATCCACAGATGCCATGAGGCACAATAAGGAGGAGATTTGTATCAACAATGTGACAGATATCTTTTATTCTGGAGTGATGCTGCCAGTGAAAGCAATTTAATGTGGACTCTCCTACACACTCACCGTCAGGTGACTCAGTCGTGCACCCCAGGAAAATTTATCTTCAGATATTTACAGAATCTGTAGTTTTCTGACGCAGAGAAATGCACTGTGCTGGGAAAGGGCTGAGGAGAAGCAGTGCTTGCTCGGGGTAGGGTTTTTCCAGGCAGTAGCAGCACTACAATATTTTGTGTTTGGTGACTTTTGAGAGGTTTGCAAGCTTATTAATACTTATCTTGCTGGCTGAGACATAGAAAGCTGGTTGAGACATATTTTGCAGTATTTATTAATTCAAAGGCTTTATACCCAGACTTCTTCCTTCCAACAGCCAAAATTTTAATCTGTGCTCTGAGAATTTGTTTTTATGTGGAAATCAGTGGGGAGAGGGTCCAACACATTTTTTGGGTTCTTCTCACTGGGCTACTTTTCCCCCTCCATCCCAGGCTCTCAATAAGCCCTTTTTGTGGGACAATTGTCCCTTTTTATGGGATAATTTCTACAGATCTTGTACCTTTTTTCGTAATGCTTGAAATTGTACTGATTTTCCAGCTGATCCAGGTGCATGGACCCTCAAACCAACACAGACAGAACTTTTTGGATACAATTAGGGCAGAACACAACACTTTTCTTTCTAAATTAATCCTCAGTGTTTGAAAAGCATCTGGGTGTTTTGTTTTTTTCCCAGTGGCTTAAGGAGGTGGTGACTGAAATTACCAATGGAGTGATTTGCAGGATCTGTGGAGAAATGTAGGAATAGGGGAGAGAGGTGCAGGCAGAGCTGGTAAAATCCTTGGGATGCACCTAAACCCTCTCCTTTCAACTGATTTTCCCTCAAAAGCACTCACAGAATGAGCAGCAAAAGCCTCTCTGAAAAGTTATGCTTTAGAGCAGAGCAGTTGGTAAGAGAGAAGATATTCTAGGATCAATATAAAATGTCAGAGTTAAGATTTATTGCTCATCTTGCTACACCCAAATGTATGTAAAGATATATAAAGGATTGCAGTTTAAGAAATAGTTATTAAAGAAAAGAGTCATCAACAAAAAGTTTGAAATTCTCCAACTTGAAATAAAAATCTGTGTTCTCATTCCTCTTTAACTGGGAGAGGAGGATTAAAAAAATTGGGTAAATATTCAGGTAAAATCCGTGATACAGACTTAAACACTAAATAGCATCAAAACCTTTAACAGCCAAATCTCTTTTTTAATCAATTATCAGTTTACATTGTCTCAGACTTTATTTCTGGTTGTTTTCATCAGTGGTAGGTGTATATTCTGATATTTTGGCAAAATAAAAATGTGAAAACGCCTTTGAATTTAAATAGACAAAAAACCAGATGCTGCAATAATCAAAATTACTTTGTTTCTCTGAGGAAACTTCAGAGGAGCTGTACCTACATGTGCTCACATTTGAGGATTTTAGGAATATTTCCTGGTTTGCCTTGGGTTATCATTGAGCTCAACTCCCTTTTCTCACAGGCATCGCTGATCCATGATCCCCAGACCAGGTAGGATGGGGAAAATCTTTTTCATTAGACTTCCAGCCCAATGCCCATGTTAAAGATTACTGCAGAGTGGGCAGGGAGTTTCTTTAGCCTGAGAGAGTCAATTCAAGAATATTTTTTGAGTTTGTTTCCACTCCTGTGGAGCCCAGGGTCCTGATTATCCCAGCCCATGGAGTTTGTTCCCATGGTTGGGTGTCAGCTCCTGGAAAGACAGGGATTATCTGGGAAATGCACTCTTCTTTCAAACTTCTCTCTCCAGCCCCGTTTAATAAATGATGTGTTCATGATCTTTTAACATCAGTAACAATTTGTTAGTCATATTACAGCGCAGAAGAGAGAGACTGGGAAGTTATCTGAACCATTTTAAAACTTAAATTAGCCACCATAAAGTGCAGAATAAAATTATAAAGACTTTCTTGTAATACAAAATTCATAGAGACAAAACTCTAATTTCCTGATGGATATATGATATTAATGTAACGGATACCTCAGTGTAGTTAAATTGCATTAAATGGTTATTAATGCTTGAATAAACTTCAAGGAAGTGGGTACTGGTTGAAATGGGATAATATTTTGTTCTGCTAAATTATACGTTAATTGGTATTTCCTCTCTTGTAAAAGGACCTAAAGGGCTTAATAAAGTATGTGGTAGAAACATTAGTTTTTCTTCTGGAGATGTTAAGTCTGGAGCTTAACTGGAAACATTTCAAACCATTCCCAGAAAATTCCTCAGCACTGGTGATGACATGGGCTACAGGACTTCCCCAAATAAATAATTATGGCTTTCAGTTGGGAATGTGCAGGGCAACAGGCAAGGAAAGGGAAGGAAATCTGCCAGTGACTTGTTTACTGCTTTGTTTTTATTTTTGAAATTATACTTTGCTTCCAGTAGGAAATAGGGGATAAGGAAGACCCTTGGTATGGGAGACCACTGCTCACAGGATAACAAAGAAGGGAATTGTTTAAGAAAATCTTATTGAGTAGTTAAAGCTTTCCTGGAGTGGTTTTTTTACTCCTTCTTTTTAGCACAGCTTATTCCTCATCGTGTCAGAACTGACAGAATTGTTATTTGAGGACTAGGTGTGATACTCCTACCTGGAAATACCATATATAGATACTCTTTCATTTTGAGAAGGAAAAGAGAGGAAAATACCCCTTCCTTATGAATATATGTATTATATAGATATATATATGAATTTATTTGTATTAGGGGTAATCTTCCTTTCACTCGTATATTCAATAATACTCTGCCTAATAATTACCGAAAATGAGACATTTTCAACTTTCCTTCGGGAAGAACTTTAGTTGATGGATGACTGATTGCCTACAGAAAATTAACTACAACACCAAAAGGAAGTAAAATTATTTCCTTAAAGACACAGGAACAAGTGAGGATGCCTCAGCCTCTGGTTTTATAAAAGCCATTCATGTTTTCATTGCAATGTTGTCAGGTTTTCCAAGGTGGATGTGCAAGGTTATGTTCTCTCTGCTCCTCCTGGCCTCCTCTCCATGTTAAAATCCTTCCCTTACAGCGTTGCTGATAAATATTTTGTTTTTCAGGTGATATTTCCCGGGAAGCACAAACTGAGATATTCTTTCTATGCAACTTAAAGCAAATCACTGAGAAGAATGAGGTTAGCCAAAGTTTTTGAGCCCTGCGGTTTGTCTTAGAAGAAAAACACGATAGTGGAATCAGATCCTTTTGATGCAATATAAATACTTTCATATTTACAAAGAATGGGCAAGTTCCCATTTCCTGATTGCTGAAAGAATCATGTAGGAGACAGCGCTTTTGTTTCCAACCAAGTGTGATCCCTTTCATAGATTTAATTCAGACTCTGTCTGTGACTATTTCTCTCTCTGGGCCTTGTCTTTTCTCAGCTTCTCTTCTCTTTCTGCTTATTTTTCCCCAAGGCACATTTTAGACAATCTCAGAATGGTTTGGGTTGGAAGAGACCTCAAAGCTCCTCTTGTGCTACCCCTGCCATGGATAGGGACACCTTCCACTGTCCCAGGTTGCTCCAAACCCCATCCAACCTGGCCTTGGACACTTCCAGGGATGGGGCAGAACTGATTCTAAACAAAAAGTGTTTTACAAAAGCCAGGTGCTGCAAAGCCCTTATTGCAAACTCTGTGTTGGCTCGTCAGAGAGAATTTAAATAATTTCTGGCTTAATATAACTTTTCAGCAGTGTGAGATGTTTGATCATGGAAGAATAAAGCCATTGACTGTAGAAACTTCTCTGAGGGGAAAAAAACCCCTCAAACAACATTTCATTCCTCTTCTTTTAAGTTCTGCTCATCCCTGGCTGGTGCCAGGAGAACATATGGCTCCTGGGGACAGGGTTTAGGGGTGGGCTTGGCAGTGCTGGGTTTATGACCAGACTTGGTGGTTGGAAGGGTCTTTCCCAAACTCCACCATTCCCAGTGAGTCCGTGGCCTCTCCCTCAGGGGCAGCACAGAGGGTTGGGACACCTTTTTGTGCAGTGAGAAAGAAAAACCTGAGCCCTGAGGGGCTCAGCATGGATGGAGATGAAGATCCCGGGGAGCTTCATCCCTTTTTTGTCTGGCAAAGGGCAGCTGATGCAGAAAAGCTGAGTGTGAGGGAGACCTCATGATAAATTCATTTCTGGTGGGGAAAACCACAAAAATAGACAAAGCAAAGTAATTTTGCTCTTAAAAATATATTTTTTAATGAGAGAAAAAAGGAGAAATGGAGCAGGATGATACCTCTCATTGTATTCTGTGTGGTGCGAGGTTGTCTCCAAGCTTGTCGGGTGTTGATGAGAGTTTTAAGGAGAAAACTGCTGTTTTGGTGTGTTATTACCATTTTCTCCAGAGCAGAAGCAGATCAGGACTAAGTCTTGCTCTGCCAGGGAGGAATGATTTATTGGATGATCTCCCTGAGCTCCCAGCTTTTGCCTTCCTGTCTTCAATACCCTGCACAAGAATGGAAACACTTCATGGGCTTCATCTTAATAGGGACTCCCCCACTCCTAAACAAGATCTTTATCCAAAGATTTTAATTAATTGCAAAAGTTAAAAATAAATCGTGCTGGAGTACCATTGATAATCCTCCTAGGCTGGCTTTCATTCATGTTAATGTGTAATACAGCCACAGTAAGATTTAATTTTAACCATAATTATAAAAGTTTGAAATTAAATCTTACTAGGGATGTGTTCTCCATTAATATGGACAAAAACTGATCTGGGAGGATTATTATGGGGGACACAAGAAAGATTTAATTTTTAACTTTTATAATTAATTCAAAAATGTGATAAAGGATTTTGTTTCAGGGGAGGGGGGAGTGCTCTCCAGACCACTAAGACATCCCAGCAGTCTTTCAGAGCCATCTTAATTACAGCCACAAAGAATTATTTGTTAGAGAATGGTGGTCAGGAGCTCAAACTGCTTCTTTTGTCCAGAAATAAATGTGCAGACACTTGGAAACTTTCACTGAATAAAGGGCTGCAGTTGGTGGGAAAGGGGATCGGAGGGATACACACATATGCATATATATTTATATTTTTGTGTTTATACGTGCAAATATGTGAACACATGGAGGCAGAAATGTACATCTATATAAAAATGGATTTAGGTATGTAAATATACATCGATTTTATGAATAAATTTGCATGCACTTATATAGAACTTGTAGGAAAAATACATTTGTTCTTTACTTTCCTGATACTTCACAAAGATGCATAGACACATGTACCTAAATGCATGGATGGGAATTTTTCCTATTAAAATAGAGTTCCTGCAACAGGAGAAAATGAAATTAATGGAAACCATTTCTTCCAATGCATGTGGCTGCACTGAATTCTGGTGTATTTGTCATGCTGCTGAATGGGCAGAAATCAAGGAAATTTGCTGAAAATTTTCAATTGAGGATCAGGTTATGGTAAAATTAAAGATGTATGAAAAGGATTAAAAGGAGTGAAGTATTAATTTCACAGGTACATGTTTAGGAATCAGTTTTGTCTGTAAATTCCAGCTGTGCTCTGAAGTGCCAAGCCTCGATGGTTTCAGGTTCCCTTGGTGTTTGTGATTCCACATCAAACACACAGTTTTCCAGTGCAGAAAGGGTTGGATTTTTGAGTCCAGCTTGTGGTCACATCCTTTTCTTTTTACTGCTCATTTTTTTTCTTGCCTCCAGTGTTGAAATTTTAACATTCAGTCTGAAAATTCAAAAAGATTCTTTCCATATGATACCAAGAAATAAGATTTATTGTTCAGTTTTGGTGGGGATGCTCAGAGTTGAGAGTCAGGTTTAAATCCTTTTCCTGACAGTTTCTCATCTGCTGGGGTTCAGTTTAATTGTTGTATTTTTTTTTTTTTAAAGGTGGTTGTTCTTTGAATTTAATTAGTACATTTTTATTATAGTATGAATAATAATCTTTATTTTTTTATTACTAGTGTTATTTTAATTTTGAAGTTTCTTGGTTTTTTTGTATTGTCTCATAAATCTTACCAAGCTTATTCAAAAACAAAACGGAAAAATAATTACAACATTTTAAAAATTAGAAAAAAAAATCCCTAAAATTTTGGAAACATGAAAAACAATAAAAGTAAATTAGGGAAAGTATAACGTATCTTTGCAAATATATATCAAGATAGTCTCTTTCTCCTCAGTTTCATATTTTTAGAAAATGGATCTGTTTTTGTCTCCCCTTTTATTATAAAAGTAAAATCTGAAGATCTTAGTCTTGTATTTCGTCATTCAATTTGATGTTTAATGTAGGGTTGTTTTTTTAGGTTTTTTTTCATTGATATTGTAAGGTTCCTAATGAGCATCTGCTTTCATTCTTTATTGTCCTTTCTCTGAGTAATCAGGTTTGGACCACACTGTAAAACACATTATTATGAAATTTTGCAGTTATAAAGGGCAGATTCTTCCTGCATTAGCACAATAACCACTCCTTGCTGTAATTTACTTTAGTAAATGGCCCCAAGTAAGTAAAGAGTGCAAAAATTACAGTTACAAATCCTTTCTTCTTAGTATTATTTGTGACAAGCAGCTGCTATCCTTAGCAAAAGCTTTGCAATAATAATGGTGATAAAATCAAACTTGAGGAAAATGGTTTTGCCCCCCCCTTTTCTTTCCTACAAGGTGCTTTTTTGTGTTCTGTTAGAGGCTGTTGGAATGTTCAGAGAGTTTGACACAAACGGGCAAAGCCATGGAATGACTTCAGTGGTCTTTAGTCTGGCAAATAATTAGTGTTTATATGAGGAATAATATTAATACTGGGAAATGTTGAAAGGTGAATTTGTATTCGTAGGGCGAGGGTTTCCCCTTAGAACTAAATATCTGAGGAAAACTTGCTTTCAGAACCACTTATCACTATAATGACTAAAATTTCTATGCTGAATGAATGAAAATTTGAGATATTTAATAAATTCTGAGGATCCCAAAGGTCTGAAATAGATAATAACAATTGTTCTGTTTTTAAACACGGCATTAAATGTGGAATGTTATGGATTATAGGGAGGATATTTTAAAAATAATGGTAACTCCATTGTAATTGTATTTTAATTGACATCTGTTGTGGCAGAACAAATCTAATGGGGTGCAACCCTTTCCCCTCTTCTTCAAAATTCCTGGATTTCCAAGATCCTTGGAAAAATGTACCAAACCGTGCATCAAACCATGAATTTTGAAACCTGTGCATGCCATTGGAGATATTTTAGGTAACAGTTGACTATTTAAATTAAAATATGTTGTATGTGGTGTATACATTTGGCTGCCCACCAAAAAGGAAAGGGTGGGGATTTCAAAAAGCCCCCAACCTTGTCAGATAATACCAAAGTGCTCCTAAATCTTTGCCATTAAATAAAATAAATAAATAAATTAGTAAAAGGTATTTTATTACAGGGTCTCCCCTTCAGCCTCTTTGGCCTTGAGCCAAACCACACCGTGGAAATGACCCCTACTCCTTCCACTCTGTTGTTTCTTTGCCTTGGCTCAAAATTAATCACATTTTTTAAAAAGTAACCTCTCAGACGTTTCGTGGTGAGCCCCAATTTTCACTCACGACGTGGTCCTTTGCCAGTGCCCCTGATCAGACGTCCTTTGAAAAACAAGAGGTTTTAATAAATGATAAAATAGTGAACGGTGCAAAAACGAAACAAAAAGCCGCGTGCAGGCACAGGAAAGCCCCTTACACCTGGCCGAGGCACCCCAAAGGCCCTGAGCTCCTCTGTGCTCCTTTTTAAGAAGTATACAACGATCAAGGAGGGATAATTTGGCTTGCTGCCCAGTAGAAACAGCTACAGGCTTTGAGAAACATTCCCAAAGCCCAATAGGTGCTCCTATCCTTGCACTGAGCCAACCACGGTGAGAGAAACACAGAAAGTTCTGGTGCCTCTTTAAAAGTCAGGGGTGAAACTGAACCCCCTTTTCCTTATTTGGAAACATCTCTTTGGGTGTAGAAATGCACTGCAACATTTATGGAAACCTACAAGAGCCTCTCCGTGGAGAAGTTTTGTGCTTAATACAATGGGATTTCTAATAGAACTTATTCTGTTACAAATAAAAGCCTCTAAAATAGATTTACCCCGCTCAAATCTAGAGGAAAGGGCAATGGTCAGTTGAACATTAGGTCATTTTAATGATAATATGAGGTGCAAGATAAGCTTAAAATACATCATAGCCTGCAAAAACCCTCAAATAATCAGCGCTTGAGTTGTTTTCGACTTGTTTGTCTTTGATTGGCTTTAGGAATTACATATTGTGTTTATGAACTCCCAGGGGACCCTTTGGGTATGAACTGTCCTTTACATTTCACTTATCTAGCCCAGCCTTCCCTTTCCCACCGCGTCTCCTTGGCTCCAAGTTCTTCCAGGGCTCAGCAGAAATGATCTCTGTCAAACAGAGCCAGAAGTTATTGTACCCCCGAGGAGAGTGGAGTCTTTGTGTTCCCACAAAGTCCTTCCCCCTTTCCCAGTGGTGCTGAAGTGAAGATTTCTGATTTCTTCCCAGCTGTTGCTCCCTCCTTCTCTATTCCTCAGCACCAGGTTTGAGATTTCTGCCTTTTGACCCAATTAATCTCTCCTCTCTAGAAGAAACAAGCAGGGTACCTTGTAATATTCACTTTTCTTTTATGCATATTGGACCCTTCTCTCTGTCTTGCACTGTTTTGTCAAAGGCAAGGAATTCTCTTTTTTCTATTTTTTTTTAAAGCTATATTTCTGCAAAAGTGAAGTTCCTTAAGGGACTCAAGGCATTGTAAAACATTTTCCACCTTGGCCATAACATGACTTTATCACACGAGTTCTGCATTTCTGTACATGTATAGTTTTCTATACTTAACTTTGTGCCTGTTTTTCTCTGAGATAAGTAAATCTACTTTTCTAAGAGATTAATTTAGGTAGAATATCCTCTTATTCTGCATTAACCATGTAAAAAGGGACAATGACTTCTACAATCACAACAATGTAGCTTAATTCCTTGTCTAAAAAATTCAGTTTTGTCAGCACAGTTTGCCTCTAAGTTTGCTGCAAACATGGAAGCAGATTTTTTGGGATACCTTCAAAGGTTTTCTTTCTAATTTTCCTACCTCTCCTCAATACCAGGGAGATTTTTTTAGGACACCCAGTGAAACTCAGTGATGTATCTGGTAGCAATCTAAATTGTGATTAGCCAATGGAATTCTGCATTTCCATTAAGGCTGAAGCCCAGTGTCCCTGAGATTTATATCCCTGAATCTCTCAATTGATTTATAACCTGGTAATCCTTTTATCCCCATTTATATGCAGCATAACTTGACGTAAGTGCTCGAATGTCTCCATTAATCGAATTCGAGAGTGTTGGGCTGAGAAACTGGAGTAAAAACTTTTAGGCCCTACTGTAAATACACTTCGTGTCAGGGGAAGGCAGGAGGCAATCTGTCCTTGAGTTGAGCTTTATGTAAAATGAAGGAGGAAAAAAAAAAAATCTAACACCTTTTAATGTTATATTTGGAGCAGTTTTTTGTGGTAAAAATATATTAAAATATCTTTTTATTTTCCTCATCCCCATTCCTCAGTGGGTTGCAATGCTATAGGGAGAGATCCACATGGGTTACCTGGTTCGTGGTGCACAGAAGACAATTCAGGTCCCAACCACAACACAGTGGTTTTGTAGGGCTGTTCAAACCATTGCAATAATCAGGAATGGATTCAAAATCTGGATTTTGAAAAACATCACTGGAAACCAGTTACCTCCCCGCTTGCTCTTGGAATATGTCTGATGCTGTTAAAAACTAGGAAGTTTTCCTTTCCTTTCCTCCAAACCATGAAATATTAACATTTCCCTTGTTGTAGGGCACGCAGGCGTGAAGTCCCAACACTGCTAATTTTAATTATGTGATGGGAAATTTAGTACTTACAGCAGCTTTGCATTATTAGTGCTCCTTCAGCGTGGACGTAGGAACGAGATGAAAACCTCCCTCAGAAGCAAATCCATGGAATTTCTCTGAAACAAAGGCTCCAACCCCAGCCCCTTCCACAACCTTTCTTGGCCACGTCTGCAGAGGACGGGGCAGCCCCCAGCCACACTTAAATCAAATCTGTGGCGCAGCAAACCAAGGGGCTATTAAAATATATTTATTATTCATAATTAGTAAATTGCCTGCGTGTTGTTTAGTGGAGAGTGGCAAACTTAAGGTTTTGTTGACTCAATGAAAGTCTACGGTGTGGCGTCCTGCAAACCCCAAATTTGTATTTATAGCATTAATTTTAAAGCTCTGTTTAAGCAATTATGTTTGTGTGTTAATGAAAAAATGCAGAATAAAGGTAAATGTTGCAGCGTGCTGGAAATCTGCTGGTTGAAAACACCACTGTGTGTCTTGAGACTGGATGTGCTGTTGGGACAGAACCTGATTTAACCCAGAAATTTACAGGTGAGACTGTGGAAGATAATGTGTGCCACTACTGAAGATGTGTTAATAAATTATAATTCTGAATGCTGCATGCATCCCAATTGCCTCTTTAGTAAATACTTAACACATTAAAGCCTGCCAGGAAATCAGATGAAATGAAACCAATTTAATTCCTTAATTTGTATTATGTTATGCAATACTACATCATGTTGCGGCCATAGAAACAAGAAATTGATATTTTCTGAAGTCGATCTCCTGTTCCTCAGCACTTTGTTAATGTGCTGGTTCTCCCTTTAGGGACAGAATGATAAGAAAACTTTCCATCTTTTGGGTGTAATCTCATTTTACGCTGTGGGGGGAAAGGAGGTGTAAATAAAAAAAGGGAGGGATGCCATTCCTACCCTCCTTTCTTATAATGAAATAACTTTAGTGCCAGAGTAATTCCAAGAACTTGCATTAAATTCCAAGAACTACCACCAAATTGTTATATTTAATGCTAAAATTCAACGTTTTCCCATCACAAACCTGCTTAAAATTTGCTGCGAGCACTTAGGGCGATTGAGTTGTTTAAAACGAAACATGGACTTGAATACACACAGATCAGCAAATATCTAGAAATAAAACCAACTGACTACAACCCATGAAGGGGAAATGCTTATCTGAGCAGAAAGGCCAGGACAAATTTGGGAAGTGTGATGGTCAGCAGCAGCAGCATCATCAGAAAAACTAATTAGCCTGAAAAATGACCACGTGGAGGTTTCAGAGAATGTTTTTGAAAAGATAATTCCATGAAATTAAGGGAGAGGTTGAAGAATGAGCTGTTTGTGAACATGAAAAAAAAAACAAAACCTTTAGTGATGTTCTGAATTTTGACGCAAAGTGAGTACAGTTTATAAAATTCTCGAGAATTCACTTGAAAAGCCAAAAAAAAAAAAAATTTAACACAACAACTTTAGATTTCCTCTGTAGTGGAGAGGACTGGGACCTTCTGTGGGTCTCAGCAAACAAAGTGAGAAAAGAAAATGAACTCAAGCCCTGGTAATGACCTGGAATGACCCTTTGGTGGTTGGGTTCAGCTCTTGGAGGGAAATGCCAAAAACCATTTGTTGGGTATCTGATATAACCTGATAATAACTCAATAAACTTTTTTCTCTGAGTGAAACCAAGAGAATTTTTCTGGTCCTGCCTGAAGGGAAAAGAATCTGCCTTGCAATACCCTGGACTAAAAAAAAAAGAAATTGAAAAGGATTTAAATATTACCTTAATTTTCTGAGAGCACTTTTAATATGCTTTGTTGGTCCTAAACCCATCTGAGTGACTATTTAATGATTAATAATTTGGTTTTCCAGTTGCTAAAAGAAGCTAAAGTCAAAAGAAGAACTGCCTTCTGTGTTTTGGCTGTGCGCTGTGTAAAATAATTGACTGTCTGCTGAAAAACTGTCTTGTCATATTTTGTAATAAAATAATATTTTTTGTGCATAACTTGACCTGTCCTAGTGAGTTATGCTGCTCATTGTTTCATAGTAACAATTTCCAATGGGATTTTAATAATACTCTTGCTTTGCCATCTTGTACGATGCTAGCTGTTACATTCAATTTGTGAGGAAAATATTCAGGTATAAAACTGGATAATCTGTATCCCTTTAGAATCAAAAGTCACTTTGCCAAAATATTTTAACACACGAAATTGCTTCTTAAGAGATGTTTGCTATGATAAAACGACAGAAAACTACGTTTCCATTATAATTATAACTGACTAGTGGTGCTAAGTTTTTATAATTTAAAGGTATTCTCAAATCTGACAGCTCTTCCATGTTGAATTATGCATTTCTGGCTCTTAAATAGTTCTGCTGGCATGAGACAGCTGAGATGAAGTTGTCTCTCTAAAATAATTGCTCCATGGAGCATCCATTATACCTTCAGAAAAAATGTATTACTTGACTTCTACAAATTATAGACTAGCCTATAATGGGTATTTTTGACAGCTATTAGCTTTTTTTTTTTTAAAAAAAAAACCTGAACAGTAAAATGAGTATTGATATCACTCTGCCGTGTCTTGCATGTTAATACCAACCTTTTCTGTGCTCTTTTTCTAAAGCATGATGTAATCATTAATTACAATAATATTGATGTAATTGCACTCATCCCAAGCTCCCTTCTCTAATAGCAACGTGTGATTTTTATTATTTTTTTTTTATTAGTACTCAACCCATATTTCCTGTTCTTGGAAAAAGGGAAAAAAAAACCCAAAACCCAAACACTTGAACAGAAAATCCTGTGTTGCATTTTGACATCATCACTGCTCAGGATGAAAATATCTGGGAACTGAGGGGACACTTGGATCTTTCATGTGTGTTATGGTGCTGTGGTTCTTGGGACTAAACTCAGAGACCACACCTTCTAAAGTCCTGCAAGCAGAGGCAGGACAAGATGCTCTGCTGTCTGAACCTCCTTTTTTGGGATGTTTAAATGCCTCTAGCAGATATTTCTGCCTGTAGCAGCCCCTGGAGCTCGTGTATTTCATGTGTATTTCACCACTTCATGGTGGATTTACAATTTTAGATCCTGTAGTGCTTTGTCAATTTGTACCATGTTCATGCTGGCAGTTCCCAAAATGTTAAAAGAGGAGTTTCTCCCCTTCTTCTTGGGGAAGGGGGAAGAGAAAAAACCCACCAATACTCAATAACAAACCCACCTACTCAATAACATGAATTTTCTATATTAAATATAGATTGCTCATATTTTATCTTGTATCTAGGAAGTGATGTAGCTAAACTTTAACAGCACAATTGTATAAAAAATAGACGAACAGACTGATTCTTCATGGTTACAGCTGACTATATTAATCTACAGTGGTGTTAACCACAAAACCAAGGGTTTCTCCAAGATTTTCTTCACTCTGGCCGTTGCTCATCAGTCCCGTGGGGTGGAACAGCCGGACTGAGGCTGATCCAAATTTCTGTTTCTTTGTCTATTTGATGCCTGAGTGAGAAGTGTGTGTCTGGGAGGCTCCAGCATCTGCTGGTGTGGGGAAAGAGGAGGAACAGAAGGTATGGCTGGGAGGATTATTCCTGCCCTAGGACTATTCTGACAGAGGCTGGATGCTGCTTCCGAGTGTTGGTCTGTGCTAAACCCTTTCCTGTGCTCCTGGAAAAGGCTCTCCTAGGTGAGAGAAACTTGGAGCAAAGGGTGAAATCAGATTATTTGAGTTGCTGTGTGAATTGAGGAGAAATTCTCTACTGGGTTCAGTTTTTCCTACGTGCTGAGAACATTTGGCTTCCTTAAAAATCAGAGAAAGGAGATGCTGGTGAGCACGTGTAACTTCAGTTCCAGTGATGCACAGGAGCAGCTGAAATGAAAGAGTAACTCGTGTTTGGGCCTGCAGCTCCTTCCAGTGTCCTCTGGTTTCTTGTCACCATTTCAAAGGTCCAGATCAGCTCGTGAAGGGCAGTAAGGGAAAAAAGGCACAGACTTCCTTTTCCAAGTCAGTATTTCCCTTCTCCCCAAATCATGGCCACTCCACATGCTTTGAACCAAAGTGAATGCCACAGTCAGAGGCGTTGACAAGTGCAGCAGTGCTCAGTGTTGATGGAACAAACCCCAGGAATTCCATTGTAATCTCACAAAATAGATGGGACGGGGCTGCAATCAGTGCAGCACAAACCATATTTAGAAGCACCACAATTATTGCATAATACATCATGCAGACCCTCCAGAGATGGTTTTACCAGAGATTATGGGCTACTTTGGAAAGCCATTAAGGACCTATTAGTTGTCCAACTGGTCCATCCATAACTTTCAGTAATATCCTCTCTGGAGCATTATTTTTCTTATAACATGATATCTGTAGTAAGGGAATTCAAGCTTTCAGCTCAGGACTGTTGAAAGAAAAAGTAGCCTTGACATCTTGGCTATTTTATAATTAATATCTTTATTATACTTTTGACCTGAGTTTTACAATTATTGGAGGAATAAATCAATATATCTGCTGAGATTTATGTATTATTTTGGTTGTTTTGTTTTTTTTCCTCGCTCTCCATTAGGTAATTTCTGAAGTAAAAACCACGATATGTATTCCCATGTTGATGGAAATCTGCTGGGCTAAATATGAAATAGATAACGAGTTCAGAATTTGGCATAGGTTTGTGAACTGAAACAAAAAAATGGCATAGAATTATAAACCCTCTGTTGATGAGTTTTCTTTCAGCAAAAATGGTTGAAAGGTTATCACCTCTTGAACACACAATGCAGGAAAGTTGATTACAAATTTGGGAAAAGTAATATTATTGTTTCAGAGCCATGAGCCAGTATCCTGTTACATGAGGAGCTGCAGAAGAACAGCCCACAGTTGAATAAATGATGACTGCTGCAGCTTTTAAAACAATCTGGTTTTTTAAAATTTAAGCTCATTAGAAAGTATATAAAACTATCAGAATTTGCACCTATAAAGCAGTGCTCTTCATAATATTTGGTATTTGTGAAGAGATTTTATGCAGCCTGATCTTTTGGTAGATCAGAAGTCTTTTAATTACCATTCCATTCTCTTATCTGAGCATGAGAAATTTTGGATTCAGTTGTGAGAGTGCCTGAAGTGGTTCGGGTGACCTCTTAAATGGTGTGACATGGATTCGATTTCACGTTCACCCCATGTCTGATTCCACGTTGAATATGTGGAGCAAATGTTGTTTTCTACTGCTTGTAAAGCAAATTTGTGTAGAATGATGATCGCCAAGCAGTCCTGTGAAGAAATTCCTTTCACTGCAGTGCAAGAAAAAGCCGTTCTTCTAAAAAGTTGGTAATTAAAATAAGAACCTGAAAAATGCGTTCTTGGACTGGTTGCACTGCTGCTAATGCCTAAAGAAACTATACTACTATAATCTATATCCTACTGGTCCAATGGATGCAGAATGTTGGCACAGTACATGGAATTGAGGAATAACTGAGGGTATGAGTGCATTCATAAATAAGCTGTTATACTTTGTAGGTTGCTGGTATAAAATAATAGAGAATCATTAATGTTATTATAGTTTTGAATATTACATATAATTTTGCATCTATTTTACAAAAGAATAAATGGCTGCATAGAGTGAAAGTCAGTGAAGATCCAGGACCAGGAGCTTTTCCAAGCACAGAATAATTATTTTAGGAGTCATTTTAATGCCATTAATGAGGAAAAGTGTATGGACTTTAAAGTTTGCTTTATTCTTTACCATAGGTGTAAAATCAGGGCTGTTCTAGACCAAGTGGGCTGTCAAATCCTTTAATCCTGGGATAGCAGAGTGTACTTTGTGTGTGAGTCTGAGATTTTCCCTGGCCTGCACAGCAGCTTTGAGGTAATGTGTGGGATGCAGCTTGTCACTGTTTTATTACCCCAAAAAATATAATCAAGAAACGTCTGATTAAGTCAGGGAAAAGTTACTGCATTATTAAAGTGGGTGAATATTTTAATTTTTTTTTTCTTTCCTATGGTTTGTCAAATTTCTAAAATATTATATTTCTCTTCAGCTGGAGTTACATACTGTGTAGCTCAGAGATAATCCCTATGGTCTTGGCATATGTTACTTAATTGTCTCAGAAGGAAATACCATAAATACCATGCTGTCATCTCCCATGGGCATTTGCTCATCTGTCACAGTGGGAGCTCCAGACTGGGTGAGGTGCTCTAAGACATTTCTTAAACTATGTAAATCACAGCCATTTCTCCTTCCTACTTCCCAAATGGTCAATTATGTATAAACATGTGTTAATAAAAATTTGCTTCTTTTTGCCTCCGAGGTACCCACCCAGAAAGCTGAGGATGATAAACCATAAAATGCCATTATTATGTGATTCAACCTATGACATAAATTACTGCTTTAAAATGCCAGCATAGATAGGGGAGTCTGGGCCCAAAGTAGGAGCAAAACAAAACCATCAATAAAAGTCATTAAAGAAACAGGAGAAGGTTTTTCTCTCTCTCTCTCTTTTAAGGCAAGTGGTTTGTACCTACCTACGGAGAGAAAAGCAATTAGAAGATGATGCTGAAAGTGTGCTAAAGGCTATTTAACACATTTGCTGCTTAATGACCTCTGCACAGGTTCTGCTGCCGCAAGAGAGAGGAAACAGCCCAAGTCAAAAGGATGCAGGCAACTGCAGTGGAAATTGATACAAATAACAGAAAGACAGGTAAAAATGTGCCCTGTGAGTGGCTGTGTCAGTGAATAGCCAGGGAACCCCAGGAGGTGGAAGGAAAACACCTTATACTAAAATAATCCATGGTTTTGATGTGGTTTTGGTCTTTCCACCACCCCAAGTCTTATTTATCAGACACTTATCCCCTCTCTAAATCATTCCTGGGCTGTGCTTGCACAGGTCATCATGGGCACGTTGAAACATAATCTCTGCTTGGGTTTACACTCGTCCTTATTTAGTATATAGCCAGTCAATAAGGTATTAAAAGTGATACCACAGTACTGATTAATGTTCCTTAAATACCTTAATGGTGAAACATTTCTGGACTGAGAAATTGGATTGGCCACATGTGCTGCTGCTCTGGCCATGGGGAGTGTGGAAAGAGTGTTGGGCCAATTTATGGACAATTTTATTTTGTTATTGTTTTTTTCCTGGGACAAATAAAGCTTGAGAAATGGGTGAGTGTATGGCAAATAGCTTCAGAGCAGCTCATCAAGACAGAATTTCAGAGGCAAGGTAAGGAAGATATTGCATAGAAATAATGCAAAATCTTGGTCTGAAAATGACTTAGAAGATCTGAAGCTGAGTGACTTGTAGGAAAAATGGGGCAGTGAAGTTTCTCTGAGTGAGAAGGGACTTTCTATAGTTTTTGTTAAAAATAGAAGGTTTGAGCTCTAAAATGAGGGTTTAAAAGTGAGGGCCAGAGCATCACACCAGGAAGAGATGGAGGCAGGATGTATCACCACTTTGGAACTGACTCCTTTTTCCAAACCTCCAGTGCAAATCTTTGACAGGCTGAACTTGCAGGAAATCCTCTTTCTTCCCATTCCCAAGCAACAGCAGCTCCACTCTGAATTCAGGCTTCTCTGCTGGGGGTTGCTCCCTTTTACCGGAGCCCTTAGAAAACTTTCATGATGAAAATAAGTTTTTTCACCAGCGTGCTTTCATTTGGAAGAGGAAGAGGGGATTGGAAGCAAAGAAATTTAATTTTTTATTTCCCATTCATGTTTCATGGCTTAACAAGCATCATTGTGTTATTCTTTATTTTGTAGTGAGAGCTCTGTGAGATAAAAAGGATAACTTGCTGGAATTGTTGTTTTATTGGTATTTTTTTAATGTTACAACTTTTTGGTCACACAAGGTCAAATACTATATGAATTATGATGAATTTTTAAGTTTCTCCTTAAAGAGAAAAGCTCATTGTAATATGGAGCATTTGACTTTATTACCATTCATCAAAACGGGCTTTTGGCAGCATTTTATCACCACCAAACTCACTGGCATATTAAAAAAAAACCACAATACATGTGCAGTTCTGTGAGGCAAGGAGGGAAATGTGATGGGAAGGTCTCTTACATCACTTGAGCGAGGGTGTTTCTTTTTTTATTTTCCAACCAAATAAAATCATAGCGGCGCCATTCAGGTTTCTGTAGCTAAAGGCCATCGTAAACCCCTGTTTTCATGGGGTTGTAGATCGTTACTGAGCCATTAAAAACTAAACTACCTTTAAAACTGGTGTTTTGTGGAGGGCTCAGCTCGGGAAGGGGAATGTGCCGGCGTATTTTTAAATTAGGAGAGATATTTGTCGGTTAAAAAAGGTCAGGCAGCTAATATTTATTTACACTGCTCAATTTTAAGGCCATCGCAGCACAGTGTTCAAGCCTCTATATACGAGGAGTTTTTTAAAGTGTCCATTTGTCTTTTTTGTTCCCAAAATCTAGTTTTGTGGGAAGGCATTAACTTAATAGTAAGATTTATTGTGTCCTGATTGCACGCAGACATGAGCTTGTGCAGAGTATTATATACTTGGAATTTTACCAGGGATGGAGGAAAGCTCCAGCCATCCCTGCTGCTTGTATGGGGCTGGAAAAGGAACATTTTTCTACGCAGAACCTTTTTGAACCTTTCACTCCATGATGCACCACTAATACCTGCCATTGCAACTGCACTTAAAATGATGCCAATAATGAATAACCATAATTGTATTGCAAATCCATGGTTTGGTTTGCTCAGGTGTCTACAGAGAGAAGATCCTTCAGTTCTTTAATGCTGTTTTCCAAACATCTCTCTGAATGTGGAACTTTTTTCTCCATCATTCTGTAGGGCCCCATGAAATCCTCTTCTATAACTTACATAGTTAGGAGCCCTTCAAATGCAGTTGGTATTGTAGTGCAAGCAATATCTTTTCTTTTGAAAAAGGTGAGGTGTTATATTTGCTGTGGGAGGAGCAAATCTTGAGAATTTTATTTTGTCACAGCGATGTAAAATTATTAAACAGGATCATTTCAACACAACAATTTCCACGTGTTTTCCATGTAGAAAAGCCCATGTAATTCTTATTTTCCATTTCAGTCATCTTCCCTGTCTTCTCTAACAAGAAACTTTTATTCTGCCTTTCAGTGGCATTATTCATTTCCTTGTATTTCGCGGAATTAAATCACCTAAGTATTAACTCAATAAAATGAATAAAAATAAGGGTGGTGGTGTGAGGACGTCCCTAGGAATTATATCACCTAAGTATTAACTCAATAAAATGAATAAAAATAAGGATGGTGGTGTGAGGACGTCCCTATGAACTGGGTATCTGATTATGGGATATTCATTCCTTAACAGGGATGCAAAATGCATCAGCTGCTCTTTGACCTTCAAAGCCTAATTCTTCTCAGGTAATAATATGCACCTGAGTTTTAAAATGAAAGTATAAACTGTGGCCTTGTGATTGGAGAGGAAAAGTGCCACTCCATCAGTAATTTGCTAATTTGAGTCAAGTTAAAATGTCTGATGAACCATATATAAACACGAACCGTCTGCATTCTTTGTTGTGCTGTGCTGCTGTAAGAAAAAAATGAGAAAAAAACAGAGGAAAGGTGGTAAGAAAAAGCAGGGGGTACTTAAAGTGAACAGGCTTTGCTGAGGTGAGACTGGTGCATGTCTGAGAAGGTGAAACAAGCAGGAGGACGCAGGAGGGGATGGAAGGACCTGCTGGAAGCTCAGTCTTGCTTTGCTATAAAACTGTGGGATAAACTCAGTCGTATGAAGAACCCACACAACCCTTACTGCTGGGCATTTTGTTGTGGAGCCAAAAAACACAGAGTCCATTCCTTCAAAGTCTCCTTGGAAAGCTTTAAAACCCCCTCAGCTTGGTGTAAGTAAAGGGTAAAGCCCAGAAAATTGGACAATTTCAGTTTTGGAAATTTTTAAAACCTCCTCAGCTTGGTGTAAATAAAGGGTAAAGCCCAGAAATTGGACGATTTCAATTTTATAACTTTTAAAACTGGATCTCTGTGGTTATTTCCCAGCCTGATTCCTGCAGCTGAAGTGTGGGTTTAGAGTGGTTTGGGACTTTGTGGGACTTTGCCATGGGAAGTTAAAGTTGTCTGGGAGAGAGCAGGAAGGCTGGGAAGTGGGGATGTGTATGGAGCACAGTGCCAGCAGACGTGGAAGGAGCGTTACAGCTGTAAATGCACAAAATTCTCCATTTCTCCTCGTTTCCCTCCACATTTCTGCTGCTGAGGCTGAATTTGCAATTGTCACGCATAACTGGCGGGATGAGGCAGGACTGTGTTGAACGTTAAAAGAAAAATATTTATTTTCAAGCACTTTTCTTTCACATTTCTTGCCTTACAGATATGGTAGGTCTGTTTGCAGCTGTAAAAAGGCAGAATTTAGCACTCGGTGGTAGCTGTCAGTATCAGCAAGGTCCTTGGGATGCTCGAGGGGCAGGGGAGAGATGAAATGCCCTTTGTGGAGCCCTACCTGACTTGTAAATATTGTTTATTGTGTGGCTTTGTCCAGCAGCTACTTATTTCCCCTAAATAAACTCACAACTGCACAATTTCAAGAGAGAAATCAGCTTGCCTAGCTCAGAAAGCTGCATATATATCTTATATATATATGTATACAAATAAACATAGATATTTTAATTTCTTTCCCCTGCTAAAGCCCCTATAGAAGTACATTAATACACTTGAAGAATACTAAAAATGCACCACATTTTCAGAGAGGCTCTCATTATTCCAGGATGAGTTAGCCTATCCGAATTAGATATACATTAGCAAAGGGATTTGGGTAGACATGTCTATATGGATTAAACAGAGCTGCACTTTGCTTTCCTGAGGTTTTTTTTCCTTTTCCCCCCCCTCCTGCTTTTTCCCTCCTCTCCTCAATCATAATGAGAGGTGATTGCATTTATTTGGGCAAAATCCAAGCTGAACCCAGCAGAGGATATTTTCAGAGTTATCCTTTTTAGATATTTGCCATATCAACCAAGATCTGTTTTTAGGCCCAGTTATTTAAGGCTGCCTTAAAGACTAATGAAATCGAGTGTGATGGATGTTACCCCGTTTCAGGGACTTTAAAGTAAGTTACTTTCAGAAATAGAGAAAAAAACCCAACCCTATAATCTTCAAGGCCCGCTTTGGTCCTACTTTTCCAGATCATACATTTTATTTTCAGCAGGAAGATGCTCTGTGTAATGTATATGTTAATCTTCCAAAAAAAAAAAAAANTTTAAAATTCAAAAAAAAAAAAAAAAAAAAAAGGAGTTGGGTCTGAATTTTCCTAAGGAGAGCTTTGTAATTGAAGAGGCAGGCTGGAAAGGCACTTTAAAAATGCTGCTTTTAATTTTTTAACCTCTTGGCAAGGTAAGGTTTTCCAAGTGCCCAAGTGAATTAGGAGCAGAAGTGGGAATCTTCCCCCAGTTTGTGCTTTTTGAGATGTGACAAACAGTGTTTATTCCCATTTTGTCACTGTCTTCTTTGCAAAGCCAGATATATTCAGGCTTTGAAACCCGGAATCCTGCTTGGTGTGCTTTGAGGATTATAATTTTTTAAATTATTATTATTTTTACAGCATGTTATACTTAAGAAAATAGCCTGTGATCAATTTCTTGATTTTTTAGATCATTTTTGTGTTATAGTTTTAGGATGACCCTCATGTATTTGGGAGATTTGTTGATAGATAACACTATGCAGTTATTTTAGGAAAAATCCTTTGAAAGTAATAAGTTATTAGAAATGACACTCTTAAAAAAAAAGATTCTATGACCTTAAATTTTTAAATTACAATATAATCTACTTTAAATTTTTTGGTTTATACACTTAGCTTATAATGATATACAAATCCAGCATTTCTTTGCAAGATTATTTGTTCTTCTTTATTTAAGCTGTGCTTCAATTTTTTTGTTTCTATTTCCTCATTATAGAAAAGCAGGGTTTTTTTAAATTTAAAAATATGTCACATGTTTAAAATTGAGTGAGTCCAGTGGTTTCAAGAATCTTTTTTAGTGTTCATTTGTATTTCAGTGGCTTGACAATTGTTCTCTGTCTTCTGTTCAAGGGCAAGCATTACCTATCAGGCAGAAACATCTTCGTGTAATGCACCAAAAATATAATGGAATGATTGCTAACTTTGCAGAGAATAAAGTAAATAAGGATGACACTTGAAAAGCCTAATTTACACCTGAAGAGAGCCTAAAATTGAAGGAAAAAAAAAATGATGTCAGTTCTGGGTCTTCAGTTCAACTGCATATTCATACAGAGAAAATGCTGCTCAAATCAGGTTTAAGGATGTGACTTGAAAGGTCATGAAATTCAGATTTACATCTAAAATTCATCATGCTGCTCTTCGGTGTAGCAGAGATGTTGTAACGAGGAGTGATGTTACTCACAGGACTGCGTCTCTGGTCGCTCTGGAGGATGAACCCAGGTGGAATTCCTTTGGAGAACCATTTTATCCAGCTGTTAGAACTCCTCAGCCTGCCACCAAATTCAGGCTGCGTTTATACAAGCTTCCAAAATGGCCATTTCATATTAGCAATTTGTGCAATATAAATTTTGCTATTTTAAAACACCGTTTCCATATTATCCTCCTCAGTTAAAAGACCTAAAATTAAATCTTGTTTCTTCATCACAGCCCGAAAACTTCATGGACTGCACTGGAGGAATAAAAAATATATATATATATAATAAGGAAACCGAGGAGCGCATTAAAAATTGCTCTTTAGGATGAATTTGAGTTAAATTTTTCCTTTTTTTTTCCCAGAGTGTCTTTTTACACTGCTTTCTCTCTGTTCTCCATATGCCCGTCTGTGAGTTTGGTGAAAATTCGATTCCGAGTATGAAAACTTTCCGGGTTTATTCCCGTGTAAAGTTTTGGTTTCGACGGCTTGGCATTTTCAGCCGTTTTGCTGGAAAAATCTTTATGCACTTAACGCAAAAAGAATGAAAACAGTGATGCAGAGACTGATTCATTTAATACCTTTTTTTTTTTTTTTCTCTTTTTTTTCACATGTGAGGAGCCTTATTTGATGAAATTCAGCCCACAGTGTTCAAGAAACTGTCTGCATTTTTTAACTATTTTTGTCTGTCGCTGGAAGAGCCGTGGTGGGTGATGCAAGTGCAAAGTCAGTGCAGATTCTGCCATGGAAAAGGAGAGAAAAGAGGGAGAAATAGAAATAAAATCTCAATCGCAGAAATGAAATGTTTAGTTGCAAAAGAGGAATTATCTATCTTGACAATACCCTGGAAGTATTGACTACTTTTAGACTTCCTGTTTCTGTGATATCTGAGCAATTCAGATTTATTTTTTTCTTCAGATTTTCTCTGCTCAGTCCTGAGCACGAATTTCCACGGATTTAGGATAGAATCATGGAATTATTAAATTTGGAAAAGATCCTTCTTTGAGTCCAACCATTAACTTAAACATGGTTGGACTCAGCAAAGGATCTTTTCCAAATTTAATGATTCCATGATTTCTTTACTTTCAAACAAATATCCTCTGGTGGAGAAAGCAACTAAGCCCATCAATCAAATATTCAAAATCCTAATCATGATGTCAGTCCTCACAGTTATAATTAATGTTTCCTCATTAAACACTTTTATCAACACTTTCTCAAGCAGCTCCACATCCCTATTTGCAAACAAATACTCTTATGTCTACCTCAATGTCTTTTATGTCTTAAAAAATATAAAACTGAATTCAAATTAGGCATTTAGGGATAAACTTTGGAACACTGCGGTAGGGGTGTTGTCTTTGCCATGTGATAACTTTTTTATTCTGAATTCCAACTCTTTCTCTCCTAAACACATTTACCCCTTGTTAGTCTAAACTAAATATTCCTTTAGCAGAGGCCTCACGAGGCATTTTCTTGTCCACAGTGCATTGATTTCAGCCTTCTGGCTGTAACCAATTTATTTCTGGTTGCACGTAGTTCCTGTATTTAAATATTGGGTGTAGATTGCCTTAGTTAGCAGACTTTGTCAAGAAATACTCCTGAAAATAATGTTAATCATTATTCTGCCTTCGTTTCGCCACATATTTAATTTACAATAGATTAGTGCAATAACTTCATTGCAGGTATTTAGAGTAGATTAGTAAATTCATTTGTGCTGATTGAGGCCGCATTGATTTGTGATGATTGGTTCCATGGAATATACATCTGACCTGAAAAAGTATAACCGTGCCAGGGCTGTCTTCCTGTTATAATTATATGGGCTTCTTCATTGGGTTATGTGGACATTATTGCAATTGAGCTAAAATAGGTCTGTTTTTCACTGTGCACAATTTAGTCATGCATCAATACATTTTTAATTAAAAGTGTATGACAGGTACAATAGTAGAGTACTCCACATAATTTTCTAAAGCAGGCCGTTCCCTCAAAGACAAGCAATCAGAATCTGTCTCATTTCGTCAGGGAGGGTATGTTTTTTTATTAAGATATATGATTAAGCAGCTAAAAACTTTCTGCTAAATTGTCAGATTTTGGTTGTGAGCGCCGTACTGTGACTGTTTCAAGTTTATAATAGCAAAGTGAGGCATTCTTCTTGACAGGAGGAGAGGAAGAGCTCCCTGCACAACTTGATTGGCTCATTTTGGGGAAACAATGTTGGGATTGCCCGGCTGGCCGCCTGTCGGGGCTGCAGCCCCAGCAGATGGATCCAGGAATGGCACTGGGAGATCTTCTCCCAAGGTCAGTGGGACAGCACTGGGAAGGGATTGTTATTTCTCCTCAATTTCTTTGCCTAGCATCATCTAAGGAACTGGAAGAGAAGAGTGTTTCATGTCAAATCACGAGAGATTGACTCACGAGAGCCATAAAGGGTCTCACAGAGTTCACAGAGGGCAGAGTTAGATTAGAGAGGAGAAAAAAATTCCTGGCTGTGAGGGTGGGCAGGCCCTGGCACAGGGTCCCCAGAGAAGCTGTGGCTGCCCCTGGATCCCTGGAAGTGCCCAGGGCCAGGTTGGATTGGGCTTGAGAAGCCTGGGACAGCAGAAGGTGTCCCTGCCCATGGAACTGGATGATATTTAAGGTCCCTTCCAACACAAACCACTCTGGGATTCTGTAACTCTTGTGGGGCAGATTGTGATCTACCTCAGCAGTGCAAACAGCTGCTGAAGGATTTCCCCCCTGCAATGACTTTAAGATGTTTTTATGAGGATTTAAAAGAGTTATGAGGATAAAAAAGCTTCACCAGCCATTTGTCTTCCTCTGGCTTAAATACCAAAACTGATGCTGGGACCTGGAAAGGCTGAGAGTCTTGACATAACAGGGAGTTGATAAAATCTGAGTGAGGCTTCAGAATGTCCTGAACTGTGGCTGCGTGGCTGTAACACAGGAATAGGTAAAAATTAAATGTGATTCTATGCCTGTGCATTCCCCTTGTCTCTGGGTTGTCAACATAGTGATGATAGAAATCTAGTAAAAAGCAAAATGAAATGTAAATATTAATTATGAAGGTAGAAGACATAAATGGAGAAATAATAAGATTTGGGCACCCAGAATAAAAAAGGAAGTTAATTAAAAATGAAATATTTTCCCTTATTTTATTGAATGAATTTAAAAATCATCAAAAGCTTTTTTTTTAAGGCGAACCCAAAACTCTCTGTTCAGATTGATTGCTCTGATAAATGTGAAAAAAAAAAGCACAAAGTTGCCAATTTATCGTTTCTCCAGTTAACATTTTCTGCAGTTTCTTCTTACTATTTTGCCAGACAAAGGCAAAATGACAGGTGATATTTCTGTGTCCTGATATTTGGGCAAATTATGATTCTGGTTGTGTGAGGGGTGTAGAAAAGCCATAGATACTCTCCCTGCCCACAATATTTCTCTAGTTCTGAGTGTTTAATGAGTGCACCCTGGAGGAGTTTCCCTGATTCTAGTAGATTAAGGGCCATAAGTTTTATTTCTACATGAATTTTAGCATGGTATCCTTATTCAGAACTTCCCAATTTTCCTTATTTCCTTATTTTTCCCCCACATTTAGCAACCAAAACCTTTGTAGGAATGTTACCACCACTTCCACTGGCTGCCAGAGGCAATTGGGGTTTCGTCTGCTCTGTGAAGCAGAAGAGGTTTGGCCAGCAAGAGGTGATGAGGTTGTCCTGTGTTTTGCTATTTTTCTATCAAGAAAATATCAGGTATAAACTGAATCACAGCTGCTGCTTGTTCATGTTCCAGGATATTGTTGTGGCATTTTTCAGATAAATAACTTGGTATAAATTTCGGAAGAGTTCAAGGCAAGTTTGGATGGGAGTTTGAGCAACCTGGTCTAGTGGAAGATTCCCTGCCCATGGCAGGGGGTTGGATGGAGATGAGCTTTAAGGTCCTTTCAATCCAAATAATTTTATGATTCTCTGATTGGGCTGTTCTAATTATCTTTCCTGTAGACATTGTGGCCTGGAAGACCACAAGAAACACGACCAGCTGTGATTTGTAACTGCTTTGAAAAGCCTTCTCCTGGCTCTAATTGTACCGTGGTGACTGAGGGAAGAGAGTACAATATCCTTAAAAAATCACTTTCCACTTAGCTAAGTGTATAATCTCTGTCACTCATTAATAGTAAATTAGTAGAAGACTTTTGCAGGAAGTCGTTAGAGTGCACACTTGAGGTTTTGGGTGGCAGACATTGCCACGCATGTCTGGATTGTTAAAAATTCTTTCATTCCCATAGCTCTCAAATCAGAGTTTCTCAAGTAGGTTCTTGGAAAAAAAAATACAAATGAAACGCTTTGAATTATGGCTTTTGAATTCTTGTTATTTGTTCTCTCACAGAGATGGAAGGTAAAAAATCACTATAAGGTTAAATGAGGTATTTGACTTTAATTGTTTTCTTTCAGTTTTCTGTATTAAAAATATTTTACTTTGAAGCTATGTTTTTTATAAGATATCAGCAATTATTTCAGTGGTTTTTTTCCCTAAATGGTTCCCATTTAACATAATTTTGTTTGCTCCAGAATATGTTCTCTAGTTCAGACATAGAAAGTGCACAATAAGATTCCTTTCTGCCCTTAATTGTGCTGTTGTAGTTACTCTTGAAATACTAAATATTTGGGTAGGATATCCTCCCTGTTTTTTCATTTTTTTTCATGTACATCACACTGAAGAAAATATGGAAAACTTGGATTCATTTTCAATCTGTGTGTGTCCACCTGTACCTGCCACCTCAGAGAGCAAATAAACCCCCAAAACTCAGGTCTGGATTTATCAGATAACTCTCTCATCAGCTTGGAGAAATCATGTAACCTCCCCACGTCTCAGTGAGATGAAGATAACACAGTATTTCTCTCTCTTTTTCTTGGTTTGACTGAACATTTCTCAAGGCAGAGCTGCCCGGGCTGTGTCTGTGCAGAGAACGTCTCACAATGAATTGGGAGTTCGGCTCCAGGCACATCAGCATTACTACAATGCAGATTAATATATTTTTTTTCCTCCTCTTTCATTTCTTTAAAGAAGATACAATCTACCTCTGCTTGAGCTCTGCCTGAGGTATGAAATAAGTGTAAAAGTTCACGTTTTTAGCAGCAAGATGTTTCTTAATTAGAGCTCTTCTTATCAGTCGACTTCTTTTAACCGTTTAGATTTAAATTTAAGTCAGGGTCTCCCATCTGCCATATTCTTTTAATTTCTCCCACCATTGTTAGTGTATCTAAATTATGTGCATTTCTTTGTGGGTTGCTGTGCAATAATTCTTCCTGCTATCTAATAATGGCAAAAGGGAAGATGGAAAGGTACATTCTCCTCCTGATGTGATGAATATTAATTTGGTGCAGAGCAAACAAGATCTGTACTTGCAGAAGAACTTTGCCCATGACTTTCTGGGGTGGAGATACATTTTCTACAGAAACCTCTAAACATGAAAGGACGCCCCCCCAACCCCCCCCCAGAGATCTCAGAAAACCCCTAATTAAATTAATTAGAATATAAGGGCTATAAAATTATGTTTCTGCTGTGCCACAGCAGAGTTCCCAACCCTGGGGACATTGTGGGGCCAGCGATCAGAAGTATAAATGAACTCTGACTCTGATAACTTCGAGCCCTAACTGAGAAAGAACGGTGGAAAGTTTGCCAGAGAGGCCCCAGAGATAACAGTCAGAATTATATAATGTGCACATATAGGACAAAAAAAAAAAACTACAGTGATTTTTTTTTATTTTCTCCTTGGGGATGACAGCTTCAACTCGGAATGTGACTTCAGTAAAATTTGTTGCGATTTGGAGACAAAAATAATGACTGCTGGCCAAATCTGGACCCTTGCACGGAGGCTGCCTGGCCGGGGATTTGGAGGGATGCTGTTTGCAGGAGGCAGAAGCACATCAGAGCTGCTTTGTAGATATTGCTAAGCCCCTTAGTTCTCCCCGAAAGAGGGGATTTGGAGCAGGGAATCCTTGGAATTGACACATTAATTTTCTCCCGTCCGTGCCCTGTGCTCAAACTTCATCTTGGGAAACGTAGATGTCGCTGCCTTTCCTCCTCTTCGTTGGGTCCAGGGTGTTCCTACTCTGGCTTTGAATAGGGTATTATCTTTGTGAAAATAAAACAAACCAGAACTGACCAACTCAAAAATTAAATAGTTTCTTTACATTTTTTCAAAGGATTTTTCTGCGAGAGCTTTAGAGTTTTTCACAGATATTTAAATTATGTTAAAAACATACTGCATGTTAAAATATACCCCGAAATATATACAGAATTGCCTATTCCTTAGCATCCCAGAAGTATTAAAAGGAAGACAGTTCTTTTCTGACACTGAACACTTTTTGGAGTCCATCTGCCAAGTTTTGGGGCAAATTTTATCTTTGTATGTACATCCAGGGTTGTTGTGCTAACCTGGAGGGACGCACTGAAATCCAGAGGACTGTCTTTATTTTGAATGTTATTTACAAAGCCCACGAAAAAACTGACATTCATCAAAAGCTACGGCTTGGCCGTGCTGAGCATTTGCTTTGTTGTAGGGGAGAGTGGTCACTAATCCTTGATTGTCTTCTGAATTATTTGAGGACTTAACTATAGTTAAAATGTGACCTGAAACCAATGCCTTTAAGGGAGATGAAATTGCTTGGCTGCCACAGAAATACCAGTACAAGTCAAGAAAATCAGTTGCTCTCTCTAATCTCCTTTCCTTTGGAAACTTTGCTAATGAGATCAATTCCAGAGACAGTTGCCTTGATCCACAATGGTAAAAGTCCTTCTGTCGGCAGCTAAATAAAGCAGGATAACCTGAAGCTATGTTAAAAATGGGGAGTGTAATGTGAGGTGAACAGACAACCTGGCTTTGCCGAGGGAGTATGGAGCCCTGAGTGTGTCAGATTTGGTTTGACTGCTAAAAATGGCCCCTAACTGTGCTTTTACCAGAGCGTTCTCCCCTCCTGTCCTGCTGCAAACCAGAACCCTCGGCCTTCATCGACGTGACGTGCGGCTCAGACGTGGTCCCAGCTGGTTTTGTAACTCAGGGGGAGGTAGGAGGGAAGAAAGCAGTGAAAAATATTCCCTTTAGCCCAGTCTTCAGGGGCTCAGCTGAAAAAGCAGATCTTTGAGCATATTGGGGGCTAATTGTCCACTCGGTGCCTTTCTGTGAGCTGCACCACCAGCAAATACTCGTTTCGAAAAACAGAAGTAAGACATTTTGTTCAAGGTAGGAAAAAAGCTTAAAAAAAAAAAAAATCCAAGACAAATCCTCTGTTTTCCTAGGCTAAAACTAGGAGTGGGGATGTATTTTGGGGGTTGGAATTAGGCGATCTTTAAGGTCTCTTTTAACCCACACCACGGAATGATTCTACTAATCCCTGGTAAACCAGAAGGAATGTGGGTCCTGGGTTTTGCCCCACACTGAGCTCTTGGAATACTATTGGAAGGAGCAAGAGGTGCATGGCAAATAAAAATAAACAGGAATTATGAATCTGGCCATGTTTGAGTGGCCAGTGCTTTGGTGGTTGTGTCAAGTCTAAGGGATTCTGGAAATGATTCCTTTGCAGAAAAGTGAAAAGCTGGGACATCTTTTCCTTAATAATTTTGCAGTGCAGAGAAGCAGAATTAAGGCTGTTGATTGTGTTTTTCTCTAATAGCAGGCCCTTTGTAACAACAGAGGTAGCTCAGCACAGCTGTTATAAACAGGTTCTCATATTGAGTGGGCAAAAGACTGCAAAGTCCTAATGGTCTCATTCTTAGCCACTTCTATCATATAAATCAGTGAAAAAATTTGGAATTTACTTACTCTGCATGTCTGTAATTCCAAGTGGAAAAGTTTTTGTGGTTTTTTTTTTGGGGTTTTTTTTT